>JAANDH010000143.1:138190-385066 GCA_011799765.1 Nymphaea thermarum | reverse complement strand
CGATGTGAACGTGTTTTCAGGCTGGGCCTTCTCGGTTTCCGTAAAAACAGGGAAGAGAGAGAGAGAGAGGGGGGGGGGGGGGGGGAGTCATTAATGGGTAGCAGGAGTTTTGATAATGACAAAAGGGCCGATCTTTCCTTCTCCGACAGCCATGCATTTAATAGCGCCCATCCGCCGGACGAAAGGCCATGAATGAATCGCTGTAATTTTTGCGAGCAAGAAAGGAAAAACAGAGTTAGAAGCAATGATGGGACTCCACTCTCATCCGCCACTCCTTCAGGCAACGCAATCATGGGAACGAGACCACGGGAGAGGGAATGTGGGTGGAGACATCTTCTCATCCATGGCAAGACACTCACAGTCACTCAAGCGTATGCAGCCACTGATCCTGAAAATTTCCTTGATTTCTGCTGTTGGGTACATGTGATCTATACAAGAAAAGCTACACTGTGGATCGGCAACTCCCCACCATACTGCACAACCTAGAGATTGACTGGCTGCCCTTGATCATGTTAGTGGTTACTGGTTTGCCTTCTTTTCTGTGGACCTCATGGAAATGGCTCAACCACATCTCTGCCGATCCATATGGGTGTAGCTTGAGCAATAAATGTGATTTTCCTGTCTCAGCTCGCTTTACGGTCTCGGATATTATATTCATTTCAAGTGTCGATCGATCTCATCGGGCTTATCCTCCATTGTCTTCTTCAACATGATCAAAAGAATTGCAGGTTCGTCCCTAATTAGGAATGGCCTGAACATATTTTCAGGGTGGACTGGACGGCGAAACTTCACTTGATGGTTCATATTTCCATGACTCGTTTATTTGCTGAAAAGAAAAGTGAAAGGCAGTGTAGTCAAAATCAAATCAAGGACACTTTGCCCACACAAACTACCATGTTCACCTAGTTTTATGAGATCTTGATGTTGATATATTGACATGAAGAAGTTTCTTTTGTGGGGGAACCCCACTTTATAGTGGTGAAGACTTTGAAAAGTAGACGGGCCTATCGCTAATGGGTTGGATGAGAGAAAGGGTGGAACTCGTTGAATATGGGGCCTGTAGAGACCTTGACGATTGGTCCTAAGCAAGTGAAACCGCGTCGAGACGAACATGGGGATTACCAAGTGACTACGAGCCACAACTGAATGTGCAAATTCGAATCAAAACTGGATTCTCAGAGTAACTAACTGCAGAGGATACCTTCTAATGCACCGAAAATCAAGGGATTTAGACTTTTCCAATCATTCCATGTCGTTTTGCGAGGAGTTTATACATAATTGCAACGCGTGAGTGGGGGAAAGCAGACAAGAAGAAAGTTGTCTCTGGGCTTTGTTTTCTTTTGCGGGTACGGGGAAGGAACAAGTAATTAGTGGCATGATTGGCGGGCTGGTTGAAAACGAAGCATGACTCTTTTCCTCTTTCTTTTTTTTCTTATGTTCTTTTGGTTTTTGTTTGTCCTTTTGACCTGAGCATCAGGTATTTACTCGGCCCGACTGGGACGGTTTGGAAAAAAAGGAACCTAGCTCGATTTGGGTTCAATAATTTATTTTTAAAAATTTTATTAATATATATATATATTTATAATATTTTATTATAATTAATTATATTTATATATTAATATATAAAACAAATATTTTTAAATTTAATCGTTTGGGCTCGAGTTTTTTGAGTTGGGCTGAGCCTAGGCCTGGTTTTTGAAAGTTGGGCCAGCCCGAGCTCGACACGTTATCAAGCCGAGACAGCTTGATACCCAAGTTTAAGAATAACCTTATCAGCAGGGGGGGGGGGCGACGGGCAATGGCCCGGGTGAGTGCAAGAAAAAAAATATTTTTTATATTGAAAAAATCAATTTTTTTTAATTTGGCCCGACCCGTCGGTCCTCGTCGCTCCTCTTGGCCCGACCCTGGCCCGAGCAGCGAATCGTCTTGGCCCGACCCTAGAAAAAATCTTGGCTCCGCCCCTGCTTATCAGGCTCCTTCTTAAAGTCTTTTTGTCATTTTTTTTTAATTTTTAAAAAAATGTTGGAAAAATATATTTTGGATCTTATTGAAATTTTGAAACTATAATTCATCCCCTCATGAAAAATTCCTGTTCCACCATTGTGTATATCAGCAACTAAACAAGAAGCTTCAGCATTATGTGCTTTCAAAAGATGGCTTGGAAATCATTTGCAATCAATGTTCTTAGAATATCTTTTATATGAAAATTCTTGTTCATCCACATAAAGACCTGCTTAATTATGTAGTCCTTTCCAAACTGAGGCATTCCTCATCCTCGCCTTCTTGTCAACCAAAGATTTGTTTTCGTCTTAATAGTTCGTGCTAATTTTACTGCTCAACAGTTCTGGCTTGACAAGTATGTTTACAAAAACTAAATGTTCATTAAAAGTTCTAAAGTAACTAAGTTACTCAATTAAAAAAAAAAAAAACTAGATTGAAAATTCATCATCGTTATCAAGGATTGTGACCAATCTCAGAACCAACAAGCAGGAGTGAAGCCAGAAATTTCTAGACAAGAGGCACTGCACTAGTACTAAGTTATCATTTTTCAACGACCATCAACATGTAAATGAAAAAAAAAAAAAACTGTCCTAAGGTGTCATTGTCAATTAAGTACATGTTTATGTGGGCAATTGCCCACACCTACCTCTCCCTTGCGTACAAGCTGTTCCATGAAACGTCGCACCTCTCATTGGCTAAGTAAGAAATAATTAAGCTCCGTCATTAACTATGTATCCTAAAGTTCCGCCATAAATATGTCATTCGATATAAACTCAGATGTCGACAACGGACGAAAGAAACTAGTAGGACGGATCCTGAGGTGCTGTCAAATACCTCTGAAAGCACTGTCCTCGGCGGGCTCCTAAGGTGGCCCGTATCAGAAACCAAGTATAGCTTTGTAGTCTTGAATTACACTAGTCCAAGTTTGTGATTAAAGTCGAACCAAAGAGGGTGTTTTTCTGGCCTTCAAAGCTTGAAAGAGTTGCCCACTAGGTCCGAGTGTAAAACCATTGTAACTCCCAGAAAAGAAAAAAGATGATCCAGAAAGTTCAAAGCCAGAGTTCGGTTCAGATCCCCGAACAACCTACCATAAATTTTACGATTGGTACTTAAATCAACTTCTTTACTAAACAGGTCGACTTCATGCTAAGAAGTTAACTTGTTTAGTTAAACAAGTCTTTGAACTCGGGCACCATGTACTCGACATAGCAGCTCTGTTAATTAAAAAGCATACATAGAGCATGTTTGGCATTTTTATCACAAATATATGGTATGTTTTGTATGAAAGCATAAGAATATTGAATGGTGACTCTAGTATTCAGAGTCTTACGCAGCTCACTTATGAAGTCTGTCTCATTTATTATGATAAACGATAGAGAGAAAAAACGAGAAAAAAGTAATGAGCATTTTTCATTTAGTGTTAGTTCACACATTTTTTTTTTTTTCTCTCAACCATCCATCACGATTGACAGACGACCTTCATGAGTTCAGCTAAGTGACTATGGATAGCTTGAGTCAATATTTACTCACTTATGAAAGATAACCCTATGGATAGTTTTACTTGGTTTCTTGTTGAAAACCCCCTTGCGTTTCAGCTAAGTTAACCATATATTCAATCGTAATTTTAAAATTTAGTTCTATCAAAAATTTGAGACAGAAAAACTAGTTTATGAAATTTACTTGATAGAGAGGCAAAATTCTAATGAAAATACATGCAAATTGATAGGCACATACTAGACACATACATAAAACAAGGCTTTTTTTTAAGGATTGCAAAAATGATTTTCGATTTGAGAGATATAGTCATTTGAAGTAAGGCAAAAAATCAGGCCTATTGACAACAAGTCCGATTTTCTCCTAACTTAAAATTTGACGTCTCTTAAACTAGATTGTATTGAAAAATCCTAACTATGACTAAATTAATCACAAGAATCAATCAAATAATCATATTAGAACCAAAAGCAAAAAATACAATAACATTTATGTGGTTAATTACCATATGTATTAAACCAAATATTGGACTCCAGCGAGTCAATTGCAGATTCGGCGGCAAAAAATAAATTGAACTCGAAGTTTGGTTTTTACATGTATTGGATTGCGATATCCACCCAAGTGAACACAGAGATTCCCGAAGAAAGAACAATTGCACGTCAAATCCAAAATAACTTGATTTCTTGCTTGGGATTCTCTACCACTTTGTTGTAACAACATCGCGGGCACCCAAAACTGAGAATCAGGAGTCTTGAGCCCTAGATCGACTGCAAATCTTGTAGAACATCCAAATCAAACCGAATTGAATCCCATCCTTATTTGGATCTAATCAAACACCAGGTTCATCAATGTTATGGACTTTGGATTGGCCAGACCCAAATCACCACCTTCAATATTTGCTGACTCAATTTATTTGTATTGCACCAAATCGTTTCTTTCAGTCCCATCCAGCACTTTGATCTACATCCTTTTCTTCTTAATCTTATTTTTCCACTGGTTCTCTTTCCAACTAAATTAAGTATTGGTCTCTTGATTGGCTGGGTCGGGGCATGGTACGTTTTGTACATTTTGCTGGATCTAGATCAAACAAAGAAGACCAATTAGGTAGATATAAGTTGGTTCTGAAGGTGTTCCAATTTGGTTGGGACTCGAAAATAGTTGGTGTAGATCGAGTAGAAGCGTAAGCAATCTACGAATATGCTTCAATGAACTTACGCTCCGATTATGTTCAGTATATGGATCGACGCAGATCGAAACTACGAGTCCTCCAGTCACTGAATATCATCAGAACAAGCCATCAGTGGAACGCAGAGTCAAAATAAGATCTGTACTTTATTTGTTAAACTTGAATTTGAATCTGGTCAGTAGTATAATATCTGACGTCTAAACGTAATCGAGCCAGAGCTTTATCAGATCTCAGTCGGATATTACATCTGTTTATGTAACTGCATATCAAGTTCAACCAGCAATTGGATCTGAGTCTGTTCTTCCAAATCCAATGTCTGATCCTTTTACATCCCGGAATGTGTGGTGTTAGTTTAACATTTGTCCTTCTGTCTTGAGAAATTCTGAAGGAAAGCATCTATGAAGCAACAAAAATATGTAATTAGCTATGTCACATGAGTGCGGGTACGATACGGCTACGGAGATACGGGTACGGATACGGAAATGTTCAGTTTTTTAGGATACACGGATACGGCTAATTTTATATTCTAAAAAAATGATAAAATGAAAAAAAATCATTAAACTAAAACTAATAGTTCATCATCAACAAAAACATTGTTCATCACAAATCCACTCATTCATGCAAAGAAAACACAAAAACGTGGAAAAAAACCATCAAAGAGAACCACCCCAAATCCAAAAACAGCAAAAACCCCCAAAAGAAGAACACGAACCCTAACTTCTAATATCGAAAAAAAACCCACTTACCTGTCCGTCACCGACTGCCGCCGGACACGACCGGACGTCGCAATCCGTTGCCGGAAGTTGTCACTATCGCCCACCATCTGATCGGCTGCTGCTGCATAAACCCTCGTCCGAATGGCGTTTTAGAAATGTAAAACGTTTTTTACAAACGGTTTTTACAAAAATAAAAAAGAAATGGCGTTTTAGAAATGGTTTTTTTTTTTGTTCGGATCGGGTCTGACCCAGACCTGATTCAGACGTATCCAAGCAGTATCGGTGTCGGAATTCTGGTATTGGAGTATAGATACTGATACGAGGGTCGTGGGCTAAACCCATTTATCCTTGAGACTTAGGTAATTAGCCTTGGCTGTTTATAAAAGAAGCAATGAAGTTTCTGTAATTTTAAGAAACTTAGGAAGATGGAATATATATATATATATATATATATATATATATATATATATATATATATATATATATATATATATATATATATATATATATATATATATATATATATATATATATATATATATTTTCCTTTTTATAACAAGGGTGGGCCTTGACACCACTCCCTTTTAAAAAGCTTAGGCACCAAAATGAAACTAACCGCATTGCCCATTTAGTGCCCCCAAATTTTATTGTGTATAAGAAATGAAATCTTTAAAATCGTTATCTGGATTTTGGCAGTATCAGAAAATACATTTGATATTTCAATATTGTAAAAAATGCGCCTTAGTTTCTTCATGGTTAAAGAAAATCATATCGGATTTTCTTCCATCAAGTTTGTGGCTAATCGTGGTAAAAATACCTTTCCGATCTTCATGAAAGAGGAAAAAAAATGATGAGCTTCATCTTTTTATACTTAAGAAAATAAGAATCCACTAACCAGCGCAAAAAATTAGTCAAGAAGCCTCATCTCATCTGCACTTAATTTGGGTCTAAAATAACTAAAGATCAGATTATTATGGAAACATGATTTGAACTAGAACAAGTTTGTTGCTGGCGACAATATATATGTAAATCGGATCAAACCCGAACAAACAAACCTGCCCTCTTCTAACAGCTTGAGGGTTCGCCGGCATCTGACGCTGGATGTGGGTTTGATGTCTGCTGCACCAATTAAACTACCATATTCTCCAAATTCATCATGTTTCATTCCTTAGAAAATACAACGGCCCCTAAATCCAACTTGTAGACCAATAACCGATATCACTTTGTGGGTAGCTAATGTTTTAGGTTCCAATTAACTCTCTCTCTCTCTCTCTCTCTCTCTCTCTCTCTCTCTCTCTCTCTCTATATATATATATATATATATATATATATATATATATATATATATATATATATATATATATATATATATATCAGGGTCACATCAACAAATTAAGTCATTTTCGAAAGGAACTGCCTGCGATTATCAATTAAACATGCTGCCAAACACTTTCTCTATTGCATTGCTTGGTATCAAGGAATTAGATTTGCTTGATCTTGTTGGTAATGGAAACAACACTTTTGTTTAAATAATACCATTTAGATTTGGGTGTAGATTCCAAGAAGAATTAAAAATTGGCTATGAACAAAACCCAAAACCTGACCAGAATCCAACTGAAGCTAGCGTAAGCATGCAATTGGTAGGCGACTGATCAGGGGATCTGCATAATCGAGTATGAGCCCCAATGTCATGATGAAGTCAGATCCAAACACTGATCCGAACTGGGTTCGACCTTGCACCATCCCTACCCTGCTTCCTTGTTACTTATCGTGTAAGCAAAATACAGGCTAATTTCCTGGCTTGCCGTGTGGGAGTTATGCCGATGTTTGGAACCCGGCTTAAAATTATTGCTTGACCTTGTCTTTGGAAAACCTGGTAAGTGGAAAGCTAATCCCACTGTCGATATGAAGGCCGAAGCATTTTTTCGTCTTCCAAGATTCAGACTGTTTTGAGTATTCTAAAAGACACGCTGGGCGCTCAAGCCATGTCTGGTGTATATATATATTATTGCGGAATCTTTGGATATATTGAGAACGAGTCAGGCCGAAGGGTCGGGAAGCCTTTGGGCGGCCAAATAAGGCTTGAAAAAGTCGACCCGTGACATATACGATCAACTAATTAAATGCCAATAAAAGTTCCAGAGATATATTCAATGAAAAGGTCTCAGTTCCAATGAGGAAGAGAAGGGAATAAGTAGCAAAAACAGTGGACCTAAGGGGAAAAGGGCCAAGCTATGATAAGGCAAAAGCATGCGCAACGATAGCTGCGTGCTGCCAACCGGTGTTGTCAATATCGGTACCAACGTGATGACATATGGACTTCCTTCACCTAACATGGCGTTGTTCGCATTCTTCACGTTAACAAGGGTAAGAAAAATTTCAAATCGCAAGTTGGTTCTCTATTCACGTAATCTCAAACGAGTTCAAGGGTTTTTATTCAATTAATTTCTAAAAAATGAACTAAAAAGATATTGGAAAATAAATAAAAAGATTGTGATATTTTCTGAAAATTTCTCACAGTAGTTTCATCTTCATACGGATACAAGAGATAAGCTTGATTGCGCATAAACATGCTGCATGCAATGGACGCACACATGCACACACATGTGGTTCGGTTCGGTGGCTCGACCCACATCGAACCCTTCTCTTCAGACAACCACACATGAACCAATAATTTGGACAACATCAAAGGCAACATCCATCGGTGATCATAACTTGCGTGTGCTTATCAAGATGGCAACATAATTGAATGAACGCCAAATACGGCATCTAAATTCAAACTGATATCGAATTCCCAATGTTCCCTCAGCTTTTGAAAGCGATCGGGCGCGTCATCCAATTCATGGAGCTCGTTCGTGAGTCCACTTGCTGATTTATTGTATTGTAATTCCTTGAATCTCTTGCAGGATCTGGACCCGCATAGCCGTCGGGCCCTCCATGTGAGTTAGGTGGATTCATACTGTTGTGGACGTTTGCCATGTGGCTGCCGATGGACTGCTAGGATTGAACGACAAAATGCGATCCTTCGGCCATGGCAGCACCATGTGTCCAGGCATGGTAAGTCATCAAACGTGCACATGTCGCCCACATGCAAAGCCACGTACATGAGGGTTTGCTGGGTAGCCCAATGCATGCATTAGCGGAGCCAGAAATTTCGGGGTGGTGAGAGCACTAGTTCAATAACTTTAAGTATATATATATATATATATATATATATATATATATATATATATATATATATATATATATATATATATATATATATATATATATATATATATATATATATATATATATATATATAAACAACCAAATATATAAAATAACATAAAAAATAATAAAAATAAACTGTCCATACTTGCGCTCTTTCTTTGTGACCAATATGGGCCATTTGTATGTATAGAGAAGAAGAGATTAATGCATCAACAACTATTTGTTTTACTATTCAACAATTGATTGCCATTAAATGAATTTTTGCAGGATTCGAAGTGAACAGTCCAGTCTTTATTGGGAGCCTTGAATACCAGAGGGTCTGGCACGGTGGCACCGGGTGAGTCCGTAGAAGAATTGGACCGTTACACTCTTATTTGGATCCGTAACTGGATACCGACCTAGGTACAGTTGGACACCGCTTTGGCCTGAAATATTCATCTTGAACTGTCAATTTTCTTTGTCTAACTTACCCGTAGATGCCTTATATATATATATATATTCCACAATAAGTACGTTTGATTCGTGAAGCTAAGTTTGGTCCAAATGGTGATGACTTGAACTAGAACGATCTGGATCTGCTCGCTCCAGAGTCCAGATAGCTGTGAATCTGGTATTGGATCCGGACGTGAATGAAATCATCCGACCCACCTCGTTTTGATTTTGGGGGTCCGTACGGAGGGGGACACGTCGGTCATTCTAAAAGAAGGAAAAGGACGATCTACTCCCTTCTCCGATGGAGGAGGTGGGGCCCGCCCGTTCTCCACCGCGCGCCACGGTCAGAGGTATATTTTGGTCCCTGAGATGCCAAAAAGGCGAATACGGACGTCGATCCTCGTGATCTGGAATCGGCGGTAGGCACGTCAGCCAGGCTGGAAGGGGTATTTTGGGCATTCCTCCCCTTGAGAAAGGCCCCACGTCGACGTAACGGTCCCATGAATCGCGGTAGACTCTCGAGGGGTAAAACGAAAAAAGCAAAGGTTTTAACCTGGAATAAATGCGGAGAAAGAAGTAAATTACTGGGGCGTCCATTTCCCCTGTTAAAAATTACGGACATGTTTATCCCGGACTAATTCAATGCAAGATTAGAAGAATACGTTGTATAGAATTGAAGAACAAGGAGCAAATTTATTTTGGGTCGTAATATTGATCTACGAGGAACTTAGAAGGAACCGGTAATGTATTTTGGGCTTGGAACTAGAAAGAATGACTACTGTCATAGAGTCGATCAGAGGAGTGACGTGCACCCCCACCACTTTCAGTTCCAGTATTTATATGAAATCTTAGAATACAAAAGGGCAAAAGCATAGATTAGGTCACGGAGAACTTTTTCATCTCTCCTGCTGCTGTTGTTTTTTTCCACTCACTCAATGCTTCTGACGTGATCCATCCTTTTGGTGGGTCCCACTGCCTTCCCTCCCGTCCCGTTATAAGCCCACCTCCACTGCCCCTGCCTCTTCGAAGTCCGTGCCTTGGATAGATCTCCCCGCCCATCTCACTCTTTCTCTGCACTCCTTCCCTCGCCCTTCCTTTAGAACATTGCTTCCCTCTCTCCGCCTTCTTTTCCCCCCAAGAGCGGCCATGGGGAGGCATGCTGCTTTCTCACTGTTGTCTTCTCTCGCCATCCTCCTTTCTCTTTCTGCATTTTGTTTCTCTAGGGAACTGAAGCACGGCCACGGCAAGACTGCCACCCTCGACGTCGCCGCCTCCCTCTCCGCCGCCCACCAGCTGCTCTCCCGCTCGCCGCAAGTGCTGCAGGACTCCCTCTCCTTGGCGACCACCGCCTCCTCCGATGGCACCACCTCCTTCGAGCTCAGGGCCAGGGACACCCTAAAGCCGTCCGGCCACAAGGACTACAAGAACCTAACCCTGGCCCGCCTCCGCCGAGACGCCGCCCGAGTGGAGGCCCTGAACTCGAGGTTGGCCCTCCGGCTCCAGGGCGTGAGTAAGGCGGACCTTAAGCCCCTGATCGTGGAGGAGGAGGAGTTCGCCGACCGACTCGACTCGGTCGACGACCTGGAAAGCCCGATCGTCTCGGGCATGACCCAAGGAAGCGGCGAGTACTTCTCCCGTATCGGAGTCGGGCGCCCCGCCAAGGCTATCTACGTGGTTCTCGACACGGGCAGCGACATCACATGGATCCAGTGCCAGCCATGCACCGATTGCTACCAGCAGGCCGACCCCATTTTCGACCCGGCCGCGTCCCAGAGCTACGCGCCCCTCTCGTGCGACTCGTCTCAGTGCAAATCGCTTGACGTATCGGCCTGCAGAAACGGTACGTGCGAGTACCAGGTCTCCTACGGGGACGGATCCTACACGGTGGGGGACTTCGCGACGGAGACGATGACATTCGGGCCCAGCGCGTCCGTCGACCGGATCGCCGTGGGCTGTGGCCACGACAATGAGGGTCTGTTCGTGGGCGCCGGCGGGCTGCTTGGTCTCGGCGGTGGTTCTCTCTCTTTCCCCAGCCAGCTCTCTACCTCGGCCTTCTCTTACTGCCTCGTGGACCGGGATTCCAGCGCCGCCGGGACGCTTACTTTTGGCCCCGCCGCGGCGGAGGGCGCCGACCTGGTTCGGGCGCCATTGCTCAGAAACAAGCGCATGGACACTTTCTACTACGTGGGTCTGTCCGGCATCTCCGTCGGCGGATCCCCGCTCTCCATTCCGCCCTCCGTCTTCCAGATGGACGAGAGCGGCAACGGCGGCGTTATCCTGGACTCCGGAACGGCCATCACCCGGCTCCCTCCTTCCGCCTACGCCTCCCTCCGAGACGCCTTTGCGGCAGCTACCCCGAGCCTTCCCCGCGCGCCCTCCGTCTCGCTCTTCGACACCTGCTACGACCTGTCGTCTCGCACCAGCGTGGACGTCGCCACCATCGCACTCCACTTCGGCTCGGGCGAGTCGCTGCAGCTGCCCGCCAAAAACTACCTCGTGCCGGTCGACTCCGCCGGCACGTTTTGCTTCGCCTTCGCGCCCACGACGTCGTCCGTCTCCATCATCGGCAACGTGCAGCAGCAGGGCATCAAGGTCTCGTTCGACTCGGCCAATTCCCAGGTCGGCTTCGCTCCCAACAAGTGCTAGAAGTCGGGGCAACCGATGCCGGTACGAGCCGGCCGATACTACCAAACCACCTGATGCAAAACCTCTGCTTAAACGAGAAATTAGGGGAAGGTAACAAAGAAAAAGAAAAAGGCAGAGATTTTGGCTGGTGGGGTGAAGCAATGAAGTAGTTGGATTTTGTGATTAAAAATCACAAAATTTTTTAGTTTTTTGTTCTTGAGGTTGGTGGGTGTAATTATTTAAGATTATGTTATATTAATTATGGGTAGTTGATCATCACTATGTGTGCACAGTTTTCTTTTTTCTTTTTCTGTTCTCAGTTATGTTCCAGGTCTTCCTCCTGGGTCCCATTTCTCCGCTTTCCGAGCGTGAATCAATTTCGCCGATTCTCCCGGGATCGACAGTGTCCGGCGACTGAGAGGATGCTTCACTCACCGTCCCGGCAACCAGATGGTTGCATCGGAAGAAGTTTCTGCATTATCCACACCTGACTTCCATGAGCATTTCTAGAGTGGAAGTTAGATGATTCGTTTGTGGGTTTTAATTAAGAAGCGAGGGAATTGAACTTCCGTCGTCGTCTCCCCTGGAAACATTGGTGTCTCCCACTTGCCGGTGTTTGGATCGAAATGAGGGATTGGCTCTACGCGTCGGGTTTCCGGCGAGGGTGGCATCTGGTCCCCCTGCGATATTGTGTGGGAATCAGGACGAATCGCCAGTTTCCCACAACGAAGCTAACAAAATAGTGGCTTGTCCGGCAACACCGCCGGTCATGTGGATCTCACATGGTGGGGACACCAACGATCATGTCTTATTCCAAACAGTATCCAAGAGGCTTCTTATCCAGAAATATTCAACAAAAATCGCGATCTAAAGTTGTTCCAACTCCGGAACTTCAGATTTTTAGATAAAAGAAAATCATCACCAGTTCTACTGGATTGAACTAGTTTGTTTGAGCTAAAAGTAGGTTCGAGCGTGACCTGTGAGCTCAAGAAGCGGACAGTCACGTGTTCAAGAACTTAGCGCCAACTTGGTTTCCTTTTCTTCTTTCGTTTACAGCAAGTTGGCTTGGATCTTCTCAAAACAATGGAAGCTCCAAGACTCCATTAATTCAAGGACCCCTTTTAGTTTTCACCTAAAAAGAGAAGTGAATCTCATGTTTCTTAACTTTTAGATATACCTCATATGTTATTGATAACCTTTAATGGGTCCACCTTTCTTAAAGTTACCCAGTAAAAACTGGGTCGAGTTTCAATACGCGAGCACTTCCTTTTTGAACTTTTCGACTGAAAAAGCCAACATGAAAAATTTACAATATTTTACACTTTTTACTTTTTAGAGTTGGTCTTTTATTAACATGAAATCGTTCGAAGTTGGCGTTCAAACCAGGGCAAATATAAAGAATATTCTCTAAATGAAAATTTCCAAGAGTTCGTATCAATTGTATGAGACGCACACGTAACATGATCCAAGGAATCCCGAACTGACCAATGGATCGTAACAGATTATGTTCAAGCTTCACATGATCTTGTTGTTCAAATCTATTATCTGAAACTCTAAATACTTGAGAGCTCTGTTTGGCATTAGGAACAACGGTGGATATGTTATCTATCCAAGTGTTTTATAAAGTCATTCTAAAATTGCGATAGATTCATGAAACACTTACAAAGTGGTCCTAATACCAAACAGCTCCTGATAAATTGTTATGTGAACAAGTCTATAATTATGAGCAAACGCCTTATCTAAGTCGAGTGCTTGGTCACTTTGTTTGGATATGAACCAAGTGTGAACCCAGTTTGAAGTGGGTCCCAGCCCAGGTGTGGCACCCTGGGTCACGGACTCAAAGGTAGACTTAAAAATCAGGTCGGTAGGTAAGGCCGGTGTGCCCCGGCTTCATTTGGTTTTTTATGTGTTATTTAATGTCCTCCCTCTCGAGAAAAGGGTGAAGAATTGCTGCCAACATGCACATGGGAGGTCATGGCTTCCAAGTTAGATACAAAAATGGAAAATAAAAAAATTAAAAAAAATGCCCATTAAAGTACCAACCCTAATTTTATGTGGGACCTATTCTGACCTTTAAAACCCTTCAATTATTTGGCATCTTTACTACTTAGGGTCTTACAAGCAAAAAGCTACATAAAAAATAAAGATTGGATGTTTTGCTATGTCATTTACTGACACGTGGGGCCATATATTCCGCAGCAAAATATTAAATATTTCACTCGTATGTCTTTTTTAATAGATCTCACTATCTTAGTAATGTAATGTTGCGTATCTTTCATCAAAGTGGGGGTGCAACGATATCAGTATTCAGTATCTGAATAGACTCTTATTTAGAGTCACACCAAGTTCCCTCTCCTTTTCTTCTTGTCCTTAACCCCTACCAAAATTATCGCCTTAATTATTGCATAAAGGCGATGAGTTCGATTGATGACAAAACCATTTTTTCTGGTATCTTTATTGATTTAGCTCAAAGTCTTACATCATTATTATTATATAAGTTAATTAGTGCAAAATTCCAAGCTCTCATGCACAAGCAGTGTCCCCCTTTTTCGAAGTAAGAGTTAACTGGTCAAGGTGGTTCAGCACGTGAACGAGTTCGAGCCGAGTTATTTGTTTAACGAGTCGAGCTCGAGTTCATGAGTCGATTCATTCAAATAATCGAGTTGAGTTCAAAGTCAACACGTAATTGTTGAGTCGAGCTCCAAGCCTTAATCAAGTCGATATATTCAAACGAGTTTACGAGTTTGTCGAACCTTAATCGAGTCGAGTTCGAGCTCAACACGAAACGATGAGTATCAATTCTATTCAAATGAGTATATCGAGCCTTAATCGAGTCAAGCTTGAGCTCAATACGTAACGATGAATATCAATTCTATTCAAACGAGTTTGTCGTGCCTTAATCGAGTCGAGCTCGAGCTCAACACGTAACTGCTGAGTCAAGCTCGAGCTGCTTCTGTTGAGCTATTCTCGAGTCAAGTTCGAAGTTTCATTAGTCGAGCTGACTGAACTCGAGCTCAACTCGGCTCGTGGTCACCCCTCCTGCTGCTTCCGCAAGGCTACAAGTGTGTACCCTTTTGAACTTTCACTTCAGCCTTCACTTGAATGGTAGACTTAAACCCCTTTCCATAGAAATTATATGGTGTGCACTAAGAATATATGTTCCAAGAACACAATTATTCTAAGAACACAGTGTTCTTCTTATCAAACACATAAGTCATGGTTTCTCTGTTTCTCTGCTGCCAAAAAGGATTATCATATTTTTCGGTGGCAGTGCTCTTTGAAATTGGAATTCAAGCATCAGTGTGAACCCAAAGACAGGCAACGGAAAAATGGGTTACACTCGCACTGCATGGAGGGCCCAAGCTCACTGGCTTTCCCCTTTGCTGCATTAGCTTCTGAAGAAAATCAACAAAAGAACAAACGCGTGTGGTCAAGACAAGTTATTGTCAAGACCTAGCAAACGCTCTAATAAAGTTAAAAGCCAACAAAAGTACAAGCAAGTCACGGGAAATTTCACGTGGCTCTTTTCTTTGAGTGAAGGACTAGATACGACGCCACAGGGATGCACAGATGATCCACATAGACTCCTAACTCGCACTCCTTTAAGCATTCATGATTTTCAATAGGTTCGAGTTCTTTAGTATCAGAACGTGGTAAAAATTGTTTTTCTCTATTGACGAAAACTTTGAAATAAAGTAATGGCTCTTGTTCCCACTTCCAAAAGATTTATTTTCCAGCTTGAATTCACTGCAGTAATGAGTTCAGAAGAGGCGACGGTTTCCATTTGGTGGCGTAAACAGCCATCTCATAGATTGGCAATCTTGAACGATACGTCAGAGCATGATTTAGCACTAAACACCCGTAATTTCACTAGCAGAACCTACCAGAGAGAGAGGTAGAGGTAGAGGTAGAGCCCCCAAGCATTTCATATAGGCCGCTTCTCTTTCTCTCTCTTATTTCAGCTTGGTGGCGCATTTGGGTGGAGCGCAACAATAGGGTCTTCAGGAGCACCTTCTCTTCGCCAGATTCTGTTGTTCGTCTTGTGCAAGGAGATGTCCAGTTTGTCATTCGGTTGAAACGCCGCTGCCCATCTGCGGTTGGATGACTGTGCCGTTCCGTCTCTCATCTTCTCTCTTATTTTTTTGTGCATTGTGTTATATATTTTTCTTTCTGCTTCTGTTTATGCGGTATGTTTTTGTATTTAGGGGACTTCTTGTCCTCAAATTTTGTTATATATTTTCATTTTATCGGCTCTCTCTCTCTCTCTTTTTTGCAAAAGCTGCTTGAAAAGTAAAATGAAAAGAAAAGAAACTGGATATGCTGTATATTTCCTTGTCACTTTGGTTTCATACGATGGTTGCTGGGTGTTCAGTAAATAAACAAAAAATGAAAATCAGATCTATATTTTCTGCCACTAATCCACGGAATAAACAGCGGGCGTGGGAAGATTAATCAAGCAGAGGTAAAATTAAAGAAATCCTTTTGAAGTCTTCCCTGTCGAGACAGGACAACGAATGGCTTGAATTCAAGCGCTTTAGCTTAGGAAACGGAAAGGAAGCTACCAACCCTGAGAGGAACCCATTGAGTAACAAACCGCTCTTTCCTCAGGAATTTCACGTTGACCTGTAAACACCACTTTACTTGATCAACTTCCGTTTTACAACATGGGGAATGGAAGATGAGAAGGAAGATGCAAACAAGCCCATGGAAATAGACTTCTGCCCAAGTCTTTCTGACGTCCAAAGCAAAGAAATCTTTCTTGTGTTGCTTCCCCTAAATGTCAAGGAATGTCAAGAGGATGGAAGAGATCCACAAGTTTATGCCGAGCTCGATATTTGTAGAAACTCTCTGTAACTTCAGATTGTGATAGCTTCTCCATGATCAAAGAGGAGAAGCCGGTATTCTGCTTGCATAGTTGGAGGAAGTAAAGAAGGCAGCAAAAGAGGACTGTGGAGAATGAGGCAGGGATTTGTCTGCTTGAAGTGTTCTTGAGTTTCCGAGGGAAGAGTAGGAATTTCAAAGTATGGTCTGGTTGAAGTTTCTTGAGTTTCTGAGGGAAGGGTAGCTGCAATGGCTTCACGGTAAGGCCAACTAGGCCCCTATTGTGCAGTTCTTTACACCAATAAAACGTCTATTGTAAATTACATTGGCATCACAGACGACTTCTCATCAAACAAAGATACAATATATATCTTCCATAATAAATATGAAGGGAACCAATCGAATATCATAAAAATCTCATAGAAATATGACAGTGAATCTCTAAAATATCTTAGATACATCATGAATATAAATAAAATACAATGAGAATCACGTTCAAGGATTGAAATCTTCTATGTACGCATCTCTCAATTCACGTAAATCTTATTAAATCAATCTCTTTCACATATTTAAAACTAAATTTTTTAGCATATAAATCTGATTCAAATAAAAAAAATTAATCAAACATCTAAATAATTAGAATTGAAATATTAATAGAAAATTCTATACAAATTTGACAAAGGAAGCATAAAAATAATTCTGCACTAATACTTGAGATCCTTCTTGATCTCTTATTCATCTAGACTAAGTGCTAAATAATTTTAAAAGAATATTTGAGATCCTTTTTTATCTCTTATTAATCTCTTCTAAGTTATAAACATCTCTCAAAGAATACTTGAGATCCTTTTTTATCTCTTATTCATCTCTTCCAAAACTGTAGAAGAATATTTGGGATCTTACTTTTATTTTTTATTACCTACGAAAAAAACCACACAAACATAAAAAAACATACATAAGGCGAATAACACAAATATATAAACAGCTCTTAGTATTTGTAAACAAAATACATATCATAATAATATTTTATGCTGTGTCATTTTGCTTCATTACCAAAAAAACATTCCACTTCTAATAAACAACAGAAACAAGATTTTGCATGGAAAAGAAATATATTAAATAAATTTTATATAACAAGTTTTAACATATGACGGAAAGAACATATATACCATCAAGGACCCACGAAGAGCCCAAACAAAAGACTACAACTCAAAGATAATAAAGTCTCAAAAATCCCTAGACTCGACTCAATTCATAGCGTCAATGCAAGTTTGTTGCAAAATTGAGGAAGTATGTCCAAAAGCCAACAATTAATCACGAACTACCTATAGAGATAAAAGGGAAAAAGGGTCAGAAAAGTTGAAGAAAAAAACAAAGGTTTTGTTGGGATTAACTTTGAGTCCTTAACAAGCCTCATACTTTTCCTTTAATGAAAAAAACAACATCGTGAGTATAAAAGAGGAAAGGTTGGTGGTTAAAGAACTAACCTTGGGACCACAGATCATTTCCAACCGCAAATAAGCTAACACGCTTTGGCTAAGAATTTCTATCGTAACGACAAACAGGTAGGGGGACAGGGGGTCTCTTTGCTGCAACCCCCTTTTGGTGTAAAACTAGGAACCTTTCCTGCCGTTAATGAATAGTGCAAAGGACACTGTAGACACTACAATCATAATTCGCTTGGTCCAGTTGGAGCAAAAGCCTAGTAAATAAGCCCATTCTCCAAAAACCACCAATTCGCTCTGTCATAAGCCTTGCTAAGGTCGATTTTAACGCACACAGCTTTAGACTTGCTACAAGAGAGGGAATGAACCACGTCCTGACTCACCGAAAAGCTGTCCTGAATGCATGGCCATAAAAAAGATGGACTAATTCCGATCAAGAATACGGCAGTGAAGAACTTAAGAATGCTATTGCATAGAGACATAGGCGGAAACTTGTCCATGGTACATGCACCCTCTTCTTTGGGAAGAAGAATAATGTGAGTTCTATTGATCCCTTTAACTATAAGACTGGATCGAAAAAACTCCTTTATGGTGAGGCTCACAACGGGCTCAATGATGGACCAAAATGTTCAATAGAATTGATTGTTGAATCCATATGGCCCAGTGGCTGATTGTATTTCCTCGTCGCAAATAAGGCTAGCCAAAAACTCATCTTCTTCTACGTACACCATCGGTCCTGAACAAACATTGAAAGGAAGGAGCCCCGAAACCCACATTATCAGTCAACATGTCTTTGAAATATCCTCTGCATGTAGCGAAAATTTCATCCATCTCTGAGACCACCCTCCCGCCATCCATGATCATGCATATACGATTTCTCATTTGTCTACCAGCAATAGCATGGAAAAATTTAGAATTAAAGTCGCCCTCTCTCTCATCCACCTTACATGAGTCTTTTGTCTCAGCTGCACCTCATCCATCTTGGTGAGCTTTTAGGAAAGTGTGGTGGAACTTCATCTCACAAGTGCTAATCACCCCCTTCCAAAAGCTTTTGAGTCTCCCCCACCTGCATTCTAAGTCTCTCAATAATGATCACTAGGGCCCCGTTTGATTGCCCGGGTAAATTTACCCGGGCGGTTGAAATCGGTACGGGCAGGTGAAATTTCACCCGCCCGACGAAGGACCCATCAAACGCCCGGAAATTTCACCGAAATTTTGTAACATAGAGCGGTTGAAATTTCAACCGCTCGAGTATCTCCGCTTCTCACCCTGCCCGACACCCGACCCTCCGCAACATCTCACCGTGAACCCCTCTTTCTGACCCTCCGCTCCGCAGCTCCTCGTCTCTCCGCTTCTCACCGTCAACCCGTCCGCAGAGAGACCCTCCGCAGCTCCTCTTCTCTCCTCGCATCTCCGCTCCGCCATCGCCGAGCCGCTCCTCCGTCGGTATGCTTTCTTCCCTTTCTCCCTTTCTCTCTTGCCCTAGACATTTTGGGCGTTTTTCTCATTATTCGTCGGTATTGCAGGGATCTCATTTTGGGCGATTTCCTCTTTCTGTCTTGCCCTTTCTCTCTTGCTGCATCATGCTCGCTCTCTCTCTCTGTTGCTCGTTTTTTTGTTGTTCACGCGACAAGGGCAGGGAGCAGAGCACCTCCGCCTTAGAGTAGCTTCCCTGCGCAGCACCGACAACCAGGTCCTCCTCCCCTCTCGCTCTTTCTTCTGCTGTTGTTCCATTCTCATTCTCCCTGATCCTAGCTTTCCTTTTTCCTGTTTGTTTCTGCCGCAGTGATTACGCAATGTCGTTTTCGGTTTTTGTTTTGGGCATGGCAAAAAAAGGAATAGTTTTGCTAGTTATATTGAATGATTATGTATCTTCTGCCTGTACGTTTAGGTTATGGCTTTTGACAATATAGTTTTGGGCATTAAAGGTTGAACGTTTTGTTAAAGAGGAACGGCCACTAGTAGATTCTTTGCTTGTACACAACTGTTCCTCTATGTGTTTAGTTAGTTCGTCAGATGTTGCGATTAAGACCCAAAAAATTGGCCTCGTGGAGCTGCAGTGGCTGTCAAACAGGCATTATGATTCAAATTTTCATTTTTGGGATTTTTATCACTACTGCAGAAGGTGTTCAGATTCATGTTTTTTTTTTTCCCTTTTGTATCAGAGAAACGAGGCCAACATATTAGCCGACTTAGTCTTTTTTCCTCGATGGACCAGCTTATGTTTAATATCTGTCTATAAAAGTTTGAGGTCTTATTGAAGAAAGCACATTTTGTTGGTGTTCTGTTCCCAGAAAATCACACACTTTTCCCTCATTCATTAGGTACCCATGCAAAGCGCCTTCCCATCTAGCATTCTCGAACTGATAATGCTTAAAATGGAGGTTCTTTTCTTTTTCCGTTTTTTTGCTAGTGTGCAGAATTGGGCTGAACATCTACCATCTAGCATTCTCGAACTATTGTCTTAACATTTCTATACCTCCTGCTGAAATTGCATCCTTCCTTGGGCTGTATCAGGCCTTAGAACTTTGATAGCCACTTCAGTGTGGTCCAAAGTAGCTTTGTATACAGGTCCTTATCCACCTTCTCCAATTTTGAGCGATTCAGAGAAGAATTCTATGGCAGCTCTGTGGCAGCTTCAATCTCTTGTATGTTATACTTTCGATACCTTACTTCTGAATTTGCCAATGCATCCAGCACCTTTTTCTTTTCTTCTGCTTCCTTCTTGGCTTTCATCTCTGCATTCATCCTCTTCTGTGCTTCGATCTCAATAAGCCTCCTTGCAGCCTCTGCAGCTTCTATGGCTGCCTTGTTCTTTGCCTTCTCCATTTCTGCAATGGCCAATGCATCTTCTCCTGCCAACCTTGCCTCCTCCTGTTTACGAGCTTCTTCTATTTGCCATTGGTGAAGCTCCTTTGCCTGTGGCCATCCATGTGGTCTCGTCAAACTATTTTCATGTCACACACAAGCAGACACACACACATACCTTTTGCTTCGCAGTGAGTGCTTCTTTGCATGCATTGCTGTACATTTCCATTGTCTGCTTCAGTTCTAGTCTCCATTGTCTGCTTTAGTTCTAGTCTTAATCTTTTCATTTCAGCCTCCATGTTTCTCTATATATCAATCAACAAAAAAGACACTGTATCAAGTAGATATTCATAAAATTTCTATCCTTATAATAATGGTCGTACATCCCCGCAAACCAAGAAGGTATAGATACACACAAAATGCCTAGCAACATCCTTTTTTCTTGGCATCTACATGTAAACTCTACTATTCTTATTACTCACTCAAGTCTTATCTAAATTTGGTCTCTTAAAAAAATGCATAAGTATATCGTAACACCTTACAGAAGCCATGAACTAATTTGAGAGCAAGGATCTACAAAATTGTTCGACGTGCAAGAGTAAACAATTGAAAGACAAAGTCGGCTAATATATAAGACAATGTTCACCTTTTAATGCTCAGTTTGGTTTTTGTTGTTTTATATGAACTTTTATAGACAGATATGTTGGCTATAACTTGAGCTCTTATTTCCTCGAGCTCTTATTTCCTCGATGGACCAGCTTATGTTAACTCCAACTGACTACTAACATGCATTTTGACACAACAAATCAAATTTTCCCAGGCCTTTCATTTGGACCATGCAGAGAAGGATAGCAGTTTGAGGTCTTTTTTGTTTATTTAAACCATTAGATGTGTTATTCCGATGCAGCCCTGTTGGGCCCTGATGGTTGTAACTTTTATTTCGTCAACTATATTGCACTCTTGGATATCATGTTATGCTTTTTCTTTTGGTTTCTGATGCTCTATGTTTGTTTCATGTACAAGTGGTTTCTGAAAATCACATGTATGAGTATGTCCAGAAGAAGTATGGTGTGCAACTGAGCAGGCCTCCACTCATTGAAGATGTGACCGCAAAGCAAGATATAGAAGACACGAAGTATGAAGAACGGAAGTGCAGCCGCAAATGTTGGATTACTTGTTCTGTGATTACATGTTTTCTTTGTTGGATATGTACTCATTAAACTTACCTTTTTATTTTGTTAGTAGAAAACACACCCTTTTGTGGTTTCGTACTCATGTAACTGTTGTGGACATATACTTTTGTAGATTAGATGTTTCGGCTTTTTTATGCAAGCTTATGTCGGATTTTTCATGTTGTGTTCCTTTTTCAAGTTTAACTGTGGAATGAATGAAGAATGCTTCTTCTGAACTTGTCCTTATTTGTTATTTCGCAATGGTTCTGCGTTATTGTACTGTGAGATGGTGAGCTATAGTTGTTTCCTGATTCACAACGATTAAATTGTTATGTACTTGCTTAAAAAATACGCGGGGAGGAAAAAACACAAAAAAAAACATCATTTACCACGTTAAATTCTTCCTCTGCATCAAACAGGGTTAACTTTACCACGTTAAATTCTTCCTGTGCATCAAACATGGTTAAATTTACCGCGTTAAATTTCACCCGACCATCAAACATGACCTCAAATTGGAAAAGGGAGAAATTTCATCCTGTAAATTTTTCCAGAAAAAATTACCAGGGTAAATTTACCGCGTTAAATTTACCCGGGCAATCAAACGGGGCCTAGATGATTTAGGCCTTGCTTAGGCCAAACCTTAAGATTATTTGTAACTAAGTTTAGATACGTGCTTAACCATGGGGCAGCCAGCAACGGCTATAGCAACCTGACCCACTCCCGGGCACGGGCCCCTGATTTGGCGGATCCCAACCCGCCCCCTAGCTGTTTCGATTTCAACCCTAAAAAGGATAGAAACAAGGATAATCATCTCATTAATGACCTCCCTTTATAAGCCCTTAAAGATCTCTCATAATCTTCGATACAGGACTAAACTTTTGGGGTGTTACAATCCATCCCCCTTAAGGCACACGCGTCCACGCGTGTGGGACCCCAGGTCCGAGTGTTGAACCGGCTCTGATACCACTAGAACAACCCCACCCACTCCTGGGCTTGGGCCCCCGGTTCGACGAATCCCAACCCGTCCCCTAGCAGTTTTGGCTCCAACCCCAAAAAGGATAGGAACCAGGACAATCATTTATGGCAATGACCTCCTTTATAAACCCTTGAAGATTTCTCACAATCTTCAATATGAGACTAAACATTTGGGGCGTTATAATCCACCCTCCTTAAGGCACACGCGTCTGCCCGTGTGGGACCTCAGGTCCGAGTGTGTTGAACCGGCTCTGATACCACTATAATAACCCGACCCATTTCTGGGCTCGAGCCCCTGGTTCGACGGATCCCAACCCGCCCCCAGCAGTTTCGGCTCCAGCGTGAAAAAAGATAGGAACAAAGACAATCATCTCATTAATGGTCTCTCTTTATAAGCCCTTGAAGATCTCTCACAATCTTTGATATGAGACTAAACTTCTAGGGTGTTGCAACGACAATTTCATTAGTCATGAGAAACAAAGTAGTGGTCAATCAAACTATGTACATTAGCGGGCCCCTCTCTATTGTTAGACCAAAAAAATTTAATGAGGGGATCAAGGATTTCAACAAACTCAGTGGTTATAATAAAATTATCGAATAGAATGCACAACCAAAGTTCATTTAAAATCCATAGTTCTGACATGGCAAAAAATTCATGGTAAAATCCATGGTTCATAAAATTGAGGATCTTACAGTTAGATCCTTATTTTACCTTTTTTTGTTGAGAAAAAGCAGATCGAATGAAGAGGATTTGCTTGAATCCTGATGATTTTTTGTTGGGGGCAACCAAACGCTCTCTTAATGAATTCGACGTTTTGTGACAATCTAATTTTTAGCTAGTTTTTGAAATTTTGTTTATGAACTTTGATTACAAGAGAAAAACAATGTTTTCTATTAATAACATTTGGGACTAAGTCATTTACTCTCTTTTATTGAGCTTTTTCACAAACTCAGTCTCAACTGCCACGTCAAATCACTTAAACTCAGTGGTTTGCCTTCAAAATGGACTTTAAAAATGTCATAATAAATACACCCGCAGTGATGTTTTCTAGTAAAAAAAAAGCTCCAACTGTGGTTAGTTCTCTAGCCCATGATCCTGTCACCCTTCAAACGATGTGCCCTTATGAACCCACGGCATACCAAGTCAAGGTCAATTTAGAAAAAATAGAAAATGATAATGACAACTATCTTGGTGGTTATATAATAAGAAAAATAAATGTGATATTGACGATGTCACGATCAAGATAATATAAAAATATTCAAATTTGAAGTTTTTTTTCTTTGGAAAACGGAAATCAAAGTCAAAACTAATCCAGCGGAGGCCCAAGTCTGCAGGCTCCCGCGTCAAGTTCTAAAAAAAAAAAAAAACGTTACATAAAATTGTAAGAATATGATCTAGTGACAGAGAAAAATGTAATTTTTTGATAGAGGTATTGATACTGAAAAAGCAAGAATGCAGCCAATTAATAGTTTTCCTTACAAGGCAGCGGAAGTTCATTGCATTAACAATTTCATGGCAAATATGAAAAGTTGCAAGACTGGTCTTATCCTCTGAATCTACAAGTAATACAAAAACGCGTAGCAGATTGCGAGTTGCTTTCTGCATGGTCAAGAAACGATGTAGATCAACAGAAAAGAGAACTTGAAAAGCAAGGAAAGGTGCAAATAGGGCCGAGTCAGTGAAACGAAATGTCAAAAGAAATTGGAAAAGAAGAAGAAAGAACAAGGCCAATTCATTAAGGGGGCGTTTGAATAGTCCCAGTTTCGACTTTAATTCCATCATACATTAAAAACTTTCATCTCTCATCTCATCAAACGTAGAAGAAAACATCATTTTGGTGGATCTGGTGCTAATAAAGTCGCACCTGTTCATTTCGCAAAAAATAAGTCAATTCCACCTGTAAAAAAAGTCTGTGTGCGACTTTTCTCCCCCGTGTTTAGCTCCGAGCATCTAATTATTCGTTAGAGCTGTCTGCAAGCTTACATCTCCCTCCTGCAATGCTTACTCGTTCGTCCTCTTCTCAGCTTCTGCAGAAATCTTCTTCCACTTCTCAGCAGGGAACTGTCTTCTTCACCCTCTCTCAGGTATGGAACAGAGACCCTCTGTGTGTGTGTGTGTTGGCCGCTTCTTCTGCTGCTCACTTGGAACGACCTTCAAAATAACGATTATGTCAAAAAAACATCTTCTGCGCCTGTGTTTATCCATCTCCCTGTCTTTCTCTCTTCCTTGCTCTCTCTCTGTCCGACCCTTTCGCTGATCGGTATGTCTCTCCATAGTTTCAGCTTTCATCGACACACTTGCCTATTTTTTGTCTGTTGAATCACATAGCTGAGGAAGAGCTAAACATTTGATATGGCTTACTACTTCCCCTCTTTCATTTGTCCTCTGTTTTCTAGATTAAGCTGGAGTGGGAACTGCTGCTTGCGTTTTCATGATCAACTTTTCTATTTAGAACAACTTCTGCTTTGCAAATCCTGTCTAACGTTTTAGAGTGCGTTAGTTTTCTTTCTGAACTTCGTGATGCATTGATGGCGATTAAGCCTACAGATTAGTACGTCTTCGTAGATAGTTCACAAACTTGCTTTTATGTTTAACATCAAGTTAAAACCAGGCGCGCTACTTCTTTCATCGGTTCTTATTGAAGTCAGAAATGTTGGCAAAGATCGAAAAGTAATTTGATCTTTTAACGACAAAACACAATCTACTGTTTCCACGGTGCATTGCCATCAAACTGATTATACAACTTTTTTGTGAAAGGGAAAAAAAAAGAAAATTGATTTTCAAGGCACATAGTGTGGTAAAAAAATTATATTCAAGACGTGTTGGCAGCTTCCAGTCAGTCATACGATTCGACCTGTGTTTGATTGTTATTCATGCTCAGGTGGTCAATTTTTTAGGGGGATGGCGGTTAATAAAGAGGGTGAGTGGTAGGTTCGAAGGTAGGAATGGTATTTTAATACCATGTGCATCAAACACTGAATAATAATGGCTGTAATAAATATACCATGTAGGTTATGAAAGATGAAACTTAGTTCCACCTTCCAAATACCTAGTGTCAAATATCTGACATTTCAAGCACCCAACAAATCTATGGCTAGCTAACTTCACGGCTGAAGCAACTTGTATTCAATTATACATCATTCTAGCACAAAGTTTGTCCACACCCCAACCGATGTTTCAAATAACTGAGAGACACATAAATAAATCGTTGATTAGGAGAGAAGTAGCTAGCTAGGAAAATCTTTTTTATTTCATATTCCAGGCTTCCAATTGCTCTTTAAATAGAGAAAGACTAGACTAATGGATTTGGGTTCATATCCGATTTGTACATATCCGATTTCTTTTTCTTTTTTTTTTTTTTTTACATATTCTTATATTCTAAATACCATCAAGGTTCCAAACTAACAATATAAACATAAGCAAGATCTTAGACTCTGATACGAGATGGGTCTGAGTTTGCTTTGCATTAGCTCTGCTTAAAAGGACGCCCCATTCCTCCCCAAAAAAAAGATAAATAGTCCGTGCAGTTGATATGCTTAAAAGACTACCTTAATATTTAGTGGTCAATGAGCGAGTGATTCTCCTTTGACTTGGCTTTAAGGAAAGTAAAAGAAAATAACTAGGAAAAAGTGTTTTATATTTCATATTCCAGAATTCTACTTATAAAATGGGTTCTGGAGCTCTCCAAATAGAGAAAAGTTAGATTAACATATTTAGATTCTGTGGTATGGATCTGAATCTCTATAGATCCAACTCTGTATGGACATGAATCCCTTTCCTTCACTCGAAATTCTTACATTCTAAATGCCGTCAATAGTGAAGACATGTTTCCTCATTTGCCCACGGATAAAGGTATATCGCTGAACCAAGTAACTCACAAGTGTTCGCTGATTTGTTCCTTGAGAGCTTATTTTCTTGTTGTTTGATAGTTTCTATGGAACACTATTTCGACGGTACAATTTGTTTTCACATTAGGTACCCGTTCAAATTATTTCATTGATATGCAGTGGTGGAGCTACTTTGTGGCTGCTGCGGGCAATTGCCCTCACCAGTCCTATATAAATTTTTTCATATATATATATATATATATATATATATATATATATATATATATATATATATATATGAGTGCCTCGTACTGGAATTTGATTCATTTACACATATAAACTTTGTTAATTTTCATTTTTTTATATATATGGAATACTCCTTAAGAGTTTAAAATTTTAAGTAATCGTGCTTCAGAAACAGAAATTTCTGGCTCTGCCACTACACTATTGATACAAGTGTTCAATATCCAGTGAATTCCCAACAGAATGATTTAAGCATTTTTCCTTTTGCACCAAGGCATGGTCTCAGATACTCTCCATTTCAAACCAAAAGAATCTGGATCATATCGTTTCTTTCAGTCTGAGCCGTTTGAGTAAGCGCCCTTACAACTTTGTATGTGCACCGACACCTTGACAAAGCAACGAGTGGCTACATCGGAAAGGAAAAGCACCAAGCCATTTGATTTATGTTCGATGGGTGTCCCCGTTATAGTGGTGCTTTACATTGTTAACGTAGAATAATATGTGACCTGATCTGTATGTGTGTTTTTGTTTTCTAACTCTTTGTTGTTATGCCTCCACAGTCCAGAACAAAAGCTGGTTCTGCTTGTTAACGACGTCATGAGAACATTAGACAGGAGATCATCATTAAACAGGAGAACTTTCAACGTGGCAAATCACACTGTTGGTATAGAATCTCGTGTCGATGATGTTACAAACTTGCTGTTCTCGGGCGACGATCACACAAGCATTATTGGGATTCAAGGGGTTGGAGGAATCGGCAAGACAACTATTGCCAAGGCCGTTTGCAATGAATTAACCAATCAATTTGAAGCCACCAGCTTCCTTTCCGACATCAGTGAAAAATCGAAGCAGCCTAATGGACTTGCCTCTTTGCGGGGTCAGCTCATCAGTGAAATTTCTGAAACTGGCATCGAAAAGGACGCGCCTACCATGAAGAGGACTCTTGTCGTTCTCGACGACGTCGATCGCGTGGACCAAATTGATGAACTGCTAGACCGGCAACATTTATTTGCTGCAGGAAGTAAGATCATAGTCACGACAAGGTGTGAGGACGTTCTGATTATGAAAGGTATAGAAAATCATAAAATCTATAAGCCAAATGAATTGGATGAAGACGAATCCCTTAGACTGTTCAGCCATCATGCTTTTCTGAGTGAACGACCATTGGAAGGGTTTGTGGAGTTATCGGAGCAAGTTGTGCAACTTACTGGTGGACTGCCGTTGGAGCTTGAGATATTTGGTTCTCTGTTTGATGACATAAGAACTGAAGAACAATGGGAAGAAATGCTGGCCAGGTTAATCTCAGCTCATGATCAAGATGTGCAAGGGATTCAGCACGGGGGGGGGGTCGAAGAAAGACTTAGAATCGCTTATGAAGAGTTGGATACAAAAGAAAAACGCATATTTTTAGATATAGCATGTTTCTTCATTGGACGAGGCAGAGAGTATGCGATGCATATGTGGGAGGCCTGTGGACTTCACCCCGGTAGTGCAATTGAAGCGCTTGTTCGCAAGTCTCTCGTCCAAATTGATAGCGAAAAGAATGAATTTGTGATGCACGACCGAATTCGAGACATGGGCAGAGAAATAGTTATAAGTGAAGGCATTATGCGAAGTAGGTTTTGGAATGAGGATGGAATAACAGAGGCATTGCGGAACAGTGAAGTAAGAATTTCTTTTCTTAGATTCTGGTTTTGTAAACCTTCATCTCTCTTTGTCTTTTCGTCTTCTCCCTTACTTTTATGCATTGTTTTTTTCCCTTAAAAAGTACTGCCTTTCATTAATATAATACTTACAGGCTATAACTTGACTTTGTTGACCATGTGCTGACATAAACACACAAGTAACTGTAAGTTGCAAAGGGACAATCCCTCTCCTGTCTACTTCTATATGATTTTCGGTACTCAACATTCCAGCATATTTTATTTTGAAATGCTGCAACAATCATAAATATTGGACTGATTTTTCAGTTACAGACAGCTAGAAATCATGGAAGACACCTACATCTTTTGAGGCACTTAACATAGTATTTTCCCATTATAATGAATGAAAAATCCTTCTGTTCTTCAGCATATTTAAGTTTATTATTTTATAACCATTTTATAATAAATATGCCGAATTCCGGACATACCAATCAACTTCTCGGTTTATCATTTTTCTTGAAGATATGACTAGTGGTTCAACCATTTACGAACTCAATTAAGTGCCTAATTTGAATTATATGCTGAGTCGTTCTGCTTTCTGCTGTTCAGGAAACTGGGGAGCGTATTGAAGGCATCTCTCTCAACTTAGAAGAGGGAGGACAGATAGATTTGGGTACTGAAGCATTTGAAAGATTACACCAGCTAAGACTGCTCCGCGTAAATTTTGCCAATTTCGAAAACAATGACTTTCGCCATTTTCCGGAAGATTTGAAATGGCTGGAGTGGAGAGGATGTCCATCAGAGTCACTACCATTAGACTGCAGATTTAAGAAACTTTCCATCCTTATTCTATCTCAAAGTAATATTACCCAGCTATGGAATGAGTCGGCACCAAGTGGAACTGAGTTGAACATGAACTTAGAAGAAGGGGTACGTTTTACAAACCTAGCATAAGTTCATCGCGTTTTTTTTTTCCAGGAATCGAGAAAAAAAAAAAAAAACACTGTCGCAGCCTAGAAAACAATGCCAAATATGGCATCTCTCTTTCTTCTATTTTGATTTGTGTATTTATTCAGAAAGAAGTAAATATCTGATTGCAGGTTTTTCATGGACTGAAAGTCTTGGATTTATCCTCTTGTGCTCATCTCAACAGCAGCCCTGGCTTTGCCAGTGTTCCACACCTTCAGAAGCTGATACTTGATGATTGCACCAGCTTGACTGAGCTTGATGAATCCCTAGGTTGCCTCGAGAAATTAAAATTCTTAAGTATGAGAATGTGCGAAAATCTGATCAGATTGCCAGACAACATGCATCAGCTGCTTTCACTTGAAAATCTAATTCTTGGAAATTGCTCCAAACTTTCTGCAATCCCAAAGCTTCCTTCTACTTTAATCACTCTGGAAGCCAAAGATTGCACAGATTTGAATATGCCTCTTGATTTCTCAAACCTGACAAACTTGAAGTCACTGAATCTGCAAGGATGTAAGAAGATCGTATACTGTAATGGCCTTGAAGGCCTGGAATCCATAGAAGTTTTACTCATGGATGGATGTGAACGGTTAAGTTTCAATTTTATGGAGAACTTCCAGGTACCGCCTTGCCTAGTCTTCCTCACATAAGCATAAATGCATGCTGCACACCTGCACAAAATTTTTTTAGTTGGTCTGCTGGTGAAACACTTTATACTAACGTTAAACTTTTTTCAGGGCATAAGGTTTAACCATTTGAAGGAGTTCAGCATCACTGGTAGTTGGTCTTGTTTTGAGACTCTGGGAGAAGTTATGGTTTTCATGTTCCCGTACGGATCTGAAAACGATCCTCTACTCATGGACTATGTACACTGCCATGGTCATGTCATCGATTATGAAAACCATAGAGTACACTGCCATGGTCATGTCATCGATTATGAAAACCATCGAAACATTATGGTTTTAATCAGATACTATGCTGGCGATGAAGTCATGTTTGAAGCTGTAAAGGAAGCTTGCCGTGATGATGATAATGATCTGGAAGACCATAACAGTGGATATTGCTACACTCCTAATCTGAATGTTAACGATCATGTTACCTGGCAACTAACCGCTTTGTATAACAAGATATATGTCTCAACAGCTGATGGAAGCTTGCTGCGAAGAGTTGATATGAAACTTCGCCACACTAATTACTGGGCAGGAGTTAACAATGATATGCATTAGTGATGGGAGGGGAGGAACTCTGACTATCGTCATTCACAAATAAGCACCGAAGGAAGGATTGGGCTATAGAATTCTCTTTTCATATTTTTAAAGTCATCCTTCTATTCATCATCTGCTATGGTCATGAAATTATCACTGGTAGGGAATGTTACAAGACTTTTTATTGTCCAAGTCCTTGAGAGTTAGTGTTTGGAAGGGACTACGTGGAGCTTGTAGCCAAGGTTAAAGGTGGCACTGTTGCATTATTAGCATAAATAATTTGTGTTTTCATTTTGTAAGATCGACCTTTTCTAGTGATTGAGATTGTGTAAGCCTTTTGAGACAGAACAATATCTTTATTGCAAGCCATGAAGTTTTAAGGGCGGTTAATGAAAGGTCATCAGGAACAGTTTAGCAAGCAAAAAAAAAAGAACGAATGAAAAAAAGAACATCGGAGCTGAAAAGAGGTGTACAGATCTTCTAGCAAAAGTAGGATCTGCAGCAACATTAAAATGAGAACCGAGATTGAATTCAAGTCTCTGGCGTACAGTAATAGAATTTGCAGTCCGAAACTGGAGGAACTATATCTTAGTTCAAATTCAATCGCTTAACAACTGCAAACTTGAAAGCAACACACTAATTTCGGAAGAAGAATATGTTAACTAAGGGCTTCAAGCAACAACTTAATAGCCATCAAATACTACCGATGCCGAACCAATTAAAAGCTGATTAATAGAGGGCCGAACAGGGCCATTATAAATGCATGAAGATTAACCATATCCACAGGTATCTGCCGCGACCATATGTTGGTGAAACAAGATCTTGTGATACCAATGGTTTTCAAATACAACCTACGAAAATATTCAGGAAACCTCAGTAACTATTGATATTGTAAGAAATGAAAAAATAGGAGAAGGGAGAAAAAGTCATTCACCGAGCAAGTAAATTCAAATTTTTATGATAATATCACGATAATACGGTGACATTATTAGGCCATTTTCATGACTTTTTAAAATTTCCCGTATTTTCAATGTTTTCTCTACAACCAGCACTAAAGAATTATGATAGAAAATTTGATCGAAGATACGAAGAAGCAACCACAAAGGATGATCGTAGACATGCTAGCAAATGTGCAACGTAAGAGCGACTACTTCGCTGAAACCACGAAAAAGATGGAAGCAATGCAAGAGAGGTTGCTGCAAATCAACAAAAATCTGCAAAAAGGACAAAATATACTTCAACTGCGGGTGACGAAAACACCGATTGTTCGCCTCTATCCTAGAAGCGACAGAGATGAATCGATGAATACTGTGGCCACCGGGAGCCGCTGGTTGCTGGTGCGGCAGGATGACAGACGACTAGAGTCCGACCCTTGGGCATTAGGATCGTTCGCGTCTACTCCACCAGAGGCAGAGATGGGTCGGTGAATCCTATGGCCACCGGAAGCCATCGTTTGCTGGTGCAGCAGGATGACAGACGACTAGAGTCTATACCTTGGGCATAAGGATCAGCGGGAGGCACCAAACAACCAGCGTCGGGAGCATTCTTCAGTGCGGTTAGTAGGCAGGAGGATGAGCAGAGAGAGGCACGCCCACCACCAATTATCAATGCGGTCGGAGGAGATGGTCTGGTGCTGGAAAGGGGTACCCAAACCTTGGGTTCCGCCGCAAGGGGACTGCGGCAGGAACTACTTGATTTGGTCCCTCTAGGAGATGCACCGACCACCGGCGGGATTGGGTCGGTGTGCGAATGATTGCCGTTGCCGCTGCCACTGCCAACAAATTCAGGTGGCTTGGAGGCACCTGGGGCCCTGCCTCCTCTGTAGAGGCAGCGCAGCAGGCAGCCAGGCACCGGGAGCTTTGGTTCCCATTGTGGTTTGCACCGCCCAACGAAGATCGGCGAAAGGCGGAAGATCTAGTTTAATATTTTATGTTTTAGGTCTATGGATCCATGTTTTAGTTTATATAAGGGAGTTTAGGCCTCATTTTTGTATGAAAGACTAATAGTTATTGGTGTTTCATTTTCCTTTTCCAGTTAAGTATGCTATGTTTTGCATCTCTTTCCATTTTCACTAGTTTATTTTTTGCATTGGTCTTGGATTAGAGGAGAAGTCAGTCTTCTTTTCCCTGAATCAGCCAGAAGTTAATGCGATGGGCCTGTCTCAACTGAGCTAATAATCTAATTAACGTGTTCAGATACTTACAGCTTGTTAAGAGAAAAGATTCGTCTAAAATCGGACCTTGATTGTCTGCTCTCGGAGGATTTCAAAGCAAATATATAGATATGCAATCCTTTTGCATTGAGGAATCAGGATAGGATACGCAAGGTAGTGTTTGGTGGCGCACTCGCTACCCACTACGTAAACTTCCAATAAAATTCCATCCATCTGTGACACAGCATAGAAATTTTGACAGTTGCGGATGAACTTCCTGTGTGAGCGAAACATCAATAAGGTGAGTCCCACATGATGTGAGACGCCTCCTAAGCGATTCTTTCACGTAAAAATAGAAAAACTAAAATGAAAAAGAAATAGTTTTTTAATTTATGCAACTTTCATAACATGACAAGGCTGTGGATATTGAATATCAGTCCCGATTTCTTCCTAAAGTTGGAACGAAGAAAACTTATGTGATGCGTCAATTGCTTAGCCCCTAAGATTAAGAAGAAGAAGACTAAGACTTGGGTCTTTTTTTTTTCTCCAATTTGCTGTAGACACTTTAAAGGCCGGTTAGGTGAACTTCCACTCGATCATGAGGAAATTTCCATTGATGTCTTTCTGAATCTCCTGGCAACCGCAACGAAAGAGCATCATCTGTGGTGAGGAACCGGTGGAAAGAGGAGGATTCTATATAGCAAATCACTCCGCAGAGCACACTTCATCGAATCATCCTTAAGCGAGAACTAGAGTGGGTGGAACACAAAGGAGAACGATGAGTGGAGAAGAAGGACCACTGCCATCTTCTTGTTCACTAACTTATTTCGAGTTCGATGCCTTCTTGAGCTTCAAACAGGAAGACACCGGCGATCTTCTTGCTGGCCTTCTGTATGAAGCGCTGGTGGATCGCGGCGTGCTGACTGTCTTCGATGAGGAAGACGCAAAGAAGGAAATGAACATCAACCGGTTACATACGTGCATCGAGGTGTCGAAGGTCTTCGTGCCCATCTTCTCCATCAACTATGCTCAATCCAGATGGTGCCTACAAGAGATCGCCAAGATGGTCGAGTGTAGGAGATGCATCGTCCCTGTTTTCCTTGGCGTCGATCCTTCAGAAGTCCGATATCAAACAGGGACGTACGGCAGTTACTTCGCGCACCATGAGGTGTATGAATCGGAAGAGGAGGTGAAGAGATGGAGGCAAGCACTCAAGGAAGCAGGGAGTTACCCTGGCTTCCATTTCAGCAAAGAAATCGACAGGTCTGTCTCTCTCTCTCTCTCTTTCTTCCTGCGTTGAATTTCCATGTCGGTAGGTAATGTATAGTAAAAAGTAAAAACGGACCATGTGTGCGGTTGTCTGTTTATTGATATTTTGTCTTTTACGTTAGGATGCAGGGGATACGCTCATAATTGTTGCTATATATGGAAAACGTTCTAAAGAAACTGATGACATTTACTCTTTTTTTGTTACCTCTTAGCAGGCAAGAAAAGAAGGTAATCCCTCTTGTTGTTAAAAAGGTTCTTAAAAAGCTGAACAAGACCTTTTCCGATGTCGCCGAACACCCAATTGGCATAGAATCGCGTGTTGAGGATGTCATGCAGTTGTTGAACCTGGGGGATGAAGGCCTGCTCGTGGTTGGAATCCAAGGGGTTGGAGGGATCGGGAAGACCACGATTGCCAAAGCCATTTCCAATGAACTCTATGACAGATTCGAAGCCAGAAGCTTCATTTTTGATATTAGAGAAAAATCACGCTTACCCGGCGGTCTTGCCGCTATCCAGAGGAAGCTCCGTCAAGATATTTCAAAAGATTCTATTTCCGCTGGCACTGCTGAAACTGGAACTCTGACGACAAGAGTTCTTGTTATTCTCGATGATGTTGATCATATGGAGCAAATTCATACATTAGTGGGGGAGAAAGTTCAGTTTGGTCCTGGCAGTAGGATTATAATCACAACAAGGTATGAAGAGATTCTCGTTATGAGTGGAGTGCACGAGGATCAAATCTATAAGCCAAAAGTACTGGACAGTGCTCAATCCCTCCAACTATTCTGCTATAATGCTTTTGTGAGTGACCAGCCACCGCAAGAGTTTGCGGAGTTATCCGGTAAGGTCGCGGAAGTTACTGGTGGCTTGCCATTAGAGCTTGAAGTATTTGGTGCACTGTTTTATGACATCAAATCCAAGGAGGAATGGGAGGAAATGTTGAAAAAGTTGCAGGATGTTTGGCATGGGGAAAATGAACATAAATTAAGAATAAGCTATGAAAGGTTGGATGAAAACGAGAAGTGCATATTTTTGGATATAGCGTGCTTTTTCGTCGGACGAGGCAAAGAATATGCAATGCATATGTGGGAGGACTGTGGGCTTTTCCCGCATAGTGCAATTGAGGTCCTTATTCATAAGTCTCTTGTTAGAATCGATGACCAAAAAGATGAATTTGCAATGCATGATCAAATTCGAGACATGGGAAGGGAAGTAGTTCTAAGTGAAGGAATCTGTCAGAGCAGGTTCTGGGACGTGGATAGAGTCTCAAAGGCACTGCAAAACCATGATGTAAGTAGTGGACTTTTTTTCTTTACTTGGTTGTTGGTCTCTTCTTTACAATATATCAGCACTCATTCAGATGTATTTAATATCCTATGGTGAATTAAGAACATGCAACAGAAGCCATTGCTAAAAGAGTTACCTTTTAACTTCTATTCTTCATGATTTCAGCCTAATTAGCGCTGGTAAATAGTACTCTGCTTCACATTTTCTTTGTTCTTCGCTCCATGGCAGTTTCTGGGGGAATGCGGAATGTATAAGACAAGGACGTTTTTTTCGTTTTGATGTGGTTTTAAATCTTCTGCGTCATGCTAAAGTGCTACTGAGCCAATTGTTGCTTAATGCTTTTCTGCATTTTGTTGGACGCATGCCAAGTTGTGTGTCTTACTATTTAATTCAAGGGCGTATATGAATCATATACTAAGTTGTTTGGCTTGCTGACCTTCAGGAAACAGGGAAACATGTTGAAGGCATTGTTCTCAATTTAGAGGAGGGGAGCTCGACGTATTTGAGTGCCAAAGCTTTTGAAGCATTATCAAACCTTAGAATGCTTCGTGCCAATTTTGTCAATTTTGAAGACTGTGACTTTCACCACCTTCCAGAAAAGCTGAAATGGCTGGAATGGAGAGGATGCCCGCTAGAATCGCTCCCACTGAATTGCAAATTTAAAAAACTTTCTGTCCTCATTTTGTCCCAAAGCAATATTAGCCAGTTATGGAAGGAGCAGTCAGGACCACCTCAAACCGAGCCAGACATCTACTTGAACCAGAAAAAAGGGGTATGTAACGGAAAACCAGAATAAATTTGTTCTTACATTACAAATTCACCACTTGGTACGATTTCAACTATTAAGATGGTAAGACGGATATGAATATCGAAGGAACAGGAGCACAGAAGATGTGACTTCTCTTTTGTTCAGTTTATCATTTCCCTCTTATTCACATCTAGTATGTAGATTATGTGCTAAACAAAAGCACAATGTTGCAGGTACTTAATGAATTGAAAGTCCTCGATCTCTCTTCTTGTTCTTATCTCAGCAGCAGCCCTAGCCTTGCGAGTGTTCCAAACCTACAGAAGCTGATACTTGATTACTGCTCTAACCTAACTGAAGTTGATGAATCCATTGGCTGCCTCAAGAACTTGACATTCTTGAGTATGAGGATGTGTGAAAACCTGAATAAATTGCCCAAGAGCATGCATCATTTGGTTTCACTTAAAATCCTCAACCTGAGATATTGCTCCAAACTTTCTGCCTTGCCAGAGCAATTCCCTTCTTCCTTGATCACTCTTGATGCCAAAGATTGTACAGCTTTGAAAATAACTCCTAATTTCTCAAGCTTGACAAACTTAGAGACATTGAACTTACAAGGTTGCAAGAATATCATCGGCTTTAGTGGTCTTGGAGACCTCAAATCCATAAAATGCTTGCTTATGGACGGATGTGAAGGCTTTAGCTGTGGTTTCTTGGAGAGCTTCAAGGTATTTCCTCGCCTGTTTTCTTGGTATAATCACACACGAATACATGCATATACACTGAAACTTTTTTGGTCTATGATTTATGTTAATATTGTTCATGCAGGGTAAACGGTTTAAACACTTGGAGCAGCTCAGCACGACTGCTAGTTTGACTTTCTTTGAATCAACAGAAGATTTCATTTTCTTGTTGCCATTTAGATCTATCAATGATCCTCTGCAAGTGGACAATGTACATTGCCATGGCCATGCCGTCCGCCGTGAGGGCCAACAAAGCTGCAATTCAATACTCATATCTATGAAATTCCATGATAATAATGAGCTAGTCTTTGTGACAAAAACAGAAGCTTATCGTGACACCAATAATGATCTCGGTGACCAACATCGTGGATATTGTTATTCTGTCAATGTCAACGGCTTCGATGAGACTGTTCCCTATGCGGCAGCTCTATGCGACATGATATGTGTTTCAACGTCTGACGGGAGCTTGCTTACCAGAGTTGACATTAAACTTCGCCACAGGGATTACTGGACAAAAGCTGAGACCCATCTTCAGGAGGGTGGAATTCCTTCTGAGACATCATCACCATGAACATTCAAGGAATGAATCAGACAGGTTGGGAGACCAAATCTTCTTCTTTGGAGTTTTCAATGGAGCATAGGATGATCTGTGGCGACACGACCAACTCGATACATGGCCACATTCCCGCTCAATCACTTAACACAAAAGCCAGATCAGCTCAACTCGTGGCTCGGTTAATTTGATCTGAGCTGAGGTTGAAGAACGCAGTTCACGTTGATCAGCCACAAGCCAAGTACGAGCCTGCCTGTTTGAAAAGATCTTGTATTTGTTTTCTCAGACTTCTAATTGTTTAGGCATCTCATCGTATGGACAGGAGGCATAGATGGACGAGTTAAGTGTACCATCTAAGGTCAGGGAGAGCTTAGGACGTTTTGTTGCCCCAAATGTTGTAAAAAACCAGATCCCATCGCATGTAATGTAGGATATCTAATGTAACCACAACTGTATTAGCCCATCAATTACATATTGGGCACTAATAAAATAATAAAATCTTCTAAGCTTTTCTTTTAAAAATTTTATTTTTAATGAAATTCATAAACAAAAAATAGAAAAAAACCCGTTTTTTTAGGTTGGGGGCAACCAAACGCTCTCTTAAAGAATTCGACGTTTTGTGACTACCAAGTTTTGTGAGAAGCAAATTTTTCAGCTAGTTTTTGAAATTTTGTTTGTGTATTTTGATTACAAGACAAAAACAATGTTTTCTATTAATAACATGTGAGATTAAGTCATTTACTCTCGTTTAAAAGTTGATCTTTTTCACAAACTCAGTCTCAACTGTCACGTCAAACACACTTAAACTCAGTGTTTTGCCTTCAAAATGGAGTTTAAAAATGTTATATTATAATAAATACACCCGCAATGATGTTTTCCAGTAAAAGAAAAGCACCATTAAACCGTGGTTAGTTCTCTAGCCGTGATCCTGTCACCCTTCAAACGCATTGCCCTCATGAACCCACGGCACACCAAGTCAAGGTCAATTTAGAAAAATAGAAACTGATAATGACAGCTATCTTCGAGGTTACATATTAAGAAAAATAAATGTGATATTGACGATGTCACAATCAAGATAATATAAAAATATTCAAATTTAAAGTTTTTTTTTTAAAAAAAGAAAATCAAAATCAAAACTAATCTAGTGGAGGCCCTTCATACATTAAAAAATTTCATCTCTCATCTCATCAAACGTAAAATAAAACATCATTTGGGTGGACCTATGCTAATAAAGTCGCACCTATTTACGCAATAACTAAGTCAATTCCACCTATACAATAAATAAAGTATGTACAATTATGTGCCACTTCAAGTGTTTAATTTACTTATTGTCAAAAAAAACGTATACGAGGTATTAAACGGCAAGAAAAAAAACGTGTATAATATGGTAAAGTTTTATATCTCGATAATAAAACGGGAAAAGTTTGGCAAATTTTTTTTAAAAATTAAACATTTAATACATCTTAAAAATTATAAAAAATAATAATTAATAAAAAACAGAAAAAAACGGGAAAATAACTACAAAAAATGGGTATTATATGGGTATTATATGTGTTTTTTTTTACGGATTTTTTAAAACGAAAATAATATGAGTATTATACGGTAAAAGTGTTTTTGGCGTTAAATACACATTTTTACATCTCCCTCCCGCAAATTTACTCCTTCCTTCTATTCTCAATCTCTCATCTTCTCGCAAACTTACTCCTTCCTTCTATTCTCAATCTCTCATCTTCTGCAGAACTCTTCTTCCACATCTCAGCAGGGAACTGTTTTCTTCACCCTCCCTCAGGTATGGAACAGCGACCCTCTGTGTGTGTGTGTGCTGGCCGCTTCTTCTGCTGCTCACTTGGAATGATGGATGCATCCGCTTCCTTCAAAATAACGATTATGTGAAAAAAAACATTTTTTGCGCCTGCCTTTATCCCTCTTCCTCTCTTCCTCGCTCTCTCTGTCCGACCCTTTCGCTGCTCGGTATTTCTCTCCATAGTTTCAGCTTTCATCGACACGCTTGCCTATTTTTCGTCTGTTGAATCACATAGCCGAGGAAAAGCTAAACATATGACATCTTACTACTTCCCCTCTTTCATTTGTCCTCTGTTTGCTAGATTAAGCTGGAGTGGGAAGTGCAGCTTGCGTTTTCATGATTAACTTTTCTCTCTAGAACAACTTCTGCTTTCTAAATCCTTTCCAACGTCTTAGAGTGCGTTAGTTTTCTTTCTGAACTTCGTGATGCATTGAGGATGATTAAGCCTACAAATTGATACGCCTTCGGTAGATAGTTAACAAACTTGCTTTTATATTTAACATCAAATTAAAACCAGGCACGCTACTTCTTTTATCGGTTCTTATTGAAGTGAAAGTTGGCAAAGATTGAAAAGTAATTTGATCATTTAACGGCAAGACACAGTCTACTGTTCATGGTGCATTGCCGTCAGAAGGTGAAAGTTGGTTAATACACTGCCAACTCCAACTTAATCTGGAAACCCATGTTGTTATAATTTAAGTTGGATACGTCTGATTCCATTCTTATTTAATTCTCTGGATTGAGACTAGTCTCATGTTGTGGCCATTAATGTTTTCAAGTTCTTTATTACCAGTAACCAAGCTATCAGCTTTGAAAGGAAATGATATAATCGATTTTTATCCATGGGCAATTACATATATGTGCGTGTGATGCTTGACATTAAAAGTATGTCCTTTATTTTGATGTTTTATCGCCCGCATTTTATTTGTCTTCATCACAAACATGGAACAATCACAAGTAATCAGAGGGCGACAATCAGAGGGCTTCTAAATCATGAAGTTCTCCATGAAACAGATTTAGTGCTTTTATGTTTTTGTTAACTGTTATGTTGACCTATCTAGTTGGCATATCTAGTTAACAAAAATCCCTCATAAACATCTATAAATACTGTTGATCCCTGACTATTAAGTGGTTCACCACATATTAGCTCAAACTCAACTCAATTGTTATCTAACTTGAGCTCAAACATAGTAGAAAATTAGAGACCAAATCTAGTTCACATTAAACCGGAAACTTGTTTTTTGACAACCATTACATTTTATAATATCTACTGCCTTTTTTCTGGAATTTCTAATCATTTTTTTCCTATGTCCAGCCCAACTCAAGAATAATAATTGAAAAGAGAAAAACTATACAGTAGATGCTTGTTGGTCAGATCTTTTATGGCATCTTGACACAACTTCAATTTGTCTGTCCATTCTTTTGAGTTCTAATCCAAGTGGCTATGTTCTATTGTTGGTTGGATCATAGTGCTTGTAAACTTAGGCAAAGATTACAGGTTATTAGGAAATAGGAAGAAAAAAGGGAGAAATAGTAAAGGATGGGCAATTGTTTTTTGCTCGAGCGGAAGAATGGCTTGAGCCGAACCGAGCATTTTATTAAAAAAAATAATTGTTTTTTTTTAAGGAAGAGGCAGCATATAGAGTTGAACATGAAACCTGTACCCATTTGAGCAATCTACTTTTTTTTATACTTTTATTAGATGCATTTTATATATTTTCTTTCTCAAGCTTACACGAGTTTAACGGAGCTGAGCCCACTTAACTGGAGCTTGACTCGTTTAGGTTGTCGAGTTCATTTCTTAACTCGAACTCGACTCATTTAATAAGCAAGTCGAGTTCGAGTCAAGTTTATCGAGCAAGTTCTGGTTGAGCTCGAGTTAGCTCGACTAGTTGAACAGCCCTATTGATAAGGCATCTTAGACAAAGTGCCTTGAGCACCATGTGAGTGTAGCAAACACTCCCTAGGGTAATAATGTATTAGGATCAGGAATGCACCCAACAAATCTATGGCTAACTAACTTCACGGCTGAAGCAACTTGTATTCAATTATACATCATTCTAGCGCAGAGTTTGTCCACACTCCAACCGGTGTTTCAAATAATTGACACACACATAAATAAATCGTTGATTGGGAGAGAAGTAACTGGCTAGGAAAATCTTTTTGATTTCATATTCCAGGGCTCCAATTGCACTTTAAATAGAGAAAGACTAGATTAATATATTTGGGTTCAGTTGTATGGATCTGGATCTTCATAGATCCATTTGTACATATCCGATTTTTTTTTTCTCATTTACATATCCTTCTATTCTAAATACCATCAAGGGTCCAAACTAACAACTCTGATAGGGGATTGGTTTGAGTGTGCCTTCCATTAGCTCTGCTTAAAAGGACGCCCGATTGCCCCCAAAAAAAAAGATAAATGGTCCGTACAGTTGATATGCTTAAAAGATTACTTAATATTTAGTGGTCAATGAGCGAGTGATTCTCCTTTGATTTGGCTTTCAGGAAAGTAACTAGGAAAATAACTAGGAAGAAGTGTTTTATATTTCATATTCCAGAATTCTACTTGTAAAATGGGTTCTAGAGCTCTCCAAATAGAGAAAAGTTAGATTAACATGTTTAGGTTCGGTGGTATGGATCTGAATCTCTATAGATCCAACTCTCTATGGACATGAATCCCTTTCCTCAACTCGAAATTCTTACATTCTAAATGCCGTCTAAGTCCAAACTGAAAGCAGAACATCATAAGCTCAAAATCTTTCAGTTAGCTACTTCAGGTCTACGGGCCTAGCATCCGTTCTGCGTTCAAAGGACATCCAATTGTCCTCCAGAAAAATGGAAAGGAGGAAAGAATAGTCGGCTTAGTTGGTACATAATATAACCTTAGCTTAATTTTGTGTTGTTAGAACTAAAATCTCTTGAAACTGAAACTTGATCTTTATCCTTAACAGTTCCCTTTTCCTTACTTCTCGATCTTCTCTTCATAAACCATCGAAAAATAAGATTTCTTTCTGTTCCTTCTTTTATTCACCAAGTTCCTCAACTCACCGGCCTCGTTGCTTCGCCTGTAGTTTCTATGAAGCTGAACGGGAAGGAACAGCCACAGGCACGTCGCATTACCTGCGGAAAGCTACCGTCGCTTTTAAAAAAGTCGAAAGAAAAATCATTCGCCCTCAATTTGTCTATGGTTGATTAAGATTGTTGGTGATATTTGGAGGACTTTTCTTATCAAACCCAAAAATCTTAAAAGGACTATGGTTGCTTAAGAAGTAAGCAATTTTGTGAATCTTCAGAGGACTATAGTTGCTTAAGAATTAAGCAATTTTGTGTGTGCACGACGTACCATGATAAAATCAATGTCTAGATTCCACGTAAACCTGAGCACTAATACTAATAGGACAAATGTTTAGATCAAACAAAAGGACATTTTATGCTAGGTGTAACATTTGCGTTGAGGAATAAAATTGATGTGAGCTTCTTTGAGAAATTTTGGCTTCCCACTAAGCGCCAAGCCACTTGATTTATGTTCGATGATGTCCTCGTTATAGTGGTGCTTTACATTGTTAACGTAGAATAATATGTGACCTGATCTGTATGTGTGTTTTTGTTTTCTGACTCTTTGCTGTCATGCCTCCACAGTCCAGGACAAAAGCTGGTTCTGCTTTTGTTAACGACGTCATGAGAACATTCGACAGGAGACCTTTCAATGTAGCAAATTACCCCGTTGGTATAGAATCTCGTGCCGATCATGTTATAGACTTGTTGTATTCGGACGATGATCACACAAGCATTATTGGGATTCAAGGGGTTGGAGGAATCGGTAAGACAGCAATTGCCAAGGCCGTTTACAATAGATTATGTTTATGTGATCAATTTGAAGCCACCAGCTTCCTTTCCGACATCAGTGAAAAGTCGAAGCAGCCTAATGGGCTTGCCTCTTTGCGGGGGCAGCTCATCAATGAAATTTCAGAAACTGGCGTCGGGAGGGCCGCGACTACCATGAAGACGGCTCTTGTCATTCTCGACGACGTCGATCGCGTGGACCAAATTGATGAACTGCTAAACCAGCAGCATTTATTTGCTGCAGGAAGTAAGATCATAGTCACAACAAAGTGTGAGGACGTTCTGATTATGAAAGGTATAGAAAATCATAAAATATATAAGCCAAATGAATTGGACGAAGACGAATCCCTTAAACTGTTCAGCCATCATGCTTTTCTGAGTGAACGACCATTGGAACCGTTTGTGGAGTTATCTAAGCAAGTTGTGCAACTTACTGGTGGACTGCCGTTGGAGCTTGAGATATTTGGTTCTCTGTTTTATAACATAAGAACTGAAGATGAATGGGAAGAAATGCTGGTCAGGTTAATGTCAGGTCAAGATCAAGATGCTCAAGGGATTCAGCACGGGGGGGTCCAAGAAAGACTTAGAATCGCTTATGAAGGGTTGGATTCAAAACAAAAGCGCATTTTTTTAGATATAGCATGTTTCTTCATTGGACGAGGCAAAGAGTATGCGATGCATATGTGGGAGGCCTGTGGACTTCACCCCAGTAGGGCAATTGAAGTGCTTCTTCGCAAGTCTCTCGTCCAAATTGATAGCGAAAAGGATGAGTTTGTGATGCACGACCGAATTCGAGACATGGGCAGAGAAATAGTTATAAGTGAAGGCGTTATGCGAAGTAGGTTTTGGAATGGGGATGGAATAACAGAGGCATTGAACAATGAAGTAAGAATTTCTTTCCTTGGCTTCTAGTTTTATAAACCTCCATCTCTCTTTGTCTTTTCGTCTTCTCCTTTTCTTTTATGCATTTTTTTTCCTTACAAGTACTGCCTTTCATTAATAGAATACTTACAGGCTATAACTTGACTTTGTTGACCATGTGCTGACATAAACACAAGCAACTGCAACTTGCAAAGGGGCGATTCCTCTCCTGTCTACTTCTATATGATTTTCAGCACTCAACATTCCAGCATATTTTATTTCGAAATGCTGCAACAATCATAAATATTGGGCTGATTTTTCAGTTACAGACAACTAGAAATCATGGAAGACACCTACATCTTTTGAGGCACTTTGAGTATTTTCCCATTATATTGAATGAAAAATCCTTCTGTTCTTCGGCATCTTTAAGTTTATTATTTTATAACCATTTTATAATAAATATGCAGAATTCCGGACATATATGACTAGTGGTACAACCACTTACGAAGTCAATTAAAAGCCTAATTTGAATTATATGCTGAGTTGTTCTGCTTGCTGCTGTTCAGGAAACTGGGGAGCGTATTGAAGGCATCTTTCTCAATTTAGAAGAGGGAGGATAGATAGATTTGGGTACTGAAGCATTTGAACGATTACACCCGCTAAGGCTGCTCCGCGTAAATTTTGCCAATTTCAAAAACAATGACTTTCGCAATTTTCCGGAAGATTTGAAATGGCTGGAGTGGAGAGGATGTCCATCAGAGTCACTACCATTAGACTGCAGATTTAAGAAACTTTCCATCCTTATTCTATCTCAAAGTAATATTACCCAGCTATGGAATGAGTCGGCTCCAAGTGGAACTGAGTTGAACATGAAATTAGAAGAAGGGGTACGTTTTACGAACCTAGCATAAGTTCATCGCGTTTTTTTTCCAGGAATCGATAAAAAAAACACTGTTGCAGCCTAGAAAACAATGCCAAATATGGCATCTCTTTTTCTTCTATTTTGATTTGTGTATTTATTCAGAAAGAAGTAAATATCTGATTGCAGGTTTTTCATGGACTGAAAGTCTTGGATCTATCCTTTTGTGCTCATCTCAACAGCAGCCCTGGCTTTGCCAGTGTTCCAAACCTTCAGAAGCTGATACTTGATGACTGCACCAGCTTGACTGAGCTTGATGAATCCCTAGGTTGCCTCGAGGAGTTGAAATTCTTAAGTATGAGAATGTGCGAAAATCTGACCAGATTGCCAAACAACATGCATCAACTGCTTTCACTTGAAAATCTAATTCTTCGAAATTGCTCCAAACTTTCCGCAATACCAAAGCTTCCTTCTTCTTTAATCACTCTGGATGCCGAAGATTGCACAGATTTGCAAATGCCTCTTGATTTCTCAAACCTGACAAACTTGAAGTCACTAAATCTGGAAGGATGTAAGATGATTGAATACTTTAATGGCCTTGGAGGCCTGGAATCCATAGAAGTTTTACTCATGGATGGATGTGAACGTTTGAGTTCCGATTTTATGGAGAAATTCCAGGTACCGCCTTGCCTAGTGTACCTCACATAAGCATAAATGCATGCTGTATACTTGTACAAAATTTCTTTAGTTCATATGCTCGTGAAGCACTTTATGCCAACGTTAAACTTTTTTCAGGGCATGAGGTTTGAACATTTGAAGGAGTTCAGTATCACTGGTAGTCGGTCTTATTTTGAGACTCTGGGAGAGGCTATGGTTTTCATGTTCCCGTATGGATCTGAAAAAGACCCTCTACTCATGGACTATGTACGCTGCCACGGCGATGTCATCGATGATAAAAACCATCGAAACATTATGGTTTTAATCAGATACTATGCTGGTGATGAAGTCAAGTTTGAAGCTGTCAAGGAAGCTTGCCGTGATGATGATAATGATCTGGAAGACCATAACCGTGGATATTGCTACACTCTTAATTTGAATGGTAACGATGAGGTTACCAGGCAACTAACAGCTTTCTATAACAAGATATATATCTCAACAGCTGATGGAAGCTTGCTGCGAAGAATTGATATGAAACTTCGCCACAATAATTACTGGGCTGGAAACACGAGTTAACAATGATCTGCAGTTGTGATGGGAGGAACTCTGACTATGGTCATTCACAAATAAGCAACCAAAGAAGGATTGGGCTATTGAATTCTCTTTTTATATTTTTAAAGTCAACCCTCTTATTCATCATCAGCTATGGTCATGAAATTATCACTGGTAGGGAAGGTTACATGACTTTTTCTTGTCCAAATCCTTGAGAGTTAAGTGTTTGGAAGCAACAACGTGGAGCTTGTAGTCAAGGTTAAAGGTGGCACTGTTGCATTGTCAGCATAAATAATTTGTGTTTTCATTTTGTAAGATCGACTTTTCTCCTGATTGAGATTGTGTAAGCCTTTTGAGGCTGAACAATGTTTTTATTGCAAGTCCTGAAGTTTTAAAGGCAGCTAATGAAAGGTCATCAAGAACTGTATAGCAAGCCCAAAAGAAAAAAAAAAGGAAAGAAAAAGAACATTGCAGCTGAAGAGAGGTGTACAGATCCTTTAGCAACAGTAAGATCTGCGAGCAACATTAACATGAGACCCAAACGTACAGTAACAGAATTTGAAATCTGAAACTGGAGGAACTACATGTTAGTTCAAATTCAATAGTTTAACAACTGCGAACTAGAAAGGAACGAACTAATTTCGAAAGAAAAATACGTTAGCTAAGGGCTTCAAGCAACAACTTAACAGCCATCAGATACTAGCGATGCTGAACCAATTAAAAGCTCATTAATAAAGAGCCCAACAGGGCCATTATAAATGCATGAAGCTAAAACTAATCACACCCACGGGTATATGTTGGTGAATTAAAACTTTGTGATACCAATGGTTTTCAAATACAGCCTACGAAAATATTCAGGAAACCAAAGTAATTATTGGAATTGTAGGAAACGAGAAAATAGGGAAAGGGAGAAAAAGTTATTCACCGGGCAAGTAAATTCAACTTTTATAATTAATTTCATGATAATATGGTAATATTGTTAGGCCATGTTCATGAAATTTTTTAACTTTCTGCGTCTCCAATGTCTGCCATATTTTATATTTTGTATCCTTTTCTCTCATCCAGCACCAAAATTATGATAAATTTTGAAAAACTTACCAAGATCTCTGATTAGGGAAACGAGTCACCATAGATCTCCAAAGAGACAACCATATGAAGGGTAAGTCCACTAAGTAGCCCGGTTGGTTGAAACTCAGAAGTGAGCCCGCAACTAGATCACCAGCCCAGTGGCCCATCAAGGACAAAGACGAAACAAAAGAAGTACCAAGATCAAATCCCACAGGATTCAGGAGGGGCACAACCCAGAACCTTCATTCTTTAAATACGGAAAAGATGAAGAGAAGCTTGCCCGAAGTAAATAAATTAAGTTTGATTAAGAATTCAAGTTGGATACATGAGGCACCATTTCAAAAACCAGTTCAGTTCAGTATTTTCAATTAAGAACCATCCTACCATATCTGTACTTCACATGAATTTGAGGCCTTTAAGCACCATCCAAGTTGTTTGTTTAGTTGTGCATCTAGGTTTATGTGAGGCACCTCTGTCTAGCCCGGCCAATGTTGGGTGGTGGCCTTGAGCCCTATCCTTTTCTCTGTAACTGCAAAGGAGATTTCACAGTTACAGAATTAAAACAGGAAATAAATCACATATTAAATTTTTTGTTTTAATTCTTACCATAAAATAAATCTCCAAGCCACAACCGTAGCTGGAATTTGGGGAAATCCTGAGAGGCGGTCTATAAAGCCCAGCCTCTATTCATCTAACATGTTTGTTGATTGAGTAATCAACCTGAGTCACAGAATGCACTTAGTTGCATGTTGTTGTGTTTGCTCGTCATAATCCCTTGGCCTGGATTAAGCTTGAGATAACGAACAACCTTGAGAGCTGCATGAAGGTGTGGGAGAGGTGGCTGTTTCATGAAAAAGAAATATGTTCTCGTAGAAAACAACATCTCTACTAGTAAAAATTTTATGAGATTCTAAATCATATACTTTGTAGGCCTTTTACCCATCCGGATAACTTACAAAAATACATTTATGTGCCCTTGACCCAAATTTATCTTTGTTTTGCTACCCTCTCTTGCTCACAGGTACTGCTTCTTGCATTTGAAACGCTGGTGATGGTGGACCTACTGCACAGACGCTGTTCCGCTGCTTAAGTTCCAACAGCCAAGCCCCCCAACCTTTTATAGCATTTCAATTTCAAACACTGGCCTGTATCCTCTTGTGCCCAACCAATTCATATTAGGTCATACTTATTGGTGCCACCCAAAGTCTTAGACAACACTTTTGATCCTACTACAATTGTCAGTGTACCAACCGAAGGCGCATGTGACTGAGCAACTTTGAAGAAGGCGAAACTATATGCAATCGTGAACCTGGTCTTGGGGACTTGGGTGGGTGGGCGAGTGACAACGAATAAGCGCCGCTAGCATCAAATGCTAGGAAGATGCTCCGGGTTGGTCAGGGCTACACATAAGTCGAGTCAAGCTAGAGCTCAGTCACCTCAACTCGAACTCATTTATTGCTCCGCTTGAGTTCAAGTCAAGTTACACAATGTCAGTTTGAGCTTAATTCAATAGCTCGACTTGTTTAAACTCATTTACCAACTCCCCTTTGACCTGATCTTCTTTCTTTGTTTGAAAATTACCAAAAACAACTTGCAGTAGATGAGTTTACTTGAGTTTAATCAAGTTGAGCTCATTTAACTGGGAACCCAACTCATTTATAAGGTTGACTTTTCAGTTACCCTAGAGCTCAAGCTGGAGTCAAGCTCAACGGAGCAAGTTTGAGTCGAGTTCAAATTAGCTCGTTGTACAGTCCTAGAGTCGTTTGAATCCGTGTTGGAAAATACATCGCTGTCCCTGCGAGAGCAGCTGAGATTTGTTTTCTCATGGAAAATGGTAGGAAAAACCATCACATATGTAAATTTCTTCTTGTTTCATTGCTGGGAGACTGTTTCCTAGCCTTCAGAGTCTCAGACTTCATCTAGAACAAGACCTTTCTGCATAACACAGTAAATAAGAAAATGAACAGTTTGAGAAGATTCCTCGTCTGAGCGAAATTAACAGATCATTGTGAGCACCTTTCCCAAACGAGAGCAAAAGCAATTCGCAGTTATGCTGAAGTTTCTAGAACCATTCCCAAAAGAAAAAAAAGAACTTCTCGTGCTGGAAAAGATTCGCAGGCGGCTGTGATTGGGACTGAGAATGAAGCCAAATAGAAAAAGAAATGAATTGCGCACATACTCAATTCCCATCTGCCACATGGCTACAGTACATCGGCAAAAGCGTGAACAGCACCAACCACTGTTCACATTCTCTCTCTCTCTCCACGAATTTTAAACTTATCAAAAGCATTCAAATCTTTGGCTACTGTTTGAAGCATTTATCTTTTTTGTGATACTCTAAAGAAGGTTGAACCTGGCATCTGCTATTCTCCGTATGAGAAAACGTCAGCACCAACCACTATTGTATAGCCACCAAGGCAAACACACAAGTTGGTTCAGTGAAATGGCTACCATCTCTGGACATGATCATCAATGGGGGAGAGGTCTGGCCCTCCGGTCGCTATTGGTGTAAGTGGACCTGACCCTGCTAGCTCCGGCCACTTGACAGAACTATTTGAAGTGCCTGTCTCGACTGTGCAGAAGCAACGGAATGGCGGATGGCTAAGCTTCTTCTGCAGCACATGACGACGTCAAGAAAAGTGGAAAAAACAAAAAAGATGAGGAAGATGCCGCTTCTCCAGCCTAGCGACCAGTCATTTGTGAGGAGTCTCTGTGAGGAGCTCAACTTGCGCAACTTACACACAGAAATATCCTGATTCTTTTATCTTAATAAATTAACAAGTCTTGCATATGTTCTCATCTTGAGCCGCTGATCAGTGAGATGACAGCCATGGAATTCTAGAGTCTAGACCTTCTGCAGACGGTTCAATGATTGAAGTGAACGTCAACTTAAAGTGAAGTCATGGGCAAAACCATTGTTTTCTTTTGTGTGGCTGACAGCAAACTGATCCAGAAAAAGGAAATAAGCCCACCTGGATTAAAGATACGTTTGAGTAGGTAAATTAAAGTTATATGATTATCTTGAAGAGAGCATGGTGAAGTGCCCATAAATTGTTACTATTGAAGCTCTAACTGTCGAGCACGCAGTCCCTTCCAGGCAACCTTTGACTTCTTCATAGAAATCATCACTATAACAGATTTAGAAATAATCAGCAACTAATTCTGACTTAGAGAAGGATGCAACCCTAAGAATAGAGTATCGGTTTTTTATTCAGAAATTAGGAAAAGTTGATGCTTTGTTCATAAAGAAAGACAGATAGCAGAAAGCACGATGGTATCCGTGAGCCATAATTTATTATTTCACATACAAACGTGTTTGGTATGTAGAATTACAACCACTGCAGAGCCCTCATAGTCCAGATAATAATTGAGTTCAAGGAATCAAGAGCTTCTTCGCATGCTCATTTGACATCTTTAAAGGTATTAGAGGAAAATTTGCAGATATCCAAGCTTGGGAAAATAAACTAGCTTTTTTAGCTATTTCTGTCGCACTAATTGCTTCTTTACTTTTGCAAAAACCCACCAATTCAGAAATTTTCACTCTTATCAAACAGTCCCCAACTTTATGAGAAGCATTTTGAATATAATTGCTTCACGTTCCTGTCACTTTTTTTAGAATATTTAGGACATCTTACGTTTTTCCATTAAACAAAACCAATGAAGATCGAAGGCACTCAACAGTAGGTATGATTCCTCAGGGACAAGAAATTATTCTCCAACCAACTATGCTTTTGAAACAAATTCTAAAAGAAACATCATGATATAATCGCTCAAACTGTAGACCTATGGATCGTCACCAATCACTCAGGCTGGTACAGAATAGAATAAAGGAAAATCTGTACTGAAAATGAATCGATTAAGTTACTTAAATCTTCTGTCAAAAGTTTGACATAAATTTGCAGAACTTGTGAATGCTAGGAGCAATTAGTAGAACCAGCTAAGGGTGGTGAGGGGTGGCCAATAGGCAGCTAATTGTCATGGGTTCAAACTTTATTGTGGCATCTTGGGAGGCCGAGTTCTGTTGTTTCTCTACTGCCAGTCTGCCAGGAAAGTATTTGTTGCAGTTTTGATCTTTACTTTATCTTAGTTTTGTGAAAACATTTCCCCAGCGAAAGGCATCCCTTTCGAGGTGTCACAAATTTTATTTCATCATTAACTCAACCAGTTAATTAATGGACATTTAATCAAATGAGCTAATCTCCAAAGTTTAAACAAGTTTTCTGCTATCCCCTACAAGACTTTGGGTCTGTACCCTTCATATCTTCTCACTCTGAAATAACATATTCCATTCCAAAGACCCCTTAAACCCTAATCCTTGGAGCAGCACATATACAGAAAGCATGTTGCAATAAGCAGATATTTGGATGTGCATATGTATAAAATTAGGATCTTTCACTTTCATGGCATCTTGAAGAAGCACCAACAAAATTATGGAGGAATTATTAGCTTAGGCAAGTGGCAGCACCATTATTGAGTCGAAACAGTATTAATAATTTAACTAATAAGAAAACTCCCAAGTGATCATTGTATCTTCTGCTGTTTAAAACCAGTAAAAACATTTCTTTTTAGGTAGTAGTGGAACAGAGGACGGGAAAGGAAATCCTGCAAAATGGGGCCGGCTGGGGACAAAAACAATTTGACGTAATTGGATGTTCATCACATAAGAACCAATATTACTATAAGCGTTATAATCGTCCAACGTTCGATACTGTAATTATAAAGTACTACCTGCAAGAGAAGGACAGGAGGAAGAAGACAAGCATTTGAAAGGGGAATCATAAGCGATTCAATCTCAATTAACTCTATTTGGTTGACAATAAAACCATGTTAGAAACATGGTTTAACATCAGAACCAGTTAAATAAAGACAAATAAACTTATATTGATGCCTAATTTACCAGCTTCTAACATGGTTTCCATAATCAAGAGGTCGGTCTCTTATTAACTGTTAAAAACATTCTGTTGTGTTATCATTAATTATGTTTATTAAAAAAATGTATTCTAATCTAGCGGGCCAAGCTGGGCCCAGATTGTCATAGGCTACGGCTTGGCTAGAGCCAAACTGTTAGAAACAACACACAAAACTCTCGTCTGGCACTCTCAAGAGAGGGTTAGAAGCAACAATGAAGAAGACAAAGATTTACGTGGTTCGGAGCAATAATCTCCTACGTCCACAGTCGCACAGATCTTTCACTATTTACTATCACATGAACACAGACACTCTCAAATGGAAGACAAAATGGCGGCCCCCCTCACAACACAAGGATTAGAGCAAACTCGCATTTGTACAAAATAACATAAATGCCCTTACATAAGTATGGATCAAGTTCCATACACCAACACAAACTTCATATCAGACCGGGCCCAGCCCTATGCCCAGCAGGTAAACTTATTAATTAAACCATTCAAATTAACTTTCCAAAGTTGGACCGTAGTTAAAAGAAAAAATTCCAGTTCTTGGATGGCTGACAAGTAAATCCATAAAAGTATATTAAAAAATGGAGAATAAAGGCATCCACTATGAGAAACTTTAGCAAAAGGAAAAGCATGCATAGGATATATATCAGTCCAAATCTTGAAATGATTTGAAATTATAGGGCTAAATGTTTATGAAGCATTGGTGCAGAAATGTACCGTCTAAAATATAATATGTCACATATTCATCGAGTACTGTTTTCATGAAATCGGTAAAGAATTTACTGTTCCAAGGAAAAATAACTGATGAGCAGCGGTTAGAGCTTCAATTATATAAGAATCAGCTGAAACTAGAACACTTTGGTAGGTAATCAAAAAAACGTAATAGTTCTAGTGGGCAATATATAATCAAATACTCATTGCCCAGTGGCTGATACATTTAACGATGTCAAACATGAATTACTATAAGGTCAGCAAGCATTTTCTTCTTAGGAATATTATGAAAGGTCGGATAATATAAAGCTATTAACTATATAGCCTATCATAAGTTGTTCAGCTTTGGAAAATAAGGACATAAAATAATAATGTTAGAACACGAAAACAGCTAGTAACATTGCTGACACATATCATGTGAAGAAGCTTTATTTTGAGTGAAGAGTTTGATTGTAATACTAGTTGCTTGCCCATTTTCCTTTTGGAATATTGATGATAGGACGTTCGGTAGTCGGTACTAATTTTTATTTCTTGGTCATATTCTAATTGGCAAGAAATAGCTCATGTGTTGTGAATCTATCTAGCATGTTTTCAATAAAAAAATAATGTCGTATGTTGCATAAGATGCACAAGTATATCAATTAAGGAGATCATGTCACATCGTCTTGGGCTACTCAAGCGAGTGTAAAGCATTAATGCAATATTTCAGTCCGCAAGGCTGCGCAATGAGTTAGGTCAACTTGAGCTTGACTCGAACTCGAACTCGCTCCCAAAAATTCAATTTGATCGAGCTCAACTCATTTGTAAACAAGTCGATCACGAGTTTAAATTTATGTCCAAAATGTTAAATGATTGGTTGGAGTTTTAAGAATTCAACTCATTTAAACTCAGCTTGCCTCGATTAGCATTAACTGTTAGATGGTCATTCATAGTTGAATTAATTAAAATAAAACAGTAAAATGAGTTTAAAAAGACGAGTGATGTAAACTTAACATGAACAAGTTAATCGAGGCAAGCTCAAGCTCGACGCTATGTCATTGAGTTGAGCTCGAACCTGTTTCATGGAGCTTGACTCGGGCTCGCGCTCTATTCGACTAGTGTGCAATTCTACCGGTCCCCTCCAAATAATGCTTTAAATTGAGATGAACCATGTATCATGGACTTTGCCCTACTTTTTCTAGTTGTAAACTTGTAATATGAACTATGGATTTCTGGGTTGTTTTCCCATGGTACCGATGCCATCTATAACTCAACTATGAGATAACTGAAGATTGGTTTAAATATATAGGATTCTTTCTCTGAACATCTTAGGCCAAGTCTAGCAGATTGTGTGTCTGTTTTCTGCATCAATTATCAGATATATATTTAGTTGGTCAAGGAAACAATAGATCAATAACCCAAAAAAAAAACTAGAGAAGGTGAGTACGTGAAGGTGAAAAGTGGTCAATTAGATTTAGCTTGTGAACTAAATGTCAAAAGAAATTGGAAAATAAGAAAAAAGAAAAAGGCCAACTCATAACGGAATTACCTGCATTAACTGGTAGGTGTGCATTGAATAAATGAAAATTTCACCAGCCATTTGCTGTAGAGAAATTCTGTATCATAATAAATATCATGCCCCTGCTATAAGTACTGCTCCGTGGCTCCTTAAGCAATGGCAGATCACGGATGCCAGGAGTTCAGTCCAGCACACACGGAACTTTGCTTCCTAAAATTATGAAGGCAGCTGAAATTTCAATTGGCAAGTGGAGGGAAAACCAAGAAATCAACATCTTTAACGGTAAAAGTGGTAACCTTTTTAAGTTTTCCATGAACTCTCTCTCTCTCTCTCTCTCTCTCTCTCTCTCTCATATATATATATATATATATATATATATATATATATATATATATATATATATATATATATATATATATATATATATATATATATATATATATATATGTCTGGTACCCTCTTAATATGCAAACCAAAGCTAGTTAAAGAAAGGACTAGGGTCTACTAAAATTGGATTGTGGTGTTTGTTTGTAACAACTTAAGCCTTGGGCCAGGCCAGCCTGACTTGGTGTTGGGCCCGGGCCGGCTGGCCGGAGCCCTGTTTTGAGGGCTAGGGCCCTCACTTAAACATAACAGTGTGGAGATAATTATTGTGTTTTTTAGTATTATATATACCCACAAAGGAAACCACTATATATGTGTCTTTTTCTCACTTGTGATATTCTCGTTAAGATATTTTCAAGGTAATCTTTCATTTAGTATTGTCCTAGTAAATCCTTCCATTTCTTTAACCATGAAAAATAATTCGAGAAATTTAGCCATGGTTAAATCAGAGTTAACATAAAGTGTCAATTTCATGATCACCATTTTTCCTCCTCCTTCAAGGATAGGCTTGGACTGAAAAGGAATTAGGAAGATAAGATCTAAAAAGTAAGAAAAACTGTGTTGAATATTTAATACGCCATTAATGACTTGCCTTCCAAAAGCGAAGGTCGAATTGAAAAATGGGCAAACGTGAAAAGTCATAGGAACAACTAATAACTAATAAGAGAGGAGCTATTAAGAAAAGACCATTGAACGTTGTATTGTCCAATAGAATCTCTTGAATTGAAAACTTTGAACTCTTATAGAAGGTTGATCGCATTGCAAGCACGAGCAACCATGTCGCAGATGTAATTTCCGAAACGTCCAAAACACATCAGATGGTTTCGGCCGGCTGGGCAATTCATGACAATGAAAACGAGTACCATGCATTGATCCTCTTCCATATTGTTCCACACATATATCTAACTGTAAACAGTAGCTGAGTATCTATTTCATTGTTCACAACTCACATTATTTGTCTACTGCTTACTTTAAAACATTGTTCACAATTCACATTTATCTGTTTATATCTTTTTTCAAACGTGCTCGTTTCGATCATGATCAATGTGTTGTTGAAAGTAAACAGCAGAATAGCTAATACTTGTTGTCGTAGTCTACTGTCATGGTTAACCCAAATGGGGACCATGACTGAGATTTACAAGTCTTACACGTAACAAGGATTCAAACCTTAGAAAGCCAATGTTGAAGAGAAAGCAGCGTCTACTTTAGAGTTTAGGATAGAGAAGAACTCGTGATTATGGTAGGGAAGATCCTGTCGTCATTGCACAAATTGCTTACATCTCTGGCATCCCCACCAGAAGTTGGTCTGATCATTTAACCATCACAGTGCAGATGGTGGGGTTCCCAGAAAGTAAACCTTCATCTTCATGGCAACGACCATTTATGCTAAAAAATAAATGGTGGAACGCGACGGTTCTTTGCAGATGGGGTGAGTTATCAGATTATATGGTCTGTTCTTGGGATTCTGTAGCCGGCAGGAAAAATGGAAGCCTGCATGTTAGGTCCCCAACCTGACACTCCAATAAGTAACAAAGCAATTGAATTCAGCTAGCTTCGTTCTTGTTTTGCTATTTGTTACCAAAAACTGTTAGTGGGAGCCGAATCTCTATGCTCATTGAATAGATCTGACCCATCCGTACGAGCCAAGTCTGACAGATACGTGAGCTAGCTAATCTCCATCGGTGTACAATTTAACGTCAGGTAAGGTAATACGTTAGGACCCGGTATGCACCCAACAAATTTAATATATGGCTAGCTAGCTAATAACTGCGCAGCTGAAGAATCATGTATTCAGTTATATATCATTCTAACACAGTGTCTGCACATACCAACCGATCAAATAATTGAGAAATAAATGAATAAATTGTTCATCAGGAGAAGAGTAACTGCAGACGTTTTCCTTTTTTTTTCCCGTTTTCTTCGATATAATTCTAGAGAATCTTGTTCAAATGCTGATCTTATGAAAAGGCCCTCGAGTCTGATCACTGGCTCGCATCTTAGAATCTTATCATCCGTTTGACAAAGACATCCCATTGCAAAGAAACAGAATATTCCCCCTTCGGTATATAATTACAGAAGCTTAGCTTAATTTTCTGTAGTTAATGGGCAGGAATAATTTTCTTTTGACTTTCTTATGTGATGATGGTAGCTTTCCTCAGTTAATGCAACAACTGTTCCTTCTTCTTCGCCTTTCCCAAATAACAAATCTATCTTTTTCCTTCTAATATCTCATTCTGTCTTTTCTCTGAGAGCTCCTCAATTAGAGAGACCACAAACGCTTCAGATAGTTCAAAACTAATACAGTGTGAGCAGGTGTGACAGGCATGCAGGACGACAGGAGTACAGTATAGAAAACAGAAAGAGACGCCAATCAATCAATTTCTATTCCCCCAATCCATTAAAGAAATTAATTGAAATAACAGTCTTCAACTATTGCTCATAATGCCAATGATGTGAGAGAGCCGCAGGTGCATGCACTCATTCAAATCGAGCCTGTCATATAATGCAATCGTACAGCAAGTTGGTTCTGAGCAGTTTAACCATCCGATGCCTAACTTGGACAAAATAAGGAGCACGACCCTCGAAATTTATTCTTTTGAATGAAGAGGCTGGCTTTTCAGAAAAGAGAAAACAGGAGAAAACTAAAAGAAAAGAAAACTTGGAGGAACTGCAGAATCACCAACAGAGAAAAGGAACTCAAACTGCCAACCTTTTAATTGTTCAACAAAGGATCTTCGTCAGAAATATCGCAGATTTTTATATCATCTAGCACCAATAAACCGTTGAAGAACGTGGAAACTACCAAACTCTGAAGTGGTTCAATAGTTTCACATGCCAACCGCACGATTTATGAATTTTAAACAATATTTTATTGACAATCTAATTGAAAGCCATATCTACAGCTTTAAGTTTATGTCAGGAAGTAGATATTTTGCTTCCCTTTTCTGTTGAAGATGTCTCTGTAGGGAAAAAAAAAAACAGAAAGACTCGGACCAGTGCTGTGCAAGGTTCCAGATTACATCAAAGTTAGAATACCTCGATATTATAAAAACTTCCGTATGATAACGCACATATGGAGGCATATCCAGCCTAGCAACGGTCACCAAAAGGAGAAGCATCCCAAAGTCATCATCAAATCCTTCAACTTGCGCTCCCACTTGCTTCTCTTCACCTTTCCATATTTAATGCATCTTTCACTCTGAAAGGGGAAAAAAAAAAAAAAAAGAAAGAAAGAAAGAAAGACTTGACACCCACTTGCACAAACAACGGAGGATCACGTTCCCCAGACACACGCATCCACATGGGCAATTTCAGGTTTTTTGCAGGCCTTATTATTCATGCGTTCTCAAGACCCAGGTAGTTTTAATCAGTGGGCAGGCCAGTCTTCTTTAAGAAGGGGGAAAAAGAAGCGGAATAGGAGGCCGATACTCAGAAAGCATGTAAACAGATTGGTCAAACGTGTATATGTTGAGTAAAAAAACCCAGTATGAAGAAAAAATCGTGAGAGAAAACATGGAGGAAAGTTCAGGATTACAGCGCAGTAAATTTTAACTCGAAGTGAGCTTTGTGTGTTATTAATTGTCCTCAAGTTCAGAGGGAACCTCTGCTTTAGGCAATTTGTCTGCACACTCCGAAAAGAAGAAAAGAAAGGAGACCAAGTTGGTACCTTATTTCATGTACTACAGTTTCTTGTAGTGTTATCCGTATACGATACGTATCGTATAGGTCAAGAAAACCTATACGATACGCTATTTAAAGACGATACGCGTCCGTATCGTGGCCGTATCGCACGATACGTGCGATACGGTGGCCGTATCGCACGATACGTGCGATACACCCCCGTATCGCACGATACGGGGGAAAAATTAACGGCCCCTTTTTTACGCCTTGTTTTATAACAGACACTCCTCTCTCTCTTTTCTTGTTTGTAAACGCTACAAGAGACGTGGGAGGGAGAGATTTTCTCTATTTCCATCAAGTTTTGCCGGTGAAGAAGCTTTCTTTCTCGTAGTGGGGAGTCTAGGGATGGTGGAAGCTTGGAGAAAGAGGGTTTTTTGGATTCTAACAACAAGAAGGTAAGAAATAACCCATTTTCGCCATCGAATCNTCTTGAATTTTTCTGATTTTTACTAGTTTTTTCGGATTTTTTTAGATTTTTTCTGATTTTTTATAAATTTTTAACATTTTTTATAAATTAAAAAGTTAATTTTACGATACGTTACGATACATTTACGATACGTTACGATACAGCGTATAGGTCGGCCCGACCGATACACGATACGATACGGCAGTGATAACATTGGTTTCTTGTTTCATTTTTTTTATTGTTTTTACTGTTTCTGGTGTGCTCATGTGTGTGATTCCCAGGGTTCCTCCCTTGCACCAAATACAGTACTGATGGCGCCTTTTCATCTGATTTATAAAGATAAAGAACGCTGACATTTCAAAAAAATTAGAACATAGAAAGGAATCTAAAATTTTCCAGGTGAAAATAAAATTAACACTCAATAGTTTATTTTCTTCTTAATTTTGTCGAAACACTAACATGCTGAAATTCTTTTTTATGTCTCTTTCTTCTAATCGAAAAATGGTATGTCCCTCTGGTTTTTCCCATAGCTTTTGAATCAAACAATGTCCTCCGTTGTTGTCATTGCCATGGTAACAAAAAAATAAGGCATTTTGCTTCATTGCACCATCTAAATGAGCTGTATCAGTTGCAAATTGGCATTAGTTTATTTAGATTTGAACAGTAACTTGAAGAGAATTTTCAGATGGGAGGATTAGGTCAAATGCACATCTTTCTGCTTTGGGACTAATTTATTAGGGTTTCATTCTTTATCAATGGCGGACATCACATAGCACCACCTGCAGCTATGTTGGCATCTGCGCACCCATCTCCAAGACGGATGCACATGCATACACCATTGGATCTGCAAAAGAACAGGCGCCGTCCATCTTGGCATGATGGACGGCAGCCCATGTAATGCTGTATCTCAAACATGGCTTGATGTGTACTCTTTTCTTCATGTAAGAAAGGGATGCCTCCCCAGGAGGTATCCAAACATGATCCATCCTCATGACTAACTGATAGCGTCCTCGTTCTCATTTTAAACGTTCTTGTAATTTTCCACAGCGCCGTAGTACTAGCGTTATTTTCTAAGGTGGAAGGCAGGAACACCCACAGCATAGAAAAAGGAAGAAAAGCATGTTTTGTTTTGTTTTTTTGTTTTTTTTTTTAACATATAGACCAGATGGATCATCGTTTAGGCTTTCAATGACCTGTGAATCACTGTATAGAGGTAAAGAAAAGGAGGAAAAGGAAATGAAATCACTCTTTCCTTGATGCCCATAAAACAAATTTGCAGATGTTCCTCTTCATCGCCCTAATAAAACCCAGTGTTGATCGCATGATCAGGATATTCTTCAAGTTCAAGATCATTTAACAGAAAGCACCATCACTGCATTTCAGTTCAATTTCTTCTGTCATATGAAGAAGATCATCATTTTTATTGCAGTACTATAAAATATAGTACTGGAAACATGTTCATCGTTCTTTGTTATCTCGGGAAAAAAAATTCACTATGTACAGAAAAGGAGTACCCTTGTAGGGGGAAGAGGGAAAGCCTAACTCTACTGCAATTTATCGACTAAAAGAACTACGGAAGGGAAAGGATTTGAGCATTATACAATTCTCTTGAGGTAGAGGAAGAATTACAAGGCCCTGACGCACTGCTTCTTGTAGCACTCGCCGGTGCTGCTCATCAGATCCAGCTCGTCGACATTCCTTTTCACACTAAGGGCCGGCGTCTTTAGAAGGTTAACCCCAAAGAGGCGGACCACCCGATCCGGCTGGGGTCTAGTCGCCGCCGGCCACAAGAAGCACCCTCTTCTGGTCTGCGGCTGCACCATGTTCGCAACATCAGACCCCATGCCGGTCTTCGCCTTCCACCGGATAAAAAGCTGCCGGTCCTGTCCGTTGGACCGAGCAAAGTTCACCGAGTCGCCGGCGCGGAGACCCTTCTCCTTCACGAATCTGCTCCACCCTTTGGTGAGGACATAGCTCTGGCTGCTGTTCCAGTAGGAGTATCGGAACCGCCACACCTTGCCGTTTTCGTCCTCGAAGTTCAAGAGCACGCCCTTGCATGTGTTTGAGTTTGCCACCTCCAAGGGAAAGTATTTCTCAGCGTGCCGCTTGGGAATCACTAGCCTATTCAACTTGCCGACATCGCTGGGCGTGACGGCCTTCTCAAACAATGACTCGCTGTCTTCTTCCCTGAGCCTGAAACTCTCCCTGGCCATGCTGCGCGCGGACAACACATCAAACGTCATAAATTTCTCCGCCATGTGATCGCTCGACAGCAGCAGCAGCCTGTTCTTCTTGCTCTGATTCAATTCATCATAGTAGGTGTGTTTTCTGAGCATGTCCACTATTTCGGCCTTCGAATGGGAGTTGAGGAACCTGAACTCTATGTCATCTTCGGCGAGGGGCTTGAAGTTGGTGATGGCATCCTTCCCTCTGAACTTCACGGCGGCTATATCATACGCCTTTGCAGCCTCGACCTCCTTGTTGAACGTCCCCAGCCACACGCGCTGGTGCTTCTCGTATATCTGCGCCCCCCACCGGCCGTTCGGCTGCGGCACCACGCCCTTGTACTGGGAAGAAGGGAGCTTCCTTATCGAGGGCATCGAATCGCCCTCCAACGCCTCAGGCTCAGGATCGACGACGATGCTGCCGCTTCCCATCCTTTGCAGTTCCTCATGACGTCCTTGCTGAATCCTCTCCGGCAACAACAACGTCCCCGTGTTCGGTTCATCGCCGTCGATCACGACACCTACCGGCTCGACCGAGTCCGGCGACGCGTCGGTGCAATTGTTGGTACCCATGTGGCCGGTTACGCACGGCTGGAAAACGGCCGGAAAAAGGAGTCGGAAGAGGTGATGGCCTGATGGGCAGAGAAAAAAAGAGTACCGGAGCTTGTGCAAGAGGTGAGTGAAGGAGATGAGAAGAGATTTATGAGGGAGAGTATCTTATAAGCACGGGGTCAACTGGGGAGGTGGTAGGAAGGAAGCTTCAATGGAGATGGAAGAAGAGGGATTAGGGGAGAGAGGTAGGGTAGCTTCCATTGTATGCGTTTGTAGGTGAGTGTTGTATGTGTGTGGGCCACCTCGTGCAAGTTGAAAGCATTCACATGACCAGTGGACCTTTGAGATATCGTGGGTGCATCCCCCCTGAGTTTTGCTGCTGAATTCCAACTGTGGTTGCTCCCTTTCTTTTCTTTTCCCTTTCTTTCTGTTTCTTCTTCTTCTTCTGACATTTTCTTGTTCACCAAATTTTTTCTTACTTCTTTGTTTTTTTGGGCATTATGTGGAATCTTGGTAACATGCTTAGTGCCTTAAAATTATAGTGGTTGTTGGTATTTGATATTTGTGGGCATTGACACGACTAGGGCCAATCGTTTCTGCAATTTTGGCTACACCAAATTGACTTTGTTTGGAGGTTTTTTGCTATGTAAGACAGAGAGATTCTCCAGCCACAAATATCTTTAGTTGGGTTCATAAAGAATCATGATTAGATTGGTTAATTTCAACTCCAACATGGTCGCATGTCCAGATCAAACAGCTAGCGTTAATGCAGGAGCACATCTGAGATTGAAAACCAAATCAATCAATCGATTAAGACCTGGGCTCAAGTTGCTTGGCAGTGGCAGGAATTCCCCACAGGGACCAAGTTCCCAGGATTTGGCCGTGGGAGGCACCCAGCCAGAGCAATAATTCAATGCATGAAAGGGAAATGTTGGTCGATTTGGGGATAAGCACCCGGTGTTTAAGCGTTCAAACAACTCTCTAACCACACACATAGATTCTGCCATAAAGAATTCTCAAAAGTCAGCAACACCACAATCTCCATGTTCTAGCAGGTTGCAACCTTCTTTAATTTTTTCTTCTTCTTCTTTTTTTTTTTTTTAAAAAAAATAATTCTGTTCTCCTCCTTCTTTACTTATCTAATTTTTTACTTGTTTTCGTTTTTTTTTTTAGAATTAAAAAGGGCGTGGATAGGCACGGCCGGCCTCATCCACTGTATGTGTACGGATGACACGTGGCGTTCTGTCATTGGATAGGACAGTATAATTGGACTGTAGCATTAGTTTGTTGCACCTAAAGTCCTCTGGCGTATGAGCTATATATAAACTATACATATATTGCGAACACTAATCATCAACTTGCGATTGGTGCCTGTGGTGGGGACTCATTCTTCCCCACGTGCCTTAACCTCTTCTTATTGCCCAATTTTGACCCTCTCCTTCAATAAACGAACACTGCCGACACACGCGCGCGCACACATATATATATATATACACACACACACACACACGATGGATAACTTAATGAGTCCATGAACAAATATCAGGGCCGTGCTGCAGAAGTATTGTAAAGAAGCATGGTAGACTCCAATTTAACATTTGGAAGTAATGAATAGGTTATGTTAGATAAGATTCAAATGTTTTGTTAGGCTTTTTTTTAAGTTGAATGTGAGGATGAAGCTTCAAGGGGCATAGCTTAGCTGAGTTAGGGGCCTGTATTAAGGCAGGTATGTAGTTTGATTTTCGTGAGCACTATGTTTCTGTGTCTTAAGGCGGTAGGGCGCGACATTCAAGTTGAAGGGTGCACTGTTGCTATCGCTGACACCGACGCAGTTCAGGATCCCGGAGGCAGGGGGAATGGGGGGGCCTTCGGGCCTTTTCCAGGCGGTGAAATAATACCTCTCGCTCACCCAGAATGTGATGATGAAGGGTGTAATATTATAAATTATTTGATGGCACCGTACCACACAAATCATCTTTGTATGGGTGGGTAGGTAGGTGGGTTGCTTAGGACCCACTTTTGGAATTGTGTGAGATATTTGGAAGTTAAATGCATGACTGGAAAAGCTATCGTATTTGATATTATCTTCTTTGACATAAGCATTGGATGTAGTATGATCATCTGCTCTGCTGATGAACTCCCGTTGAGCATATATTGCCTAAGTGTCCAAATCAATCAAAATACATGTTCGAACAAGTTATTGGTGAGTTCTCAATGAGAGATCTGCTAAAAATATATCATCACGAGGCCCAAAGAGATTGGTGTAGCGGGAGGAGACACGGGCATCTCTATTCCTGTGGGCGCGCGCACATATTAACTTAAGCCTCAAGGAAGCGAGCGTACTCTCTCCTGTTGCTGGAGAGGACACAAGATTTCTATCTTGGGACTGGGTTTTCCTTACTCCCTTTGAGCATGTTAGGCTCTTTGGAGACAATGCGCTAGCAATACTTTCTTTTTCTTTTCTTTTTTTATTGAGGGAAACCATAAAAGATGTGTGCTTTTCGTAATCGAATTACTCAAGGATGTAAACAATGTCGAACCCATTCCATTGGAATCTTTCATAAATCAAAAGCTATTCAGAATTAGTATATATGTTTTCCAAGTCACCTCATGCATGGGGTTGTGTGGTTGTGACATCGAGAGAGAGAGATGTTAGAGATATAGGATGGGGATTTTGGAAAGAGCCATGAAGTGGGAAAATGTTACAAAGGGCTTTGTTGCATATGGAATTCCATGAATCAGGGGAAGAAGGATAAGCGCCGCCATTGCGGACGGCCTCGTTTGCTTTTGTTTTAATGGGAACTGCGGGTCCACGCTCGACGGTATCACAGCCCGCCCATGTATCGGCCGGGCCTCCTGCTGCTGCTGTCGCCGCCGCTGCCGCCCACACCAACACTCGCATATCTCCGCCCATCGAAAGCAGAAAACGGCAAGCAACATCAACAGGAAAAATGGATGAGAACGAGGAAGCTTCGTCAATCATCATCATGATCTCCCCACTATTCGTTCAACGTTTTTCTCTCTGCTTCTTTTAGTAGGATCGTCCGTAATCTCTTTTAGCGAAGCCAGTTCGATTGGCATCTACGTATCCGTCATCTGCGGGATTTTCTGAAGGCACATCAACAGGCCGTCTTCCATTGTCCGTCCATTTTTTTCACGTCAGAATATGCCTTGAAAAGTGAAAAGCTAATGAAAAGAGTCTGGTTCTTTGAAGTCATCGACAGACTTGGATCGGTTGGAACAAGTTGGAACAGCCGGATCTGCTGGGAAAACACTGTGTTGTTCTGGTAACGTTTAGTTGAGCTTACATCTGTCAACCGATCAATCTTTCAAACCAAAAAGAAAAGGCATTACAATAGCAGATTATACTGAAACAAAGCAATTACCATTCATTATGCGCTTCTAAGCATTTGGATAGTTTCTCAAGGGGACACGTTCTTGGACCTGTAGAACTTCTGTGCAAGAATTTAATAGAACCGCCGTTCCGGACAAGTACAGAGTTATGAGTGCTATTGCTTAATTTTCTATTTCAAGTCGTGGGCTGGTAATTAATAAGAGAAAGTATTCCTATTGTTCTTGAAACTTCATTATTTAGACAACCCACATGAAGCAAAGTTTTCTACTTAATTCTAATATATAATAAAGAGTGAGGTCAATATTAGTCTGCAACAAAGGCCTGATATCAATCGAGGCTTTACTTGGGAGAGGAAGAAAAAGTGCTCCTGATTGACTTGCATGGAAGGTTTCAGAGGCAGAGAGACAAGGTTGAGGAACTCTTCCAACTCTCCCATAATGAATCGGAGACGAAGGGCCTCGTGATAATTAACCATGAACAAAGTGATTAAATTGATGGAGACCTAGAGTTTCAATTGGCTTTTGAGACCTCAAGATGACATATGAGGCTAAACTGAAATCCTTTTTATGTGGGACTCACCAGATAAACAAACACCAGATTTCATCACTATGTCCAAAAGAGGATTTGGACTCCTCAGCTTATTGCCAAAAACTTAGATTTAAAGTCAAATGAAGAAGGGTCTGACCTCAAAACCTCAGATCTAATATTCTCAATTATCTGAAATCACCTTGGATCCGATATACCCCTACAGAATACCCGTCTTGTATACTAGAAGATGCTATATTCATTTGCCGCCTTAAGAGAATTGAGTGGTCTATTTGGTATCAGTAACACATTGTTATTATCTCACAAATCTGCCCTAAAAAATGAAATCCATAGAATCAAAATATCTAATTAATCAAATCAATTTTCGGGTTAGGTGGATGAGACAGTACCGTACCCAAACGGCCTTCAAGAGCCCAGAGATCCAGCAGTCATGCCATGATAGTGCATTTATGTATGTAATCAAGTATTTGGCAAGGAAATTAACTAAGCCACGCGCTTAAAAATTATGTTTATTGACTTTGCATTGGCATATTCTTTCACGAAGTAAGTTGACCTAGTAGGCCAGCCTGTTCTTATGATCATGTTGAGTTGCGAGTTGGCATTAATAACAAATAGCTGGTATGAACTGCATTGGTCCAAAACCAGTTTGTATTAGATGTCAAATTCCATCCAGCAATGAAAAGAGAGGGAGAGCACTTGATGGAGCAGAAAGATCCAAAGTACTCGATTCTTTGGATTTCAGATATTCCCCGGATTAGGGTCTTAGAAAGGGGAGAAATATATGTAAAAAAAAAAAAGGAAGGGGCATTCCGAGAATCGAACTCGGGACCTCTCGCACCCAAAGCGAGAATCATACCACTAGACCAAATGCCCTTCCGGATTCTGTTGACGCACATAAAATTTACTATTTGAAAGGCTGGATTCTACTCGTCTTCTTTCAGAACCAGCTCCTCGCCTTCGAATAAGCATCTTTTGTCCAGGTTGAGAATTAGCGAGATCACTCCCACCCAGTTCCACAAATCCCAGTTTGATTTAATTTTTTTTAGTTTATTATTATTTCATTGTATATATAGTTCATTGCTGTTTCTCTTTATGTCAACTTTAGAGAAGTAGGTGTTGAACAATAGATCAAAGGGAAATGAAAAGGATGTCGAGTTAAAGCGATCTCGATTGAAGTTTCAATCTTCTGAGAGAATATGAAGGGTGCCAACGTTGAAAAGCTTGAATATCAATCTTGCCGTTTCTTGTTTGAGCTTTCTCTTCATTTGCGATTGTGAGCAGTGGTAAGAAGAGAACACGAAAAGTGTCGAGTTGAAAACCTTGAATCAAGTTATAATGCTGCAATTCGATCGTTTATAAATGCTTGATACGTTTGCATGGCAAGCAACTCGAGCTCTACTCATATAAGCTTGGCTCGATCTTTACTTATCATTTATCAAGCATGTCAAGTTTGAGCTAGCAGTTAAATTCCATAAATAAAGAGTTCCAATCGCCCATGCTTGGCTTGATTAAACTCGACTGAGCTCTAATGACATCAAGTTTTATTCAGCTTTGCAAATTTCATTGTGCTCTTCTTTTAAAATATGTTGTTTCTTTCTATACATGAATGGGGCTTGCCTTCAATGTAATATGAAACAACAGGTTTGAATCCGATCGGGAATCACAAATTTAGCTCTACCGTTTTTATTCAGTTTGTTTGGTTATAAAATCGAAGCTTAGGTTATTAAACAAAAAGTATTTAAGAAAAGAAAGTGTAGCAACCGCCGTTCATTTTCAAATTTTCACCTCCTCAGCAAATAAATGCCAATGAAAGGGAAGCAGAAAGGTCAAAAAAAAAAAAAGTATAGTACAGGGGCATTCCGAGAATTGAACTCGGGACCTCTCGCACCCTAAGCGAGAATCATACCACTAGACCAAATGCCCAGCTGTCACATATGGTTTTGCTATTGCTTTTTTACGTCTACCAAAGTACAGCTACTAAATTACCACCTGAGTTTACCTACGGCCCCGCGATCGTGCCTAATATTTCGAATTCTAATGTAAATTCGTCCTTCTGTTATATTATTGTCATTTTAATTATAATCGACAACTTTACTTATCTATATAGTGAAGGAGACATGTTGTTTGAAATATTTTTTTGCGTTGCTACTTTATTATTTTTTTTATGAATATTTATATTATTTACAGTCCAAGAAACAATTGATTGACAAATTCAGACTAATTTGTGATACTTTTTTTCAAAAAAAGTCAGACCAGATTAGCCAGTTAACGGATTCAACAAATTTATGAATTGGCAAAAATATTAATGAATAAATATTAATTTACTTCCTTTTAACTCAGTTTCTTAAACTAACCCCACATTGAAGCCCGTGACATGGGGATTCCTCAATCAAACCAAGAAAGAGATCAGATGCAAAATAACTATTTGGAGCGTGTTCAATTGCCCAGTTAAATTAGTCTTGGATGAAAAATATGTGTGGTGCATATGACATTCAATCAACCACCAAAAATGAAACCATTAGCAAATTTTCTAGGTTCATGTTTAAATTAAAATGTTTCTACAAATTCATAATTATAGAAATTCCTGAATTTTCAACACTAAGCCAACTGAAATTCTATAACTAAGCCAAAACCATGTTAAACCTTTTCTTGTTTGTTTATTCTGCTTTTTCAACACAATATCAAAGTAGGACTGTTGTTGAAGAAGATCTAAGCTGTGATTATGGCCTGCAGATGCCTAAAGAAATCGTTGACGCCTAAGAGATAGCTCGATCAACTTTCAAAAGAAAAAAACTATATAATTCATTATAAAGCTGAGGCCCGTTCTATCACTGACACCAACGCAGCTCAGGACCCAAGAGGTAAGAGGAATGAGAGGCTTTTGGGCTTCGCTTCGAACAGTAGGATTGATCTTCTCGCTCACCCGAAACAATTCATTATAAAGCAAAAGAAAGAAAAATATGATTATTGCAATTGGAGACGAAATAATTAAATCAAGGAGCAAATTTCTAACAGTAGTTGAAGAAACACAAATACTATTAGCAAAAGAAAGCAACAGATACTATTAGAATAAGACATTATAGTATTGTACCGTGTATCTTAAATTAGATATTTGCTAACAAATTCAGAAACGCGATCCTCATATTTAAAGTTGTCGCCAAAACGTGGCGCTGAATAAATAAAATTTCCGTTCTACGGTGAATGAACACATCTTTTTGAAGAGGAGAGTAGTCCACGCATGCCGGCGCCTCTTGTGGAGCTCTGGGGCTGCTGCTCGCTCCCATGGAGAGCTTGACCGTCACGGTAAAGCCTAACAACCCAAGCCTTTTCTTCTTCTTCGTTTCTTCGGTTTGGGGATAGAGGGAAGGCAATCCCATGTCTAGGGTTGCCATTTTCTCTCCATCTCTCCCGCGGCTCTGTTTTTTTTTTTTTTTTTCTATCTTCTCATTCGGTTTTCTTCCCGTTGTTAGCTCGCTCCCAACCTGCTGGAGATAAAGAGAATTCGAGGTTCGTTGGTTTTCCCCCAGATATTCTTCTTTTCGTCCCGTTTTCTTTTTCTCACCTTCCTTTCTTTGTCTTTCTAATGTCTAGGGGCTCAAAATTTGGGTTGGTGTTGCTCTGACGCTGTCCAGCTGAAGGTTTGTTCTGGTTTTCCTCATGGCCTTCTTGCTTTTGGTTCGTTTCATTGATTTTTGGCATATTTCCTTCTTTTTCTGTTAGTTTCTTGGAATCTAAAGTGTCGATGCTGAGTTCGTTCCTCGTTACTCCTTTCGAGTTTGTTTTTGTCGCTGGGAAGCGGGGTAAGAGGATGAAACTATTAGCTGCTAGCAGATTTTGATGTTCTATTATACTGATAATAGCACTGGAATATATAGGAAATAAACAGTTTGTGTAACTTCTTATATGCAAAACGATCTGTCTGCAAAGAGGAACAGCACTCAGGGTGATAATAAATAGGGCTTCTAATTGATGAGCATTTTGTGGAAATGCTTATCAATGCTATATGGTTAGTTTCTGATACAGTTTGATTTTTACTCGTTAGAATACCAGAGGGCAAGCTGGACTTAATGAATTTCGTGTCCTTGAAGGTGGATTCATTGAAGAAGATGTCACTTGCCTCCTCTGGTACTTCGGCCCAGAATTGTATAATAATACACTGTGGTCTTGATCTCTGAAAACTGTAGAGATACTAAGCGTGTTACATTTGTTGTTTAGTACGTTACTTCTTCGAGCTTTGATGTCTAAACTCTTTGATGTTGAAGTTCGAAAGAATGTAATCCTCTGAACTACTAAGTTGCGTAGTTTGTATTGTGATATTACATTACTGGAAACATTTTGTACTTAGAAATCATTAGTTCTTGTCTTGCACCCTCTTCTTTTCTGAATGTGGCTTCTGCATGTCACAGTTTGGGATCCATCCAATTCAGGGAAATGTGCAAAGAACAAGAAATTCCTTCTTTTGTGTTTCTCAGAAGCCTAGGCTGGACACAGATGGCAAACAGCAGCGCAAGTATCCTCACAATGTTGATCTCCCTCCTGTTCTCCCAAAGAATAAGAAGAAACCATATCCAGTTCCATTCAGAGCCATACAAAGGGCTGCAAGGGTTGATAAGAAACTTGCACAGATGGGAATAGAGAAGCCTCTTGAACCCCCAAAAAATGGACTACTTGTGCCTGGGCTAATTCCTGTGGCGTATCAGGTTCTGGATGCGTGGAAAGCTTTAATCAAAGGCCTGGCTGTGCTTGTCAACTATGTTCCAGTGTATGGTTGCAGGTAAATGTTGGTATGGGACTGGGTGCTTCTTCCTCATTGAGAGCTATTACACCTTGTTGTTTCTATAAACCACCTGTTTTGTAGGCAGAGCAGGAATACTTGCAACACTTAATAGTGTTCTTCAAGAACAAAAATGGTGTGTTCCTGATTGCCACTGTTTGATAGAAACCATGGATTCCCCCAAACAAACGAGCCCAAAAAATAGCTATTAGTTCCATGCATGTTTAGTGTCCCCAATGACATACGGCTGCTTTGGCTGCATAGATGTGTACTTACTGTGAATTTCATCATTGAAATCATTAACTAGCATCTTAATTGGAAAAGAGCAGCTTATAACAAAGGGATTCAGTTTTGACTTTGTCACAATAATGTTTTTGGGAGAGAAACTGTGATGAACAGCTTTTGGCTAAAGAGGAAGACATCTTCTTCATCTTTTCAATTTTCATATATTGAAAATCAGTCCTCTGTTTCACTTCCCTCGAACTCACAGTATTCTGATTTTGTTTGCATCTTACGGTTAGAACAATAGAGTGTGGAGATCGAATAATCGCCATATTCATTTGTTAAAACCTCTGCAATGAAGAACATCCAGTAGGATGTATCTGCAGCCTATGTCTTGTATGAATATATAATGGCAAGGCCTGTTAACCATGATATGAACATGTAGCTTCAACCTCCATAGTCTCTCGGTATATACTCATTGTGGCTAATTTTGGATGTTTTGGTTCCAAATATAGCAATTTCAACTGGGATTTGGTGTCTGTTTTGTGTAACTGGATTACGTAAATTACTCCATGAGATGAGTTCTATTACTCGCAGGTACTGCTCAGAAGTACACATCGCCCTAACTGGTCATGAGATGAAAGATTGTCAGGGTCCTGGGAATGGTAACCGCCGAGGACAACACGAATGGGTAAGAGGCACAGTTAATGATGTGCTCATCCCCATAGACTCCTACCACCTCTATGACCCGTTTGGCAAGCGTATCAAGCATGAGCAGAGGTTTGACTATGACAGGATCCCAGCCGTTGTAGAGTTATGCATTCAAGCCGGTGTGGACTTGCCTGAGTACCCATCACGTAGAAGGTTTGTCCCCATCCGCATGATCGGGAAGAAAGTAATAGATCGCGGTGGTTTTGTAGGCGAGCCAAATCGGTCTACACGTGAGCAGACTGCACTACTGGAGCTGGATACATATGGTCTGAACATTTCACCTGATCCGCCCCCTGTGCCAGATTCAGAACTGCGTGATCTTGCAGAGAGAACACTTGAAGCTTGGGAAACTGTTAGAGGAGGAACAGCGAAGTTAATGAAGAAGTATAGTGTCAAAGCATGCGGCTACTGCTCAGAGGTGCACGTAGGGCCATGGGGTCACAATGCCAAGTTGTGTGGTTCATTCAAGCACCAATGGCGGGATGGTAAGCATGGATGGCAAGACGCGACACTCGACGAGGTGTTACCTCCCAACTTCGTATGGCATGTGAGGGATCCAAGTGGGCCGCCACTCAGTTTCCCACTCAAATCATATTATGGGAAGGCTCCGGCAGTAGTTGAATTGTGCATGCAGGCTGGTGCCATGATTCCCGACAAGTATAAACCAATGATGAGGTTGGACATCGTAATACCAGATTGTGAAGAAGCCAAACTTGTAGCATGACACCTTGACAAAGCGCCACACGATTGTAACGTTCTTTTACCTTACAGGAGTTCGTACACAGAACCCAGGTTTTATGATTTGTATCATTATTTTAGTTCGTATGAGATTCATAAGCAGCCATTCACCCCATCATGACTGATGGCTTGTGTAACAATTTTGTATATGCATACGCAGAACTTAGATTGGTACTGAATAAAGTTTAGACAGATCTAAGCTCACTCTGTGATATCTGAATTTGCACAGCCTAACTTGAGCAGGTCAAGTAAATGGTTGGCGAAAGCTTTGCACGTCCGATTGAGTTTGACTGGATCGTATCACATGAGGTCCAGGTCAATTTAAACTGAAAATGTTTGGAGTGAGTGAAATTCGAACTCAGTAGGCTCTGTACTTACAGTAACTCCAGAAGCAGCAAAACCATACGCAAAGGCAGAAAAGCCTCGCAAGATCCCACTGATTAGTAGCATCGCATTAGCATCCTTTGTTTTAAAATTAGATTGCTCTCACCATGTCCTAAGCATCCCTTTAACAGACATAATCCCGAACCCGAAGGTTCAAGTGGATCACCATGTGTGACAACCAACACTGGCTTGTCATCTGATCTGGACCCATGATAATAAAGTAGTTCTTAGCAAATATCAAACAGTTTCCTTGCTGATACACATAAAATTTGTCAAAAGACCACACAACCGCTCGTTGGTGCTTCCTTCATGAATGTCTTTTCTGTTGGACGGTTGTGATTATGACAGAACAAGCTGTAATTTTCTCTGTATGACAAAGTCAAGAGCCCAAAACCGTAGAACGCCAAACGCTAAGAAGATAATTGCCATAAGAGAAAGCCCAAAAGAACATGCCCCATTTAAAACAGTACTATCAGCGTAAATGGGCATATTAGCAACAATTTCACTGCAGAATTTTTACGACTGGTACTACAGAAGTAGCTCTAAAGAAGTGTCTTCTGCTATGTTATAGAAGATGCGCCTCGGCTAGGCTAGGCTGGCTGTTCTTTGACGACCTGCAATTTGAAAGTGTCTGAGCCTTTGACTATAAACACCTCCATGCACGCACTCAACAATATAGGTTTTTTTGTCTTCAACAGCCTAACTTTTCCTCTTCTTCTTCTTCTTCTTTGTCTTCTTCTTCTACACAAGCTGCTATTATTTGACCCACAAATCCAACCGACCCACTCACTCCACAATTGTTTTTCATTCAGTATTCAAAAGGACTCTGGACCTCTTCAACGTGAGACCATTCACAGACCCTTACCATACATAAGATATTACAATGTATCCTGTTCAACACTTTCATTCAGTTGAGTACTCGAATATTATAGCAGTTTTTTATTTATTGTGGCAGGGCAACCGCACCTACGTTAAAAAACTTAGTAGCACACCTGGGTTTGTAATATAGTGATTGGCACTCCCTGCTCAAGGCCACACAGGTTTTGGTTTGTCTAGAGAATTGACCACACATATAAAAGAGATAACCAATGTTTGAAAATATATGTGAAGTTGATGGGATTTAAGAGAGTGGTATGCAGCAACAGCCAAAACTTCTAAGAGCGAGTCAGTAACTATACATTCAATGTGCAAGATCTGGTTAGTAACTGGATTTGGATTATGCGTTGAATCCCATGCGAAGCACGAGCCCTATCCGAATGGTCAGAAATTCGAATCAAGATGGAAACGTGCATGTTGATTGTTTCTGGATTAGTTGCAATGAGGCCGGGTCTGAGAGATGGAATTCAGCTCGACTAGGTTAGATCCGATTGTGCTTGCAAAGGACTAATCGTAAATTCAAAATTCTAATTTTCAGTAATGCACTTATTATTATAATAAGAGAAATCTTGCATTAATCAATAAATTTGGAGTCTTAGATTATCTAAATTCGAACATTGAAGTTATTTTGCTGATGAAAAGTGAATCGATCAGTTTAAATGAGATTTCAACTTAAACCGGAGCGGCAATAGTAACAGTTGATTCCTTTTTATGAGGTACTTCAACCCAACTCGATACAGCCGATAGCACACATCCCAATTCACTGAATTATTTCGTAAAAGTGATTCGAACCATGCTGATCCAACCTTGTCATTTATCCTTGAACATGTGGCCGTGTTTGACGTCCATGTGACATAGTCCATAACGAGTATAGAAAGCTTTCATTTGGCATGTTTCAGGTTCCAAAAAAATGTAATATAGTAAATCTCGTTTAAGCAAGCCCACGCCAATAAGGAATGTAATGTATTCTTAAAAACTATCCAACTTTTGCTAATGGAAAAGCAAACTAACAAATATATTAGCCTGCAAACTGCACATAAAGAAAGAAAAAGAAAACTGCACATACTCAGAACCTGAATCAAAAAGGAGTCTTCAAGACGCAAGGAACTCGTCTATGTTACAAGGGAAGGCATATTTAACGTGTTGAACAAGATTTCACCGTCTTCCAGCTTCAACATCGAGTATGGGATGGGTATCACGCACACCATATTCCATTTCTGGTCGTTGCTGATATGCAGTCTCAATTTCTGTTCCACGAAAAGCGAGATGATGATTGTTAGCACTTGATTGGTCATGGTTGCTGTGAGAATCTGCCAACATCTGAAAATATGCATGTGGCCCCCAACCTGCATCACAAAACTAAAAGCTTCATATGCTGAATTTGAAAATCAGATAATGTGTATATACATGATAAACAGCATGGCTGTGTAGCAAAATATTCATACTTCCATCCGTACTGACTAAATACGGGGTAGGGAGAAAGTTATTGGAATCATCCTTCTGATTTTCACGGGAAACCTAACCACATGATGAATCTTATGGCATAAATTGCACCTCACCGGGAAAGATTTTCAACCCACTTGAAGTGCAACAAGGAATAAGTGGGTTGAAAACCTTGCCAGGTGCATAGCAATTTACTTACACTTGTGCATTTAAATCACAAGAGAAATCTCAAGAAATGGGATGCCTAAACTTTGCCGAATACTTCCAATCACAATAATAGCCTTCATTAGATAATCAACCTAATGGTCTTACAGCATGAGGATGCTACACTTAGGAAAAGAAAAACAAGACAAAGAAAGTGAAAGCATACACTCTGTGTGATATGGAGCTGGGAAGAACTGCAAATAACAAAATGTGGCAACTGTCATACCTACAAAATGCAGCAAGCAATCTAATCAGAGACAAGCAAAAATTTGACAGCATAACTTTGTTTAACCCAAATTCAAATTGTAATGGCCCACAAACCTAGTAGGCCACCAGCAAAGACATCTTGCCAATGATGCCAATAGTCATCTACACGAGAAGTTCCAACAAGAGCTGCAAGAAGCAAAGGAAGGAAGACGATGCATAGTTTTGCGACATGGCCTCTTTGATCAAATGCTTTAATTTTTCCAGACAGATACAATGACAGAAATCCTAGACCAGCAAACGTCCCTGCATAGAAGTTGAACTTTTAGTACACTCTATCATCTTCCTAAAGCATGACCAACCATGCACTTATGCAAGTGCACAATGCATTCGTGCTAGGAAGCCTTATGAATGAAGGGATGATACAAACTCTGTATCATCACAGACATATAGGTGCAATTTAAAAAGGAACAAAAATTGGATCAAGTATGGCAGATTATCAACCAAGATCAATATACAGTCTGAAGAACATTGCAGCTTCACCCACTATATCTGAACAAATTGCAGCTTCGTCAACTAAACTTACACAACTCTTAAGTTTCCACGAATTTATATATGACTGAAACTCTGTTACCCCATCTGCAAAATTAAACCTTAGCATTTGGATCTTCCATAATGTCTTCAACTCCACTATTGATTTTTCACATAAGAGAAATGCCCTTTTATCTTATTCATCAACCATAGATACAGCTAATAAACAACCCGCAGCATAAGCATACAATAACGGCATCAAGATGGGAACAATACAGACATGTACAGGATTACATGTTATTTGTAATGACACTTTATCTATTAGTTACATTAAAAAGATAACTGATAGAGGCACTCATCAATCAATATCGATCTGTACACAATAATAATCGATCTAAGCCATTTGATTATTTTTCTGCAGCTGTAGCCATTGCATAAGAGGAATACGTAAGAATATTCCTGTCAAGAATAACGAGAGCAGCCTGAGCAGGAAGTCGGACAGTGTTCTGTTCATTGGCATTAGCAATCATATAACAATGACCTGAATTTTCAGTCTTCCTTTTCCATGATTTTGCATCGGGGCATGCAGATGCTATCAAATATTTTATTTGCATTTTTGCCCTTATTTTATGTGGATGAGCACCAAAACGAAAACAATGAAGAGACGCCTTCATTGAATGGCAGAACAAACAAGCTCTAAGGATAAAATTTTACCCAAAGTTATATGAAGAAGATAAACTTTTGGTCAAAGGCAATGGGTGTAAGTAGCAAAAGCCAAAACTGTATTTAGTTGCCTGAACGTGCAGAGTTCCTAGCTGAATTACCTTGCAACTGAACCCAGCTTCACATTGATGGTCTTTCATAACTCATAAGAGAAGACAAACAGCAGTTTACTTTAACTATGCCTTTAACCACAACCATCGGTGATCAGCAAGAGTCTGAATTGTTCCTTTTTTAGTTCTATTGCTTATGTATGTCACTCCTAGTGTTGCTCCTGTGGCCTTACTAATTGTTTCATTTGCATTTTTGAGCTTTAGTTTAGCAATAAATAGTTATATTGCACTGTGCAGCACCCCATTTTATATGGGCCGGGGTGTGGGATGCAGCAATTTCCACAAGAATTGGGTGCGGGTGAGGTGAAGGCATATAGATATATATATACACATATGTATGTGCATATGTGTGTGTGTATATATATAAAATCTGTTATATAAGTAATTTCATTTGTATATATTTTTAATTTTTTTGTCAAGGTTACCTTAATCTCAAACAGAATTCAAAGTTTTATTAAATAAAATGGGGGGAGAAGAGAGGAAGAGGGAAAAAGGAGGAAGAGGGAAAAGGAAAAGGGAAAAGATAGGAGAAGAAAAAAAAAAAAAAAGGAGCAAGTGCAGTCAACAGTACTCAAACCAAGTCCGGTGCCGTGTCGAGTCGCATCCCGCACTTGCATCGACTTGGGTGTGTCAACATTTTCGGCACACCGATGTGACTTAGGCAGCACCAAACTTCAAAAGTTCATTCAAGAAAGAGGACCTGAAAAAAAATAGAAGGAAGAAGAAGGCAGCTTACAGGAAGTATGGCCACTGGGGAAACTTTTATGCCCTTCTTTTATGACACTATCTTCTCCATGACAAATAACACCACCTGTGATGGTATCGTAGACCTAAAAAATTATATATTAGGACTTAATCGCACACAAACACAAGAATTAAAAAAAAATGAAAACCTGAAACATTATAAAGAAAAATATGAAATAATAAAAAAATAGAGATCCTACATCCTTCCCATCAGGGAAACATCGCCAGAAAAAATCAGGACGGGGTCGACCAACAGCATCCTTGATAGCATCAGTAATGACCCCCGTTATTAATACAGCAAATAAAAGTCCTGCGCAACCATGTAATCTCATCATTAAGGACAATTTTATCCAGGACACCTTGTAAGGTACCATACCAAGGCCCTGAGATCAGAAATGTTTAAGGCAGTTTACCTAGAATGGCATGGTGAAAATCATAAACATCTCTTCTGATGAAGTAGTATATAAGGATGATGACAAATGGTATCAGAATTGCAATTACCTAGGAAGCAACATATCAATCAGATTCCAATTAAAACACAAGAGAGAAAGATTGAGAGAAGATGCATTCATTTGGTAAACAGAAGGGGACAAAGAACTGGAAAGCAGAACATACAGGAACAGCCCAAAATGGCACTGTATTACTCTTCAATGGATATTTCAAGTCAGTCATCATTTCCTTCCCCACAAACCTATAAAATGGATGTATAACATTCAAGACAACCTCCACCACCATAAGAAACACAAGTATCAGCCAGTCATGCATATGCAGCCTTGCTACTTTAACTCCATGTGATTTAATTGTGTGTGCACCCAGCTGAATTTCTGGCATCTTCTCCTGCAAAGGATGAGCAATAGTCAGAGGCCAGAGCAGCTTGTTTTCAATAGAAAAATAATTACTAAATGAGACTCGTTACTAACACGCTACGCATACTCATGAGGCTGAAACAAGTTTGAAAATAGAAAAAAAGACTATGCTCTCAAGGAGTTTTAGCAGAAGGGTCACAAAGGAATAAACCATGGAATCAAATGAAAGACTCAAAGAACACATTTACAACAGCAAAACTGTTCATGTTCAAGTACACATGTGCTCTTTCTTTTTCCCCTTTGTTCTTAAATTTATTTTTCTATATTAATTTAGATTTAGTTACTTTTTTGTCACATTGTCTTCTTAATCAAATTTTCATCGTTCTTCATTCTTAATAGGAACAGAAACTTATTGGTGATAGCAAAAAGTCCTCATGATTAATCAGTACTGCGCTGTTATTCTTTAGAGCAACAGTCAAATTACTGGTACTATTTTGAAATTAACGGCACTTATTTCACAGTTAATTCAAAGGCAAAGGCCATGATACCCACTAAAATTGCTACTGAACAAAAATACTGCTACTTCCAATATGTCATGATGTCCATACAAACTGTCACATTTTATGCAGGTTTTTAAAATTTAAAGCACCTCACATGTATTTACACTAAGTTGACATTACAGCTCAACAAGTTTTCTATACATTGCCAAAAGATTTTCCTTGTCTGTTTATATCAACCTTTTCTGTTGATAAAGGGTCCTGATAAGAGATTCATGACTAAGCATCTAGCTACATCTCACATTTTCTTACAATAAATTCAGAAGGTCAATTTTCGTATTTATACACGGATATGCTGCTGTGAAGTTGTCATTGAAGAGTTGACACGATATTCAGCTCAAACAGTTCCACGGGATGACTAATATCTGAAGGAGAAGCACCAACGCTAGCATGTTACGAAATGGCAAATCCTAGTACTCGCCATTCGAAACCCTCATGTTTGGAAAGAACAAAAAGAATCAAAATTTAAGGAGCCTACATTGAAAGTTCACTGAAAAAAGCAAGAAAAGCAAAACAAATCCGAGTAGTACATGCACAAATCCATTTCAGACCAGAAAAGTGGCCACCAGCCGCAGCACGCTTTAAGCAATCCAACCTAAACATACAAAATGAAAGACAGGAGCCAAAGATTTTTCCATTTTTTTATCTCATTGTTCCAAGGAAGAAATCTCGCGCTCCCCACAAAACCAAAAAATTAGAAACCACTAAGACCACAAGAAGATCGTATAAACACCTCCTGTGAAAACGAAAAGGAGGACCAAGAAAAGATGAAGCAATAAGCGAAGATATATTCAAGAGAGATACCACGAAAGAGGCAAGAAGGAAATGGTGAGAAAGGATGATGAAAACTAACCTGATCAGCAGGAACAGGACTCTGACGAAAGAGAAGTCGAAAAGCCCGGTTTCAGGGAGCAACAGAACAGAACACAGCAGTCTCACTCTCTCTCACTTTATTCTTTTATTTGCACTAATAGGAAAAAAATAAATAAAAGAACCCAACAACTTCACTAATCACTACTAGGGAAATGGATTTGACGTTCCTTTTCTTTCTTATCAGATGGGGACCAAAAGCTAAATATTTTAAATTTTGAACGCGCCTTTGAAGTTTCCAACTGTTACGAGCCAAAAATCCAGCTCGGTCCCTTAGGACCGGATCTAGGGCCTACTGTCCACTTTATGAATCCATAAACTCAGTTATCTAGGAATCAATAATTTTTTTCTGGAAAAATTCCAGGCACAACTCTTTTCACCACTTGCATGATTAGTCCAGAACTAGATACATAAATAACGGTTTTAAGCTTTAAAGGGTAGCCAGCCATAAAAAAAAAAAAAAGTAGAAAAGTAACAAGAAATCAATGTATAAACAAAACCTTTTTTATGAGCTACACCAGGCAATATGTGTCTCGGCCACTGTGTTTAAGCACGGGTTTGAAAGCTCGATTAAGCGCAGAACATGAACTCACATGGTCTCAGGTGAGTCCAACATGATCAAATGGCTAAGAACTAAGAAGCTGCCCATCTATCTTTGTTTTGATCCTTGTAGTTCCTTTTGTTTGTGCATCATTTTCTGGTGCATCAAACTTCCAGGATGCCTTCTGCAAAACATTTTTGTTAAAGAGCCTAGCTTCGAGCATAACATGATAAATTTAACAATGTGTTTGTGATGTTGGAGAGAGTCAGACTGAGTCAGACCCAATTGGTTGAGTGGCAATGAGTGAAAAAGTGAGCAGCCTTCCAAGATGCTGGCTGGGAATATAAATGACTTCTGCCTAAAGCAAAAGTTTTCTGCATTTTCTTTTCTATCTTTTCTTGGAAGGCCAACTTGACCCAAGAGAGCATGGCCAGGATAATGGATCAGGTAGTTGATCCGGACAGAGCTCGGAAGGTCTGGATCCGGTCTCCATATGTCCTGCATGGATGAACTTAAGTGGGGTATGAATTTGAGTCCAAATAAGTGAAATTCGGTACTTTAACTGGATCTGACTGAACCTGAACAGTTAGCGTCACTACTCACAAGTGTCGCTATAGAGATTTAAAGAAGGGTAGTGTCATACAAGTCAAAGTTGAGACGGATAGAAAGCCACCATAATTAAGGCTGGGCACGGCCGGGCGCAGACTCAGGCTGGACAGGGCCCAACAATGAATCGGGCTAAGCTTGGGCCCAGATCGATTAGGTCCGACCAATAACTTATTGGGCCAGGTTGGGCTGAGCCATGGACCCCCTTTTTCATGCCTTTCACTTAGGACACATTGTTGTTGGGTAGTATTAACAAAACATTCTTCAACTAATCGGATTCAGATCAAATATATCCTTAATCATATCCGTTTTTTCGGATATTCACATATTCGGATTCGCATTCAAATAAAAAAAAGTCATATCCGAATCTGAATCTGAAATCCGATTTTATAATCTAAATCTGATCTGAATCCGATTTTTATATTTACATCCGAATCTGATTTTTGAACTGGATTTTGCCAATTTTCAAAATTTAATAGCATTTCATATTGAATATTTGTCTAAAAATGAATTTGATCTGAATCTATATCTGAATCCGATCGAACATTTATGTATATCTGAATTTGAATCCGATCAGATGCCATTTATTAAATCTGAATCTAATTCGACTTTTTAGTTGGATATTAATTTTTTTCCATATCCGAATTTTTGGATCCGATTGGTTGGATATCCTATTCAAATCGGATATATCGAGACTTTTGTTTTTAAGGGAACATACAAGGTCCTCCCACTCTCAACCTCTAAAAAATAAACTTAAAAAGAGAAGAAGCATCTGGTCTGTTTCAAATATAAAATTGATGGCATCGCTTGTGAAGTACGCGTTCTACTTGCTCTCGTGATAATATTGAGCCAACATGATATTGCGGGCTTTGTTAATTGGATTGTCCGATATTTTCTTGAGCATAAAAAACTATCAGGAAAAAAATGTCTGAGACGACCAAGTAGGCTGCCAACTGCTTTCCCATCTAAGAATTCCCAAAATTGGAGCCCATGTGCAATTTATATGACGTAAAAATACTTGAAAAATATGTCAAATTTTTTCAAATTAACAAACAAAATTCTCGAACATATTTTGATCGGATCATGTTCTCTGTAGTACCGGAAAAAGCGTCGGCGAATTTAGGCTGGAATCGCAATCCAAACATCACAAAGATTCGGTGAGTTGGGAGATATGAATTCGAGTTCGAGCTGGAGCTCGAGCTCGACTCGGCTCGTGTGCAGCCCTACCTACTAGTCCAATTGACCAAGTCCGAGGCCCGACCAACCTACCTAACCTTGCGCATCGAGGAGAAATGAATTGATTATTGTTGCTAACTTCAGATGTTTGTTGCGTGAATATCTGATCAGTAGTTCATAGTCTCAATGCTTATGCGAAAGTGAGAATAAAACAAGTATTTCATGTTCATGCGCCAACAAGTTTATACTATCTTATTTTCCAGCCTCTAATTTTCGTATCTTAAAAAATGTTAAACCCCACTTGCTTTAAAATTTATTAGCAGAAAGAGAAAAGGACAACAGCAAGACAACAAATTATTTTGTTTTAGAGAGTGGGTGGATCCATTTGAGATATGCTTTTTGCATTTGGTGTTTGTCTTTTTCAACATGCAAACTCTAGCATGTGGAGTCTCACTTTTTGCACTCCTTTAAAAGAAGAATAACGGTAGTTTCTTCTTGTTCGATTTAATGAAAGAGCAAAACACATTTTCCCTTGTCCATCCAACTTATGTAAAAATTTAGCTCCTTTTTTGCTTAATTTTAGTAGTAGTTGTATATATATATATATATACTCTCTCTCTCTCTCTCTCTCTCTCTCTCTCATAAACACACACTCGCTCTCTCTCTCTGGCATAAACACACACACATATATATATATATATACTCTCTCTCTCTCTGGCATAAACACACAATTGCCAAGTGCTTATGCTCAACATGTCAAGAATCACCCCAATGATAGCATCTGGGCTTTTCTGTTTTTGCACCTACTCTGAAAGGTGCAAGCAATCACTCAGTCACTCTCTCTCTTTTCCTTTTCGGCTTATATGCGTGTTTGTGTGTGAAAAAATGTAGCTACCGTACTCTAGTATGCCAAACTTTCATAGTAATTATCTGGTATTAATTCCAATGAGATCATATGGTAGAAATTGAGTTGTAAATATATAGTTAAACTGTTTTTTTCAACAGTCCAAAGTATCATTAAAAGGAAGAGAGAGAGAGAGCAACAAACGAGTTTCCTTAAATGAAAACCCCTTGACCTTTTTAAGGGGCATTTCAAACTTTCAAACAACTTTTAATTTCTATATTTGCAACTTAATTTTTACCATCAATCAGTGGCCAATATTATTCTCAACAAGTTTGGCATATGAGAGTATGAGAGCTACTTGTTATCTATAAAAAAAAAAGGTAGCTATCAAACTCTCATATATGACGCTTGATGAGAATCATCTGGGTCATCATTTCCAAAGAAACCTGATGGTAGAAATTAAGTTAGGAATATAGAAAAGCAGTTCTTTCAAAAATCCCTAATACCCTTCGAATGAGGAGAGAAAGAGAAAGAAGGAAACAAATGAGTTTCTTAAATGCACCCCATTTTTCTCTTAAGAGTAAGAGGTATTTCAAACTCAAGAAAACAACTTGACTTATATATTTACAACATAATCTCTGCTATCTAATTTTCTTGAAATCGACAATATAGATTATTCTTATGAGGGTTTATATATATATATATATATATATATATATATATATATATATATATATATATATATATATATATATATATATATATATATATATATATATATATATATATATATATAGGATGGCCCCTGTTTGTTAGTCATCAAACGACGCAGAAGTCACACGATTTAAACCAATAAAGAGACACCTATTGCTGTTCCTTTACCTGGCTACAATTAGAAAACCTCACCCGTAATCCCATGCCATGGGAAACTTGTGGAGCGTCTGAAAGTGGCACATGGTTGTCTAATTAATAGAAATTAAGTCACCTACTGGTTTGACCCAAATCGCAATAAGGTTATTAAGCCTCTAATAATATTTTTCAACACAAGTAAATGAACGACCGAGGTGGCAGGCATTTCATGTTACTGGGGCAGTTGTGGTGAAACGCACTCAGTTTTTCATCAAGCCATTAGCAAGTTTGCGAGCCACCCACAACATCTGAGCAGGTTTTCATAGCTTCACTTTTAGTAAAACAAATAAAAGTAACAAAAAAAAAAACATGTTGGCATTTCAAAGCTTCAATTATCATATGGCGTCGGGTAAAAAAATTTCTATTGCCCAAACGATGTTCAGATAAGTATTTTTCGTTTATTGAAGTAATAGGCCCACATGGGCCGATGCCTGTTGGTTGATATGCCATACCAGTCAGCTAAATAATGCGGTGCCAACAAAGCTACTGGTAGCACCGCTTTGTTTACCTGCCTGGACTAAGAAGTATCTTATAATAGGCCAAATGAAGAACTGTAAAACTGAAGGAGTTTTTGTTGTTTTGCCAAAAGATGTCCTTAGAATATGCCTAGTAAAAGAAAAGCAAGAAGTGGTTACCCGTTCCTTATCAGGAATCCATTTTAGAGAGACACCAATATCAGAAAGCGTTACCTGAACAATTCAGAGCACACTCGGACGTGTGCAAGTTGACGAAAGTGATATGCAGTGAACCATATAAATTACTACCAAAACGAAGGAAATCCACTGCACTTTCTCGCTTCACAGTTCCCATCATCTCTCCGAGGATATGTCCTATTGAAATGTAGTTTTCTAAGAATTTTGGCTTCCTTCACGATGTCACTTATCTTTTTGATCTACTGGTAGCTTTTTTCTGGACTCTGCACAGACATGGCATATATGATATATGCATATTATAAAATAACAATACAAATCTCTCAACATGAAAAATTTTCAGTTTTGGTGTTCATCTTCTGGGTAAAGTTTATACACAACTTTCTTTGCATACACTATACACATGGAGAAGCTGAAGCTAAAATGCTGAACTTCATAGCTGAGAATCCCTTTATCTGCAAAACTTTTGCTTATACTGCTTCTGTGCCATTGCCATGCACAATTGAGACCTCGGTTGCTGTGGCAGTTTGAAGTTGCTGATCCACAATTTCCATCTCTCTTGTCTGTATGCATACAGAATTTGCAGTAACAGGTTGTTCAACAGCCGTACGTGACTCTGTAAGCATTTGAAAATATGCATATGGTCCCCAACCTGAAAGAAAGACGACCAAAAAACTTGAATATAAGAAACATGAGACGAGCTTTCAGGTTCTCTTAACATCTCTACCAATCCCCATGTGTATCTCCCCAAAAAGATTCGTTGAACCTTGTGCTGAAAAGATTCGTGCAATTTTGTGCTAAATTAAGTGCCCAAAGGAGTTGGTATAGTGGGGGCCGGGTTGTGCCCATTCTACAGAGACACAATTAGATCTCATGAGCACTAACTCCCTGCGTAATGAGCATACGCCCTGAAGTCCAGGATACTACCCTTGGGTTTTTTATGCTGCCAGCAGCAGCTAAGAAAATTTTCCAGGTGCAGTATGTTCTCCCATGTGACAATTTAAAAGGAAAAAAAAAAAAAGAAACATAAACCAAAGTGTTGTATTGCCAAGGCATATCCAAGAAATTAATCTGTGTACACCAACAAGATCACAGAGATTAATAGTTCTGTTGAATTGCTCTTCAGAATTCAATTTAAATATAGAAGAATAGTCCGACCATCCAGCAGTGGACTAGGATCTAGAAAAGCCAAACCAAGGGCACATAATTTTTTTTTTCTTTCTCCTGATATAAGAAAATCCAGCATCTTAATAATTAACAATAAACTTCCGATCCACATATGACAAAGAAGATGAAAGTAGCTTACCATCTGTGTGATATGGAGCTGGAAAGAACTGGAGATAGCAGAACATAGCTACTACAAACCCTGCAAAGAAGCAATAAGCCCATGGGGTATCAAAAGAAAATAGTCAATGCCATCATCAGGATTCATCTCTAATTTTCGGTTTTTAAAGTTGATAAGATGGAGATCCCAACCAACGGTTATTCTGTTACCGATATATCTATACTGCAAAAGAAATGAATAATCAGATTAGAAACCAAGGTTAAGTACCTAGAAGTCCTCCAGCAAACACATCCTGCCAATGATGCCAATAATCATCTACCCGTGAAACTCCAACAAATGCGGCTGCCAGCAAGGGAAGGAAGACTATGCATAGCTTTGCGATATGACCACTCTGATCAAATGCTTTAATTTTCCCAGATAAGTACAGGGACAGGAAACCAAGACCTGCGAAGGACCCTGACATATTGACCTATTCAGAGTTTGTAAGTTCAAATGTCTTATCACACACACAGCCTCACACACACAAGCACATGCATATGTAGGTTGATACTGATATTGGCTTTGCCAATAGGTTTTATCTATTTATATTTGATATGGTTCAGGACCACCCCATATCAGTTTTGCATTATTGGACATTTCTGCTTTCACAAATATTTTGCAAAACACATTGATCTGGACAAGAAAGGTCTAAAGAACAAGATTTAAGAATGTTTATCGCTTAATATTAATCACCTTACTAACATGAGCAATAAAGAATCTCCTACATGAAGCAGCAGCAGACCTCAATTAACAAATGTTTGATTCAGAGAAAAATAATGGCATAATTGACTAATTTATAAGTGACATGAACATAAGGCTTAGATGACCATCAGTGTCATATCATCTGTTTTAAGCTCCCATAAGTTGTGAAAATTCCAGAGGACGAAACAAAAGTAGCCAACTAGAAGCCAGGAAAGAACTTATTTGACAGGAGCCACTAACATGAGGTATGGCCACTTGGAAAGCTTTTATGTCCCTCTCTTATAACACTCTTATTGCCATGACAAACAACATTCCTGGTGAGATGATCATAGACCTGAACACAAAGAGTGCAAGAGTATGAGACAAACATTGGATGCTTGATACAATATAAAATGAAAAATCTCAGAGGCTTGATAAGCAATAAGGAAACACATATCCTTACACCAATTCCATCAGGGAAGCAACGCCAGAAGAAGTCTGGCCGAGGGCGGCCCACTGTATCTTTGATTGCGTCTGTTATAACTGCAGTTACTAGAACTGAGAACAGAAGGCCTTCATTTGTAGATGGAACCAGATCAGTTAAATTCTTGAATTAGCTGAAAACCTTGAAAACAAAAGCACTTTGTGCCTTTAAGCAAGACGTACAAGAAAAAGGAGCCACTACCTAGAATAGCATGATGCAAATCATAAACATCCTTCCGGTAGATATAGTACAGAAGAAAGATCCCCATAGGCAACAAAATTGCAATCATCTGCACCACCCAAAAACAAAAAAAAACTTGACTTTTTTCTGCACAAGAGTAGTCCCAGTGAATCAAATTAAAAAACCTTTTCTACAAATCTCACACTAAAATTTAAAAAAAAAAGATACTTACTGGAACAGCCCAAAATGGGACTGTGTTGCTTTTCAGTGGGTATTTCAGGTCAGACATCATATCCTCCCCTACAAAGCGACAAAATGGCTGTATGACATTCAAGATGACATCGATTATGATGAGAAGAAAAAGTATAAGCCAGTCATGCATATGGCTTCTAGCCACTCGAACCCCGTGAGATCTTATAGTATGCGATCCCAGATGAACCTCCCTCATTTGGTCCTGCATTTAGCCAAAGCAGAGCAGAAACATATTTAGTACGGAGTCTACAGACAAACATTCAGACAGGTATGTTAAAGGCAAGCCAGAAGGAAACAACGGACTTATCAAAGGGCATGAGAAAAAATGGTCGAGCAAATTTTGCAGCAACAAGTAACATGTCAATACAATCCAGAAGGGAGAAATGGACTTAGCCAAAACTGAAAACAAAATCTTTTTATATTCAGGAAGCAATATGATGACATATATATCCACTTCTGCAACTTTGTAATTATACTGTAGAAAAATATGTATTTTCCATGCCAAAACTTGTAAAATTGTCTAATTGTTTATGAGTTTAGTAAAATGTAAAAAAGATGTCCTACCTTGATCATTGATCTGCTACCATTACCAACTCCTTTCCATTAACAAACTGACTATAACCTACAGCCTTTCTAGACTATTTCCTACGGCCTTTCTAGCAAGTGATGCATTGGAGCCCCCAAAACAGAGGGCTACTGTGAAATTACTTGGTAGATACTATAGCTATAACCACCAATAGTTAATAGGCTAATAGCCACCTTGACTCCTTAAGTACAAAATGCATGAACAGACAACTAATAAAGGGCGCCAAATTTTGGACTGTGAAATTGCAATCTTTACACATAGTCAGGTGGGCTTACTAAGACCACGATTGACCGTGTGGGTTAGCAACCAATATACTGCTAGCGGAATATTCAATATACATCCAGAGAAAAATGCAACCTACAACAAGATGCAAAGTTTCCTCAATTCTTGTTTTCATATGTTTGATTAAAGTAAACCAATTGAACTAGAACTATACTTGAAGTCTCCATTCTTAAAACTATATTTTTTGATAATCAACAAGCAAACAAACCAAAGTAGAATAATATTTAAATTCTAAACAAAAATAGCGAAATTTGTATAAAGAACCCTCATGCTGTACTTTTCATCTTGATGTGAATCGACTAATTTTGGGAGATGACTGATAGGTTTTCTGGAACTTTGATTGCAATGCACCACCTGATATTTTTGGTAGCGAACACACATTGCATCTGAAAAAATGTTGCACTGACAAAGTGAACATATATGAAAAAGCTGTTTACAATTCTATGGGTAAGTGTTGTTCCCTTCCATGATTTTTCCTGTTAAATTCTCAGATGACAGTTTATCTGCATATAATTACATACTTTTGAAAGAAGAAGAACCTTCTCATCTTCTCCACATCTCGATCTGGAGTTGAGTAATGGATCCAGTGCAGCGCTAGATAATACAAGTCAATCATTGTTTTCATCAGACGGTGATTAACTATCTTGGTACTGTCAGCTACAAATCATTGACATGTTGGCAGTTTGGATCAGGATGAAATTACATGGTCACTGTTGGATTAACTCCACTAAACTTAACTTCACGTCTATTTTTATTGTCTCCATGTTGAATCCCCATGGTTGCCAATTTTTTGCAGCCAATGGGAGTGAAGTCACTAAATCAATCAGAGAGTGCAAAAAAAGGTCCAATAGCAGCTAAAATGATTGCCGCTAATAACATAAAAGCTCATTCTAGTCACACCAAGAGTCAACCCAAAATTCTCCATTATCTCAGCCCCAAACCAAAAAAAAAAAGAAAAGCATGTGCAGGCAAAATCCAGATACGTGATAACTGAATTATAGCAACCTTATGAAAGGAATAAATTTTGAAAAACAAGACAAAAAAAAAAGAGAGAGAGAAAAGAGAAAGGAACACCAATTATGAAACCAATATTCCATCATACATATGGAGCATTTTTTTAAAAATTTAATTCGTGCAGGATCAGTGAAATAAACACTCCTTATTGGTGGAGAACTTGAGTTTCTGATCAATAAGTAAATAAGTGAAGAAGAAAGAGTAACATTCAGCTAGACCAATAGTAGATCAAATAAAAGATCTTACTTGATCCAAATTATTCTTCAAGGGAAAGATACAGTGAAGGGACTTTCACCACTTACTGACAAACAACAATTAATACATAGTCGTCGACAAGCTTATTCATAGAATTTCCATTCCAACTAGATGGCATCACAATTTCAACAAATCTAAACGTATAGGATGTACAAACCCAAACATACACCATAAAGCACATCACATACGTTTTCCTTCTTGAAGAAATGCAAATGCTTATAACAGAACATGTTCCAATTAACGTCTACAAGAAGGGCTCGTCATGTCTCCATTTCCATAGATTCAATATCCATCTGTTCAACCACATGAACATTTCGGCTAATGAAGGAATATAACACATTCAAACAGAAACAACTGACCCACAGTCGAAGCCTTAACCGGTAGAGATGCATTTTATTCCCACAAACCGCCATAAAGAACTTCTCAAGTGCAAACTACTTCAGATAGGCCAACGAATGACGCAATGAGGAGATGAAATAGGGTATGTAAAAGTAGACCACCAACAGTTTTAACACCAGAGGTCCCAACTTGGTTAAACAATTCATATCAACACAGGCTAAAGCATAAGGACATAAAAATGCACGCCACCAAAGACAGAGAGGGCTGGAAAAAAAGTAACAAAAAAAGCAAGGAAGGGTGAAAAAGAGCAAAGCTTCGTACTTTAGTCCTGGCAAAGCATCCAAAGGGACTTCGGTGGGAACTGAGAACAACTCAAAAAATTCAAGAGCCAAAAGCATTCAAAGTTTCATCCCATCAGTGCAGGTGGTTTGCCTTCTGAACGACGACTACCCAACAACTAAAAATATGAACGAGAAAACACTTAAGAAGAATGATTAAAGAAGCAAAAATGTTCAGGGTGCTTGTTACCTAAGTTCTTGGAAAAGCTTAGATTCTTCAAGTGGCAAGGGAAAATATTGGAGAAGGATGAGAATAAAACAACTCTCTGCCTGGCGTAACGCGTTCTATATTTTTCCATACCAAGTAACGGTTATGGAAACAACTACCATGATACCTTTAGCCTAAAGATTCAAAGAAATTTCAGAGCGGGACAGGGCGGCACTAGGCTTGGCCCTCGGTACATGGTTCTTCAGTGTGGATTTTGGTCTACCATTTGATCAATGTATTATGTATAGATTACATATCCAGTCATTATGAAGGACAGGATAACCATTTTTAATGCTGATTGAGATTTTTATCAGATGTGGACAGTGTTGTACGTATCGTACGATACGGGCCCGTATCGTACGATACGTATCGTAACTTTTTCAATTTACGATACGATACACCCCCCGTATCGTAAAAGGGGGGTGTATCGTCCCTGTATCGCACGTATCGTGCGATACAGGGCCCGTATCGTACGATACGGGGCGATACACCCCGTATCGTACGATACGGGGTCAAACCANATAGTTATAATTTTATAATACTAGGTATCTACAAGCTACTTGTTTACATCTACTTATGTTATGACTTATGAGTAACATTGTCAAATTTGAAAAAATAGAATGCTACAGATTTTAGAATGTAGGATCTGCCCCCCCTTGCACCTGTACCGGAAGATAAAGATGAAGATGATGAAGATTATGAATAATGAATCATGAATGACAGAATGAGAGTCAAGTCAAGAGTGCTTTGATTTTATATGTATCAAAAACTTAAAGAGTTATGAATCTATGGTTGTTGAAGTGTTCAACACTTGATTGAATGTTTATCATTTTATGGCTTAAGCCTTATGCTTTGTTGAATGATATTGTTATGAATGTTTTCTATGAATAATTTATTATTTTTAATTTTTTCTGATTTTTTTATAAATTTTTCGATTTTTTTTAATTTTTTTCTGATTTATCAATAATTTTTTTTAAAAATTTACGATACGTTTACGATACGTTACGATACGTTACGATACGGCGTATCTTAAAGCCCGAACGATACGCCTTACGATACGCTTTTTACAACATTGGATGTGGAACTTCATCATGTCTAGATTTGAGTCTGATACTAGTGAGTTCTTCACTCTTCACCCTTCAGAAGAATGCTAATAAAAGTTCGGGTTTGTAGTTGGCAGCATTTCAACCGATTCCCCGCAATACAACGTAAAATTCTTAAGGACCAGGGTGCATCTTAAAACTGGGTCGGCGAGGTGGTGATTGAGTAATTTCCATGAACTACGGTGCTTTTAATTGCCTGCAGGAGAATATGAAAGCACAGAGCCGCCTCATGCCGCCATGCGAGGCAGCCAGAAGGAAAGCTGCACAAGGCGGGCAGCTTTCCATAATACCTGAAACGCCACTCCTTCAATTGCAGAAATTACAGAAAGAGTGCGTTCTGTGCTCAAGCAACGTGGCGGGAGGTTGAGGGAGGGTTCACGTACACGTCCCACGTCGCTACTTAACTGTGGCTGAACCAAACGTGAATTGGTATGTAAGATTACTGATCCGAATCCAATATCCATACGCTCAGAGTCAGACCAGACCCATTTTCTGCTTCTTGAGTAAAAATATATAGCTTGAGAATGCGTGTGGGCATATATGGTTATGTGTAAAATATATAACATCTAAGATCAAAATGATTTAGGTTCATAAGATTTTTAGATTGTTAGATTCTAGACATTTGTTTTCTAACAAAGATATGAAGTGTCATGTTTGAGAAATACTTAAGTTCATAGATAGGATGTTCATAAGCGTCAAATTAAGTACTGGAATTTGTGATTGGTGGGATGTTTTCTTTTTTTCTTTTTGTAAGGATTGTAGGTGGTAAGATAGACTAGACGAAGATCTCGAAAACCAAATTTGAACAGGCAAAGCTATCGACCTGCTTGAATGCTATTTCATCCATCCGTTGCTATTTTTTTGAATTGTAAAATCCGATGTACTTTTTTACTCTCTGAGTTATTATATCTGAATCCGAATTCAGATTTAAATGCAAATTAAGAAAAGTCTTTATCATATTCAAATCCGACTTTTAAGTTTGAAGTCCGTATCCATCTGAATCTAATTTCTAGATTCACGGCCAAATCTGAATTCGAACTGCCTTGTGATATATTAAGAGCTAACATTCAAAATTTATGAAGGTTGGATATGGGAAGATTTAGTTGACCGTACAATAATTACTCAATTGGATATATATTTGATTTAAACCGAATCCAATTCAATTGGATGTCATTTCTTAAATCTAAATCCTATTTGATTTTAAACCAGACATCTTTTTTTTCTGTGTGCAATTTTTTTTTAAGTAGTTCATCAATTTTTTCTGTGTCCGACCAAATCTGAACCATTGGTCGACATGAGCACTTCTAGACAATTCCTACATCCTTCTTAGTGTATTTGATATATGATGCTTATTACCTTAGATAAAGCAATTATACTTAAGGGTGAAGATTTAGTGTTTGAGTACTTGTGGTAATTAGATGAGAGGACGAAAAACTGCCTCTCTTTTCCCATGGGGTTCAGAACTGCTTTGGAATCTGAGTGGGAAGCAAGATCAACTAAAATGTAGCATATCCATTGTTTGCAGTCCAGAGGATTAGCACTGGTGGTAGAGCTACATATAAGTGGGTGTTGGCAGTTGCCCACACCTACCCCACAAAATCTCTTTATTTTCTTATTAATAGTTTAAACAATATGTTCATTAATATATAAAACTACCTTTTAAGGTGTAAAGGTTTTATATTTAGTACCCTTCAGTTGAAAACTTATGTCGCTGCCACTAATTAGCACCCATAAGAATCAAACTGACAACCAGACTTTTACTAATCCACTAACCCAATCAGCCACACTACGCCCCTAGGACCTACCATAGTAATCAAACTGAGGACCAGACTTTCACCAATCCACCAACTTTACCAACATCACTACTACGCTCTTAGGAGCTAGCGATCAAGTACTTGTGTGAAGCTTGTTTCTCGAGGTTTGAATGGCTCTTTAGTTTTCAGGCTGAGCATATGCTCTCGAGCAGCTCTCAAAGGGCTTGCATCATAACAGAGATGAAAATGAAAATTAAGGATATCCGATCAGTTTGTTACGCATTCTCATTTTATCGGCTCTCTCTCGCCCCCCATGCAAAGAGCGATAACCTTACAGGAATTTTGAGCTCTCGGCTATCATAATGCGACCTATTCATCCCAAACTTTGAGAGGAAGCAATAAGATGATATGCATGCCATCTCATCCTGAAGTGGCAAAGTGTAAGATAAGAACAGTTAGCAGTGGTACCAGTCTCTTTATTGCTGATGCAAATCTATAGATTGGCTTCATGTACACATATACATAAAAAGCTTCAATGGACCTAAGGTTGAGGAATTAAAGATATGGACGCCAACTTTTTAATACGCGGTCCCTATGTCATTGTGATCATCTTCTGCCCATTTCTTCAATATGCTTAGACAGGTAATGGAACAGACTCATTGTCACTATGAATTCTTTGAGCTGAAAGAGATGTGAGCAGTTGCCACATCCTGATCTTGACTAGTTGTAAGTGCGGAGAGAGGGAAGTCGTTTCAGGGGCTTAAACTTTGATATGCAGTCATCTCACACAGGGGTGGAGCCAGGATTTTTTTCAGGGGTGGGCCGACAGTCCAACCTCTAGATCCGGGTAGGGCCAAATTGAATTCAAATCCAAAAAATACATGGTGCAATTAAAAAAAATTTATTTTTTTAATATAAATTTTATTTTTTTATTGGCCTGGGTGGGGCCATGGCCTAGGCGTGCCACCCCTTCCCTCTGCCCCTGATCTCACACCTACTTTTCCCACTTTGTAGTGAGAAAATGCTTGGTAGCAGGGATGGAGTCAAAGCTTGTGCATGATTATTTTAAAACTTGTTAGGCTGCCTAGCATATTTGATAGTGGAATGGGGTTGCTGAGCACAAAGAAATGGAACAAGAGGAAGATGAGTTAATTGGATTTTTCTTGAGAATTCATGGGTGATGCAATTAATACATCATGCTTATATAAAAGGGAATTTGATCGCCTTGGATCTCGATCTTGGGATTTACAATTTCATTATTTTTTGGGTCCTTGATTTCTAACAAGGGTATGTGTTCTCTCCGAGAAGAGAAAACCGAAAAAGAAGAAGAAGAAGAGATAAAGATTTAAGTGGTTTGGAGACAGAGTTCTGCATCCACGACTCCTGCACAAAAAAAAATTCTTCATAGCTATAAAAGAACCACATACAAAAGAAACCCAACGCACCCCCAACATAAACATGAAGATTAGGGCAAACCCGCAAAATGCAAGATTATATAAATGCCCTTGCAAGCTTAATCAAACTGTGATAAAAAAAAAATGTTGCTAAAAAAAGGTCATTAAATTGGTATTACTTATAATGATAATTAGTATTGCCCATCATTATACGTTTATAATGTGGTGATGGTTTATGGTAGTTTTAACAATGATTTATGATTTTTTAGCAAAGGTTTTTTAAGTTTTAACCATACGAAATAGCAAGTTCCACTTCTCTTTGCAGACCAGATTTGTTTAGTTAACTAACATTTCTTTGCATTTGAACTAGTGTGTCGCTTTGAGATTTCAAGATATTTAAATTGAAGGCCGTCAAATCTTTTATGCTTAAGAACTAAGCAAGAAACTCCAAAAAGTGCCAGGCGACAACCAGGGGAAGCGTATCATGAGCAACATCTATCTCATGCCGGTTGCCGTCGATCTAAAGGTGAAGTTCTTAAATCAATTTTTGATTTAGAATCTGATGAAAGCGCCTGAAATTTGTCCCTTCCATGCTAATTTTCTCGAGATTTTGACACCTGCGATTGAAACTTAAGAGGCAAGATTGTCGCACCTTCTGTCGCCATTGATTTGTATGATCAAACGTATGAAAAGTAGAGAAGGAAACAAATCAAGCCAGATGCGGAAATTCACTGTGCTGGTCATCGAATCGTACCTTCTCATTGAAAGCGCCGGGAAACGTGAAGGGGCGGAACGACCAATGTGGGCTTCGTCCTCCAAATTCGGCCTCATTATTGTTCCCCCACCTTCTTCTACAGGAAGCAAGGGTTTGTTCCTTCACCACATGGTAAACCGAGCACACCACGTTCCCAGCTATGAGTTCCCACGGAGAGAGGGAGTACCGAAAGCACGTGGAGCGGAGTACTGAAAGTCTGAAACCGGAGGAACAGGAGGCCACCTGATCGACGCCTTGTCATTCACTTTTCCATCTAATTTCTGCGGGAAGCTGTACTCGATCGATTGAACGGAAAAACAGGAAAAGGAAAAAAAATCACTCCGCCGGAGGGCCACCGGTGATTCCCACCGTCGATCGTCTCCGACCGCTCGCGTGCAGCACTCGATTACTGACAATTTCTTCCAATTTTTTTAGGTGATCGCAGAGTCCTCGCCGAGGTTGTCATCGTAGCCTCCTGACAAAAGTATGGAACGAATAAATCGCTTGCCGCTTAAGATTTTTACCCATTTTCATAAGATGCATAAAGCCGTGATTGTTTCATATTTTGATTTTAGTTATTTTGATCTGTACCTTGCTTTGAATCAATTGCAAGGAAAACTTGAGGCATATCATAGCTGATCAGCCTGCACAACATGTTTTAAGTTTGATCACCGTGAGGTTTTGATTTCACCGTCGCGAGTCGTCTCTGAGCTTTCTACTTGGACGCGAACGGTGGAGAGAGAGAGAGAGAGAGAGAGAGTACAGCCTACTTGGACACTTCCCTTGGATTCTTCTTCTCCTTGATTTTGATCTTTCTCTCTCTCTTTGATCTTTGTGCAGAGAATGAGAGATTCTTGACAGCCTGCTTTGACATCTCCTTTGGATTCTTCTTCTCTTTAGTCTTGTTTGTTCTTTATGGAGCAACATGGTTGGATCACCAACCACTGTCAGTGAGGTTGGTTCAGAAAAAACTATAAAGAAGAAAGAGAGGAAAAGAAGGGAGCTCATCATTCCACCCATAAGACTCTATAGCCCCTTGACTGCCTGACATTCTTAGCCTAAACAACGACATGTGAACTACAAAAAAGTGGCTTGGAAGAGCAAATTTTGCTACTATTGAAAATGACACTGCTTACATGACTAGCATTTTCACCAGTGGAAGGAGTTGCCATCACTTGTCTGCTTATTGATCAAAGAGGAATCTGACTTCTTTGAGATTGGATGGCAGTTTGACTCATTATATTCTTAATCTACAGTTCTGCCTAGTGGGCAGGACTTAGAATTATATAAGTGCCCTTTCAGGTATGAAATAGTTCCACCACTGATTTCAAATATAAATTTAAACTCAAGCTAGACGCATTAAATTCAAGTCTTGCCGGAGTTGGCTCAACTCGTCGTCCAGCTCTACCACCAACTGCTACTATTTCCTATTAGAAACTGCGGATTTTGTCCAGCTTGAGGATTTAAATCAAAGGTCTTAAAATACACTTGGTAAAACCTTAGATTTATTGGTAAACTTGACCCTGAGATCTTAAATGCATAGTCACAAATAATGTATTGGAGTTTTAAACGGTGATATTTTTCTCAAATATAATACAGTGAGCTTGAAAAAAATACGGTAAATTTTTAAAAATTTTAAAAAACTAAAAAATGAGGAAAAATAAAATAAGTGAGAAACTAATAACACAAGCATCAAAAGATAAGTACATTTGCAGCAAATAAAAAATAGAAAAAAACTGTTTGACATAAAAAAAAAACTGAAAAAAATGAAAAAACTTGTTTTTTTTTTTAACATTTTTTTCAAAAAAACGTGTTTTTTTAATTTTAAACGTCTAGTTAATTTATCATGTTTTTTTTTTTAATGTGTTTTCTGCGACTATGGACTTGAATCTAAAGCTATCAAATATGTACTCAAAGGGGGTGTTTAGGCAAGACTCTCATCTAACCCAGTTTTCTCAAACTCCATTGTGATTGTACCAACCTGATTAAGTTTGTCATTCAAACGCCCCCAAAGAGTTTCTATTTAAATGTATCCATAAAACTTTGCATCATATACGAACTTCAACCATAACTTTTTTGCTTGTGACTAATAAGCTAACTTATTTTAGCAATGTCATGAATATGGCTGCATATGGGAGGGCATGAAGTTGGTGATTTTTTTTTTTTTTCTATTTACATAGGGAGCAACATTCTTGAAGCACCAATAGGGTTGTCTCCTACCTCTTGAATTGTGGGGAGCTCCTTTACATGTCTATGGAATGGCAGTCGCTTTCATCTTAGATTATGCAAGGGATGGGAGTTTATGGTACGTGATATTGAATCCCTAGGTTCGTATCGATTTTAAGTGATAATAAGAAGTTATCAAACACGTGGAAAGTTATATGTGGATGACTTCCACCATTCCAAAGAGAAACCATAGTCTTCTGCGCCCTTTGTTGGCAAGGTTCATAGAGCATGCTTTGGGACCTTAGGTCATGATGGCACGATGAGTTTCTTTATAACATAAACTTCCTTTGGAATGGATCACCTTGTCGCCCAAGGTGTCACATCCTTGGGAGCTGACTTATTGATGTTTAACATGTATTTTGTATGATTTTTCCAGATTTTCCACTAGAGACTCAACAGAAAAGCAACCTCTTTTAGACAAAATCTACCCAAATGGAGAAATTAATAGAAGTTATATTCTTCTCGTGGATTTCAACCTCCTAAACCTGACTTAGAGTATGTTTAATTCATTTTTCTTAAAACAAAAAGACTAATATGCCTTGATCTTCCGCTCCTGATCAAACAGGTATAAAGTAAGAGTCCTCCTCTCGAAGTACCAAGCAATACAAGCATTAAACTGAGAGCAAAAACAACAAATTAAGATCAAGTTACAGAAGAACGGCGGAGAACACCATGTCCACATATTCATGCAACAAACCAATATCAACTCCCAAAACATATTTATACAAGTTGGAGTCTCAATATCATCAAACATATTTAGACCATATCAACATCAATTAATCTTAAGAAAAAAACAGCTATACCAATTCATCACCACTTTACCCACCATCTCAACTTAGAAACAAAATATGAAGCGGATGGATTGAACACTTTGGTTTACACATAAAAAATTAATCAACTAATTAAACACTTTGGAAATCAACTAATCGTTTACACATAAAAAAATCAAAGTATCTATGAAGCCCATAGCTTGGCTGGATTGGTATACGTGTTTGAAAAGGAGGTGGACGTGATAATATTCCGTTTGCATCAACCACAATGACAGGCCATACTTATCCCGAGGAAGCGGATGGATTGGATGAAAGACAAGTCAAGAAAAGGAAAGCGAGCATATGTAGGGTCCCTATATCCGCGTCCGTGTTTGTGGTCCATGCATTTAAACCGCATCATCTAACAAAAGCAGCAGCCATGTCAACCTGTTCTTGGCATCTTCTCGTGCTCTTTTGGTTTTCAAACACTAAAAAATGGGCGTTGAGCATGGGAGCAGGGTCACTAGAATTTGAAGTCAAGAGAACGACATGCTCAGATCTTAATGCCCCGCTTTCTCTTTCAGTTGTTTAATGGCGACCTTATGCATAAATAAGATGGTGACTGACACAAAGATAGGGAAAGAACCGCATTAGTTATATTCTGTACATGTATCAAAATATGATGTGAGGATTTGAATGAATCATTTCATTCTTGAAAGTTAAACGTAATAAATTATATTTGCTGATATCATCCACAACGCCGAGAGATCGTATATTTTTTTATGAGAACAGGTTTCTGTTTTGGTTAGCTTAGGTATGCCTCTCAATAAAATAACAAACGGCTTCATGAATTTATGAAAATATTTCCTTACAGAGAAGATTTGATTTGTGAAGAAATTTGAAGCAATGCAGAGGCAGAAGCCTACATGTGGACAGTTGTTTGCATCGTATTTGTTTATTTTTACATTGGTGGTAACCAATAATTTGCAACGGGATTGAATAGGGCTGGTAAGTGATCAATCTTCACTTCGAGGGCCAACTCTTTGTGCTGCAAACGATAGACCACTGCATCTCGATGCACCAATACAAGTCTGTACCTTGAAATATGAGGAGTTGGTGGAGGCTTCGATTACGGTGGGTCCAACCCTGCTCACCAGATATCTAACAAGTTATTTGGTGTATTGTTTGTCTGCGTAGCTGTGTTATCGCAATCTTTTATGTCTCAATGCTTATCACTTGTTAATAAACATCTTTTTACCATCAAAGGTGTCCATATAGTCTCGTTGTCACATTTTTTTTGAGTGTTTATTGCGTTCTTATAAGCATGATTTTTTTTAATGTAATTTAAAGCAAATTACCTTATTATGAATTCCTCGTCTTTGACATCTATTGATCTCGTGATTCCAAATCAACAAATTGATTGAACAACTCGTATAGTAATACCAACTCTGTCTTGTAACTTCATTCACAAATGAAATTCTCTTTCATGAAAAACTATGGGATTGAAAGAAGAATCAAATCTTGCGGTTGCATTATCGCAATATGTTCTTTTGGTGCTTATCCGTAAACGTCTTTTTATTATAAAACTAAGAAGAGCTTGAACTTTTTCTATATATCTCCTTTCACCAATAATTTCACATAATAATGTAATCTGATCCCAACGTATTTTTATTATCTATTTATTTAAAAATATCAAATCTTTTAATTTTGTTATTTATTTGTATATTCATCATCACATATTTAATTAAAGATTCGAATCGAATTTACTAAAACAAAAAAGACAAACTTTAAACTATAAAATTCAAAAGCGAAATGCATATCGAATTACAATTAAGGGTTAGGTATTTCTTCCACACAAAGCAAGACAAGATTTAACATTGAGAAAGAACTGCCAAGTTGAAAAAAATTCGAATCTTCACTTCATCAAAAAAAAAATATTGTAAACCAAAACAGAATTTTTCAAAATGTGGAAGACAGGGAAGCCGGTCGATTTTACAGGCCGGCGATATTATTATTATTATTTTCAAGGTGACCACAACAGCTGGCAAGAACATACCTCGTAAAATCTTCCAGCTGAGGCCCATAAGGGTAATTTACCACGCTGCCCCTTCCACGCTAGCTGTCTGTTAGGAAAGCACCGCAGTGTGGGTCCCGCCACCTTCACCGCTCCCCTCCCACGACTTGGCCCTTCTGCGAGAACATGGCCCAGAAATTTACTGGAGTACCACCACCAGGACGAAATTACGGAATTATCCCAACCCGGCGTGGAAATTGACGAAGCGCCACACCGCATTGACCGTGGCAGCAGACAAGAGACAGTGGGTTTCCCAGCTCGGGTCAGAAAATTACAGGTTAGCCCTTGCTGTTTCGTTTTTTGCTCGAGGACGGTCAAAAGAAAGTTTTAAGAAAAAAGTTTGACTCCAGATTTTTACCGGTTTCAACTTCTTTTACAGTGTTACTGTTAGTTTACCGTCAGCCCTCCTTGTTTAGATTTATTTAAAAATGTAGTGACAAGACAGGTCGTAATATATTTTAATTTTTCTCTCTCTTCTTTTAAGCCCCATTCTTGCTTAGCTAGAAGTGCTTTTTAATTCTTGATTGTTTGTCTTGTCTTTTTCTTAAACCTGCTTACTCAACCTGCCAGCTTATCAATAAAGCAGTTCTTTTGTGTAAATGAATCAATAGTTTACTTCGATTCACCTGATAAGATGTCTTAGATGATAGTGGAATTTAAGTAACAATTATTTCATTTGCTATGGAATGCAATTGAAGCTTCATTTTTGCGCAGTCAAATTTTGATGATTTCCGGTAAGATTTGATACCTGAGTCGGTTGAGAGTTGACGGGGAGTACCCGACTACCAGTCCAACCGCCGGCCGCACACCGCAAATTAAGGGTAATTTGGTAAATTCACTTTCAGGGAAAGAGAAAAATATTAGGAGAAAAGTGAGGGAAAGACCGCTACTGGCCCCCACTCGCTTTTCCTGAGCGCCCCCACCAGGGTTTTCTACAAACCCTCCGTCGCTCAGGGGGAGAAAACCCTTCCCACTCCCCTCCCTGCCGCCACCAATGGCGAAGGCCGCCTCCCCGACGGAGCTCGACTCCGTCCCCTTCGCCCCCCCGCCCGTCTCCGCCCCCCCACCGGCCGCACCCGCCGCTGTCTACGCCGACTCTCTGGACTCCTCTCCTCGTTCCCGCGGCACCGACTCCGAGTCATTTCGGTGGGATGATGTCCCTCCAGCGGCCGCGTCCGCTGCCGTCCCTCCTGCCCCTTCTACCAAGCTCCGGCTAATGTGCAGCTATGGCGGGAGGATCATTCCCCGTCCCCACGACAAGTCCCTGTGCTACCTCGGCGGCGAGACCCGCATCGTCGTCGCCGACCGCCATGCGTCGCTGGCCGACCTCACCGCTCGCCTATCCAGGCTGCTTCTCGCCGGGAGACCGTTCTCTCTCAAGTATCAGCTCCCCCACGAGGACCTGGACTCCCTGATCTCCGTCACGACCGACGACGACCTCGATAACATGATTGAAGAGTACGACCGGTGCGCCTCCTCGCCGAAGCCCTCCCGCCTTCGCCTCTTCCTTTTTCCGGCGAAGCCTGACACCGCCTCCAGCCTCGGGTCCCTACTGGAGGACGCCAAGGCCGAGACCTGGTTCGTCGATGCCCTCAACGGCACCGTTCCCGTCGGTCTTCCTCGCGGATTCTCCGATACCGCCGCCGCGTCTGTTAACCGTCTTCTCGGCCTTGACTCCGGCGTCACCGCCGAATGGGACCACCATGACCCTGCTGCTTCGGAGGACAGTGGTGCTGCTGCGGCTGGCACTGGCAGCGGCGGCAAGGCAGCCAAAGCGGAGGTACAGTCGGTGCCGGACTCGCCGATGATGGAGACGTCGTCTTCGTTTGGGTCGACGTCCTCTGCGCCATCGGTGTCGAACCTGCCGTCCGCGGGAACCAAGGCGGAGGATCCGGCAGTTGGTGGTAGTGGGGTCGCTGTGGGCCTGAGTGGCATTGAGGAACAGCTTGGACAGATGACTCTTGCTCCCGAGATAGCGAAGCGCCTGCCGGAGCACGAGGTCCCCGCTAGGTACTACCTTCTTATTCATCTTGTTTTTTTAATCTCTTTCCTCACCAATTTTCTCCTAGGGCTAAAAGATATTTGAGGTTAGGATTTCGGAAGATAGGAAATTCCGGTATTTCCTCAAATTGTAGTCTTCGGAGGCTTTCTGAGATTGAAATAGATGTAGCTTAGTTTATATGGCTTCAGTTTTAGTCCTGAAATCAATCGCTTTGTCCAGCAACATTGGGCGCGTCTTTTAAATCCTAAAATCTGACATTCTAGTACTTGATAATTTCTGGAATTAGGTTCGCATGATTCATTTCTCAGTTTATGAATCTGTGACCTTCCGAAGGATTCTGTTGTTGGACTTGTGGGGGTGTTCGATTTCTAGGGATTGAGATTCGAAAATGCTCGAGACTGCTCCTGGTATTGATGGTTTATGCATTCTGGTGGTGTTTTATTTTTTTAGGGAGAATCCTGCTCCACCTCCCCAGGCTGCGGCCAAACCAGTATACTATCAGGATTCAGTCAGGGTTCCGACTGCGCCTGTCGCCAATCCGACTGCCATTGATCCCAAGAGGGAACTAGCTGAACACAGTTACAGGGTCCAGATGCAGTATCCGGCAGACCCCGGCTTCCTTGTCCCGCAAGCACTGCCGCCAGAGTATCACTATGTCCACCCTCAAATGGCAGCAATTCCTCCTCCACCCATGCCTTCATTTTACCAAGTGCATCACCATCCCCAGCAAACTCAGCAACAATCCCAGCAGCCACAAGTCGATCAGCCGATCCCAATGTTTTTCCTGCATCCGCAGGCCTCCACCATGGCTACACTGAGGCAGAATCAGGCCTATAATTTGGCTGCATATCAATCTGCCGTAGCGGATTCCTCAACCAAGCCTGTGGCAGCTCCAGCGCCACCCCCAGCAAAAGACCCATCAGCTGCTCTTCCATACCCGCCTCCCCCAGCACCATCCACCTCTCGTCCTCCTCCACGGCCTGAATTGACGAGCAACATATATAGGACAGCTGCTAGTGCTGCAGCCATGCCATTGACTTCTACACCACTGGTTCATGCTTCTGAGCAGCAGCAGTATGCGGGTTACAGGCATCTTCTGCGTCCACCTACGCACTTGGGTTATGACTATGGCGATCCCTTCCCGCAGCAAATATTCTACAGCCAGCAAATACCTGTAAGTGCTGCTGCTGGGGAGGCAGCTGCACAGCTCTCGCCAGATACAAAGCAAGCTAGGTCATAGTGGATCCTGTGAGTTCATGTTATGGTTTCGCTTGCTTCGTCAGCGGTGATTACTTCTGTTCATATACATAGCAGTCTCGATTTTGGGTAAATTCATTGTTGTCAGCGTATAAACTCTTATGTCGTACGTGTATCGTTCTAGTCTCTCTATTCTTCTGTTGATTGTGCAAGTCCGTAGTTCGTTTGATTTAAATGATTGGTTGCTGTCTATGATAGATGTAATAAGGAACCGAGTCGTCCTCTGTATTCTCGTCTCTTCCTCTTGTATTCTCGTCTCTTCCTCTCTACCCGTCTGTCTGCTCCTCTCATGTGATGAGTTCATTCCATTACCATTTGGTGTTCTGTGATCGTTGTGGTGTGTTAAGTGGTTAATAATAATAAAAAAAAGAAATATACGAGTCAGTAATATCTGCCTATGTTTCAATGTCTTCTCATGTGGTGGATCTGATCTGTTTATCTGTTATTTGAGTTGTCTGGTATTGCGCATCTATGATTAATGAAAGCACATGGATGATTGAGGATCTGGGCTCTCTCTCTTCTCTCGCTCGCCCTCTCTCACACACAGAGGCTGGGAGCCTGCGGTTTTGTGCGGCATTGGTCGTGCATATCAGAAACAGCGGCCGCATTCCTTGTTAAATCTTTGGAGCAAAACTTTGGCGATCTGATTTTGTTAATGTGATGTTCCAAATTGCCAGATTTTTATGGGGAGGATGTTCATGCGAGGATACGATATTTGCCTGTTGCCTTACACTTACAGTGAGGCGAGATACCTAACTGCGCAAGGCATTCTGGTCCTTCCATCGTTCACCGCCGTAGAGTTGCGCAACCCAAATAAGTGAACTTCCCATTCAGCCAACTCGGCCCAATATCAACGCTGCTGTGGAATTGGTTTCTGTGATCAAATTTAGGGAGGTAACGCTGAACGGGATCTATGAAGCCTTTGCCTTGTTCCCAAGATAGGCATTGGGGATGAGGGTACAAGCTTCCGAAGCTTGCCAGTTGCCATCATGTGGTCTGGCGAGGATCCAATCTTCGATCTACCTTGTCTGGTTTAGCCGCGTATGCCTCTCTGTGGGTGTATTTACACACATAGATGTTGGGTAATAAGTAGATTCTGACAATACATGTCAGGGCGCACCTGATAAAAGTTCATAACATGATCTCTGCCCAGAAATCTCCAGTTGAAAATTCACTTGTGTTTTTCTCGGTTGGCGCCATCTCAAGCATGTATCTTTCTAATAATCTTACTCTCACTGCAGGGGCTTCTAGTGGGCGAATTCTTGTACATCTTTAGCGGACAAAAACTTTGCAATATGCATCTTTATTCCCCTGAACTGGATGTCCATGGACCCTCGAATAAAATACACGAACTAACTTGAGTGGGCTAGAGAAAAGGTAGACGGGGATTGATACACAAGCAGTTGATTGGTCATTCACCTGGAGCACCATCTCCAAGTCTGGTTTATGTTTCTTGGTGGCTGCCTGTAGCACTCTATGTGCTTCTCCAGAACAGGGACTGCTCTCATTCCATCACTGCCCTTCCTATTCTCAGAGGTGTGTGTTTTTTTCCCTTATTTATTGTGGGCGGGACCAAGCGGAGAAAATAGGGCCATTCTAACCACCTCTGGTGTGAACACCAATCCGGAAAGTTTCTGAAATTGGAAGCGAAGTCTTTATTTCTCCTTCTAGGTAAGGATGGGGAACGAGAGCGACGGCTCATTCAAAGGGGGGAAGGAGAGACACGAGTGATGTATGGGGTCTTTTGTTTTGTTTTGATCACTTCTATGCAGTCGGAAATGTAAACATCAACCAACACTTCTGTATCTGTACTGCCGGCAACGGCAAGATCGTGTACCATAGATCTTGAATAGAAAGGAAGACGTCTTATGAGAGCAGGTTTCGTGTTACCGTGAAACGTAAAAGTATATATCGGGCGTTGTGGTTTAACAAGGTGAAACACTACCAGGATCATTCCTTTTTTTTGTTAAGTTACTCTTTTGTTCTCTTGTAGAATTGTTTAAAGCACCAGACGATGCATCCTGAATCAGCTACTATAGGAAGGCAGCTGCAGAAAGTAATGGCTATTTGGACGCAAAGACTTCATTTGTGGATTCGGTGGTAGATTTCTTTTGATCATGCGATTTTCCAGTTTATCCTCATGGAGATTATAAGACCGCTTGCCACTGTCCAGAGTCCATTGGCAGGCCCATCCTGAGTTCAATCGAGATCAGGGCTCCGCTTCATTCCGTAGTGTACTGATAAGATTGCTCTGCCAATAATTAAGAAGGCTCTTGTTTCTGAGAGACATTAACAAAAAGTGAAATGGGTAGCGACCTGATCTTCATTCTCCTTACGCACATTCAAACCAATAACCGGGCTGATAAAGCTTCTTCATTTTGGAGTACTTCTTCCTGTGCTTGTTGCTCAAGTCTTTAATGACATAGTTTTAACAATACGATCATAATGGGCTGAAAGAGTTAAGTGGTCTTAGAAGACATACTCCTAGGGATCCGGTTAAATAGGTTGGTAGGAGAAAAAAAGGTTAAGAACACATAATAAGGCGGATTCGCCGTGCATATTGTCGTTGGTTTTGATGTCAGCAATGGATTTCTGTAAGCTTAAACTCCTACTTTTTCTATTCCATTCTGTGATGGATGACTGTAGCGTATAAATAAAAAGTGCTTCTATAGAAGCATGGCTGTCTCCTGGCTGTCCGTCGCCCTATATCTCAGCCACTGAATCTTGCTGGCTGTTTTTGGGCAGGCTGCAGAGCCGGTCTGGTTGAACCCATTTCTTTTCCGTTCAGCACACATGGGTATGCACACTTTTAGAGAGAGAGAGAGAGAGAGAGAGAGAGAGAGGGGGGGGGATGCATCTCTCCTGCTATGAAAGCTGATGCTGGAATACATAATCCTAAGGAATCTTATGTTTAAAGATCTTATCTGCACTTCTCTTTATTTGGCTTTTAATCAACTTGCTTTGGAAGGGCCTTCAACTTCCTGGACTGGACCTGTAAAATGGTCCTGTCTCCTTGTATTTATGTAATACAAAGGCAGCAGTATTATGATAATACTGCCTGTGGAATTCAGAAGAACAAAAAAAGGAATTGTATTCCAATGTTCTACATGGTCACACTTGCTCAATTGGCCAGTGCTAGCTGTTACTCTGCCCCTCGATGTTCAGATGTTGAGAAAGGGAAAAAAGAAAGAAAGAAAAGGAAAAGGAAGGAAGCAGACTAGCAGTACCGTGAACTGGCACTGCCAGGCCTGATTGCCTTGTTGGCTTAAGGTGGAGACTGTGCTGGTTGAATGGCCGGGCTTGGGCTCGCCTGGGTCTGGACCTTAGAGGCCTCCACATGGGTATCAGATCTTAATCGACTGCACCTACTGTAAGTACGATCCAAATCAGGAAAGTTATCGGATGGAAGCTCTGGTTGCAGAAATGTGATAGCCGGTTCAATGTCCAGTTTCCGGTCCATCTGAGCTGAGGATTTTGTGGCTGCACGGGTTTCTTGGTGCTGTCACTGTGTGGGCTTCATGGCTGGATCTGCTTGCATCTTTGCCGCTCTGATACTCTTCTGACACCATTTAAGTTTTCATGATTGGGATGAACGCTTAAGATAAATATTTTACTTCACATGTTGTGTTGATGAGTGTGCCTCGGGCCAAGGATCGAGGCACTTCAAGAACAGCCCGCACGTAGATGAGCATAGCATTACGATGTCCAATGTGTGGACTTTTGAAGCTTTTGGATCAAGCATGTCAAATAACAGTACTTATGATATTAGTCATGAAGTGTTTGTAAATATGAAGTGTGTGTGGGAAACTTGAGAAATAAGAAATTGCACTTTTGAAATGGAGTTGAAATGCTGACGATTATTTTATAGCTCGACATGCAAGTCTCAATTTCCCAAACAAAAAATAAGTGGCACCTTTTGTTCAATGATAAAACGGTAATTTTTTCAAGTTAATTAGCCAAAAGGATTTGGAGTTGTGGAAATATTGAGTTATAAAGAGTATATGCTTTGTGAACTAGAAATGTATTGCTTGTACCCATGGGGTATTTGAGGTTTGACATTTTTTTCTTTGCTATACTTTATATGAATCTTAATTCTTGTTAAATGAGCAGAAGGAGCATTTCATCCTACTTTCTAATGAGAACGTTAAAGTCCCAACCCTTCAGAGTAATGGTTCTGCTATACTTCAACATGCATGTCGATACCCCTTTTATAGGCTCCCTGAATTTGAAATGGAGACTTGCTGCCCAACAATCCCCCTACACCTTTCATTGCACTAACCCCCTTGTGGATAAACCTTGATTGACTCATCTAAATTTTAACTGTTTGTACCCCACCTTAGTGATGCAGCGCTATTAGCTCTTATATAATTAGACCCGGTTTAATCAAATCCAAATTTGAATATATAAAATAAATTACTGGTGATAAAATTTTAAAAACTCTCTATCGTCTCTAGTGGGTCTTGTTTAAGTTGTTGGTTTCTCATGAGACTTAACAAGAGAGAATTGATTACGGTTCAGCCCATACTGTAGTACCCAACAAAATTTTGACAAGTTCAATCGATCCAAACTCAGGTTAAAATTCAAATCGAAATCCAATTAGACCAACGTAAGATTAGTGCCAATAATTCCTCGATCAGAATGAAATTTATAAATCTACCACCTGTTGGCAAGGTAACATGATCGTGTTGATATAATATTTTTTGGACGTGTTGATAAGCGTGCCTTTTTTTGTGTGCCAATTACCCAAAGTGCTTGCATGATAGATAGCTCACATTATCATGTGCTGGCCGTGAATTTTGTATTCCTGGATCAGCGTCCCAGCAGCAAGAACTTTATATCATCCGGATGCGTTAGATGGGAGAACTGTACAAACAGAAGATGAAACTGAGCCTCTTCCGATCAGCATGGCCCGTTTGCTCAGACCAGCTAAGCGGTGACAGGTTTTTCATGAGAAGACATGACTATTTAGAGATATTGGATAATGATATAATATTTCTTGGAAAGAAAAGTTACAAGCATTTTCTGAAGAATCTACACGTGTGCAGTAAATTGAGTAATTCAGGAGTTGTTTCCCCTACAATCGATCACGCAAATAATATTTGTATGGTTGTAATCCTGCAAAAAAAAACCTTTAACAGAAAAGGAATATCAAGGGTGACCTGCGGTATTTCATTTACTCGGATGGTGAGCCTTTTAGAGATGGCTTCATGCCTCGCGATTCGGCCATGCGTGTGAAGGATTCGCAAGAGATACATAAGTATCCTATTTCTGTAGTTTTTCAAGAATAGTTTCTTTTTAATGGTAGGCAGCCACAGCGAATGGAAGAAGAAAATAATGACAGAGACCAAGACAGAAAAATGTCGGAAGTAGAACAAAGATATCTCGCTGTGATTGCAGTGAATACAAAATGTTTATATAGTAAGAGAGAGAGAGAGGCGCATGGATTGCCAACAATCAATCTTGTACTATAAATTAGTACAATCCAACAGAACTAAATGTATAGAATTCTGTTGATAGGCCTCTGTTGTCAAGTTCGACTGAAAGGACCCAAGATAAGCAGACAAAATTTGCCAACCAGCACATAAATCTTTTAAGCCATGAAGGCAATTCAGTACACAGTCTGTGCTCAGAAAATTATCTGGAATTCAGGTGCCCACAAGATTCAGCGCCAGTTCCGTTGCATCAGAGTTCATCGAGCAACCACCTCAACCATGAAAACAGGCTGAACTGACATGTTGGTAAATACTAATAACCAGACAATTATGCTGTTCGTCTTCTCTTTGTGTCGTCTCCTAGTTGCAAACCGATGGAGATATCATCATTTGAACCATCTTTACTATCTCTTAGCCCAGATAAGTTTTCAGGAAACTGGTTCCTGTTAAGAGTAGGGTGCCCCAAGGACACATGGAAGTCCTGCATGAACTGATGCTCCACACTAGTTGATGGCTCTGCCAGCCTAGTGACGAAATCATTTTGCCGAAACATGACATCCATGTCAATCCCACTGCTCTGTGGTGCCAAACGAGATCCATAGCTGGACATATCCTCAAAGTGAAGAGTTTGACAACTATCAAACTTGGACTTCACGGTAAGTGATGTAATTGGAGATGTAGAACCTTTAGGAGGTAGCTCCTCCACAGTAGGTTCAGAAGCCGCATTTGATATGCACTCTGGTTTTTCTTCAACGCCTTCTGGTTCAAGACAAATGGTGTCATTATCAAAAGCCGCTGCATGAAGAATGAGCAGATATGTGAAAATCTAGTGTTCTGGCAATCATGGAAAATAATATAATTGACAACATAATCACAGAGACTTCTATCCAAACTAGAATGCATATTTTAAGCACTAACTTGCAACCATAGTTACATATCTCTGATGTTCCCAAAACATCAAATGGAAAATGCCACGGCCTTCATACTTTTACATTTCAAGTACTTACCATTTGTTTATTTATTTTCTACCTTTTAGATGCCTGTTATGCTTTTATCAGTACTTTTTAGTCAATGTCTATTAAATATGACTTAGTTATCTGCTATCCTTATGTTTTGCCTGGAAGTGCTGTTACGCATCAAGGCTTCACAATATTTATCAAAAAACCTATATTAGTGGGAGTTCTTGCCTTGCCAAGATACAGCCAAAAGGCCAAAGATCTATATCAGCAAACAGTATTTGCATTCTGTTTCTTCATTACACACAACAAGCAAAAACTAAAATTTCCATACAGTTGCTTTACTCAAAGCAGGACCTTTCAAAATTAACAGCTCAGAGCTATATGAAGAATATAGGAGTCTGCATAAGAGAAAAAGCGCAAAAACCATATAACAATAAAAGCACCGTGATCTGGCTAGGTGGGTTAACTTAGAACCTTCAAGTTGAAGAAGGACTAGAGTTCAATTCTCCCTTCATTGTGTGTATCCTCGCCCTTAGGAGCATTCATCATCCTATATCCAAGTTTTTGTTGAATCTTATTAGACCAGACACCAGTTTCTTGTGTGTGGACTATTTTCCTTGATGAGAGAATGGCATTGTGAAAAAAAGCGAGTTTTTCTATATATCAGACAGGAAGTCAAGAACTGCAACAGGGTTGAGAAACTTAGTTGCTCACCCAGTGTTCTAAAACCCTGTGATTCGATAAAGAAAGAGAGCAATTAACACAGAGAAAACATGCAAGTAACCACACAACATGAGCACTCACCATGCATGAGCACAATGAGCTTGTTTGCACATAAGTTTGGAACAATATATGTATATACTGGAAGGGTACTACACAAGCATCCAGTCATTGACAAGTGCTGCCTACTTACACCGAGCACTTTGAAGAACTTCGTCAGATGGATGGTCATAAATGAGAATTGAGAAAGAAGAAAGTACGGATGATTATACAGTACCTGTCAGAAACATCATTCCAGACCATACAGAGGATCCATCTCAATTAAAAAGAAAAAAATTGAAAAGGAAAGAGAATATGAGAAACACAGAAATGGGAAGACATATAATAGCTTAACATCATTCAGCCGTAGCATATAGTAACATAGAAGTATTATATGGGTCAGAATGATTTTATGGTATAAACCAAGTATCGTTTGGAAGCAATATAAAGTTATAAACAGTGGGTAATGGTTGGGTTTCTGCACCCTGCAGCCATAAGAATCCAAATAATGTTAACTGTTTGACATGGATAGTGTAAATCAGTATCAATTGCCTAGAAAGAGCCATTCCAATCTAGGTAGCCATAGTTTATTGGTAAACCCCTTAGGTCAAATCTTGCCCATAAACGACCATACCCAACAAAAACAAGGCTAAAAGAACAATTTAACTTTTAGTAGGGGTAAGTAAACCTTCCAACAACTGATGCATGTGGCAATGGCGCAAAAAATTAACCACATGGACTGAACAATCAAGCAATGTTACGCCTGCAATCCAACTGACATGGAAAACTTTGGCATGGAACATTCAGAATTAGAGTCTTCCAGGATTTGCATCCAAATTTATACAGTTATTATGGGAAACATGGGAAGCCAATGAAAAATTGAGAACATTGGTTAAGGTACCAATCCATGAAGATCTCCTCAGAACCACATTAGTCCAAGTAGACATTTACAAAACAATAGATGAAATTGTATCTGGGAAATCTTCCTCAAGTTTATCAAGTACATTGTCCAATTACACAACCAGCTATTAGGAGACATGACTAGTGTAGGGTCTTTAGAGAACATTAGAAGCCAAACTAGATAACTTTACATGCTAAGTAACACGATGCACCGAAAATGGCATGGTGCAGCCTGGGTGTGTTCACTCAGCTTGGTCAACACAAGTAGGGTGCAGCTCAGCAGACTGACCCATTTTCATCCAAGACACCTGACTTGGGTCAACAAAGAGCTGGGTGCTGTCAAACTCTATAAAAAGTTGAAATCACCCTTCCATTGAAATTTCTTCTAAAATGTTGTTTCCCTCTCACCTCTTCCAGCTATAACCAGCACCAGCAGCAAAGGTTTTAAGGTTTTCTTTCCGGCATCTCCCTCCGATCAATGGCGAGAGGGCTTTATCTCCATTTCATCGGCTTTATTTATTTTAACCTATTTTATACATTCTGCTTGCTATATGATCAGTTCTACTGAATTCTTCTATAATCTATTTTTATCTATTTTATTTTTATTAGGTAATCTGGTTTACAAGTATAAAATGTCATAGTGCATGTGTAAATATGCTCAATGAGTCGAGACAACTCGGGCTTGACTCGAACTGCTAAGATCGACTCATTTAATAAACAAGTTGAGCTCGAGTGAAGAGCTCAACTCATGAAAATAAATGAGTGGAACTCGAGCTAGACAAACTCGGCTCGAGTAAACTCATCTAAGCTTATGGGAACTGGGAAGAAAATATGTAAATTATATGTTTCACCTTTCTGTCAAGAAAAAGAAGTTGCCCCAATAGGCTTCCATAGGACTTGCAAAAAGCAAGTTCAATGTTCAAGTCCCCTTCTCCCCCACTTGCGAAAAAATCTTTTTTAATATATGGCTCAACTAATCTCAAGCTGAAATAGTTTGATATTTCATTAGCTCGAGCCGAGTGGCCCAGCTCGACTCTTGAACATCCCTACTCATGTGATTCGTTTTTGTTTCACTATAATCTGTTTTCTGTGAACCTGTTTTAGCTGACATATATAATCTATTTTACTTTTATCATATACATTACTTTATAATTTATATATACAAATTTGTTTTAACCTGGTTGCTTTTGTTATATAATTAATAATCTAGATACTGTCTTATAACATGTTTTTATTTTAATCTGTTTGCTATGAATTGTATGTGGATTTTTTTTTTATGTATATGCTAACAGCACTCCAAGATTTGCTGCCGCACCAGCACCTGTGTGACATAGTTTACATGATATATGATAATATGAATAGTAAAGGCTAAGCTTGTACCTATCCTACCTAGACATGGAGTAAACTGCAGCATAACTATGCAGAAGACAATTGACGCTTTAAAGTCTTCTTTAAATGCCACCTCCACCTTCAGAAGCCATTGATGTTTTATAGTAAAGTCAAACAGGAATACCAGCAAATTGCTGAACACGTGCACGTACTAGAGAAAGGCAACAGTGTACCATCCAGTCAAGTTACTGCAGAATGTTATCGGTCCAGGTTTCTACATCAATGATGGAAATAATAACAATGATAAAAAGGATCCATGTAATGCCAAAGGCATACTTGTTTCACAAAAACAATGCTAATACTACATTTTTTTCCCTTGAGACGTTATATGGTTTGCCATTCTGCTCCAATGCCATACTTAATAAAATATAAACCAATAAGGGTGAAAGTTGGAAGATCTTTGAACCTTGAAGACTGACATCTGTAGTGACCAACTCAAGCTGAAGTAGATCGAGAAGGCGTCCAAGGTCCACGGCACTGGTCCAGTTCTCAGGACCCAATCCATCCTTAAGCTTGAGACGTCCTCGATTTGCAGTACCACCCCATATGATGCCAATGGGCCTGGGCTTTTCTATGTCATCACCAACAACAAGTATGAGACTACCACTGTCACCTTCAAGATCAAATGTCTGCCTATTTTCTCCAACAACAAGAAAATCAGTGAAGAAACAAATCCCCTTCTCATCATTATATTCCAGTGCATATGCAAGGATGGTGCCCTTAGTTAGACCAGAACTCCTTCCAACTTTCACAACGCGTTTGCCGATGAGACTCCCTACAGGTGCTTGCAAATCAACTCGCATGACCTCTCCCATTTCTCCAACTCCTTTAACGTTAGTGGTGACTTTTGACATATCAAAGCTATCCGAAAATGGGACAAAAGCTCCATCAGCTCGTACAAATGTTTCTGCAAATACCAAAAACAGGTAAACAAGCATATGTAAGAGCAGTCGCACCAAATCATTTAATCATTCATGAGGAAAACATAAACTTGTAATGTGCAACATCATCTAGTGAAACAATGAGAATCGCCAAACTATGAATATATTACTGACATACTATTCCGAAAAGTTAAATGTTCAAAATTAGAACCAGTAAAACTGCTCTAAGATCAGCAAGCATGAAATCAGTTAGCCTTGGCATATGAATGCAACCATATTATGCAAATGTTAACAGTGTAATTGTAACATGTAGGCCTCACTTGCACAAGAGAAACATATATAAACATGTCCTATGCATTCTCCTTTCTGGAGCATTAGATTGGAAATTCAAAAACTGACCTGGATTACTGCTAGCAAAGATCCCATACCATAGCTCATCTGTAATAAATGAAGTCGCTCTCTCCACTGCACCTAGGTAGACACCTGGTCCAAGGTTAGGAGGTAAAGGATGAAACATTTTCTGATTCGGATAATCCAAGTCCACGGCAACATGACGGTTTGTCAGGAAACCAACTTGATGAGAACCAGTACGGCTTCTTACAATGGTTCCAAGCGTCCCATATGTTTCTTGGCTAGAAACCTGATGATGAAGCAGAATGGACAATGGCAAAAGAAGAAAACAAAATATTTTCCCTTTAATTTATATAATGGGCAGGAATGAAAACCACACGAATTACAAATTTAATGCCAACTAAAAATATAATTCCTCACTCCTTATTCTGAGGCCAATAATCTTTTCTGGTAAAGGTAATGATGGAAATCACCTGTTAATGTCTGTTGGGAAAGCCAATAAACTTATTCACATAAAGTACTAATGCCTTTTGTGCTCGCAGCCAAGTGAAACTAGAAATAATTTGTACAGAAACAAGAAAACAGGAAGATACTACTGGATTTGAGAGTGAAAAATGCCACAGCAACATTAAAAGCAAATTGGAACATTTGTAGCACCATGTTCGAAGTTAAGAGCTGAAAATAATTAGAATCAGTAGCAGCACAACATATGCAGAGAGTTAAACCTGGGATCCTGGACCAATACGTGGATCACTTCCACGTAGACCCTCTACTAGCTCAGTGTAAACTTGTTCTTTTGGTGTTGCAACTAGTGAAGTATAATATGAGAACTCCACAACATCCACATCACACCAAATACCGCCTGGACCCTAGACAACAAAAATGCAAATGTATTAATTATTGGTAAAATTAATCTGACAATCGCCCCTGTGTAAAAACATTTAACTGCATGATTTAATTACCTTTCAGCTGGAGCAAATTCCAGCAAGCAAAACAGAGATACTTATCCTGGATCAAGAATAGTGATATATGACCCTGCACAAGCAGTGCCTAGAATTCTACCTGGGTCTCCTAACAGACAAACATCTGCAACTTTTCACATTAAGATAAGTTGTTTTTTATTGATTGAAGTTAACAAAGCACCATTACAAACAATAGCGTCTTTGGGAACTTATGAATAGCTTCTGCATGAGTGACCTTTTCTTTTCAAGGGATTCAGGGGGATAAAGGGAAATAACATTTTCAAAAATGTACGCCACAAAGAAAAGTGCGGTTGACTTACTGACCTTCAAGTATAAATGCCCAATGGTGTTCTAAGAAATACAGCTGGTTGACTATAAGACTTGTTTCACATAAACAGTTACACACACACACACACACACGAGCAGCAGCCACCGAACCCATAATTTCTTGGTGAAGACTTCTTTGATGAGTTTCCTATAAAGCAAAGGAAACCTTGGAAGCCTTACAATGACAAACAATACGATGAAAAATTAAAAACAATAAAGAAACTATTTTTGGTAATTTTTCTTGTCAAATATTAAAGAAAGGATCAATGTTTTCAAAAAATAAAAGGAAAAACAAATAAAAATATGTATTTAAATATATAAAAAAGAATTTATTTTAAAAGTGTGTGGCTTGTGATATTTATCGCCAATACTTCGAAAACAAAGTGGCATGCATTTACTCTTTTTTGAAGAAAAAAAGATGGCAATCCATCACGCAGACTGGAACTCCATGACATGAGGCAACAAAAGCATGCACAACATACAACAAACTTATGATGTTCATTCAGCAAGAAAACGCATCAGCGTATTCATAAAAGATAAAAAATTACATGATCTGACAGAAGAAAGATACCTCGAGTTTTGTAGGCAAGACCTGGCAATCCAGCAACCATCTCCGGTGGACCTTCCGGGCAACAAAAACTAGTATGGCCGGAATGTCCGTAAGAGCACCTTTCCTCATCCGGAACCCGACAGCAGTGCCCAGGCTGTAGCGCCTCAAGATCTTGCTGTGGAAGGCCCTTATGATCATCAGATCAAGCATGGTGGTTGCCTGCTGCCCGGCCGGCAACGCACCGTCCCCATCGGAATCCAGCTGTTTCTGCAGACCCCAGAAGTAGGAGGCTCTCTCCTCGGCTGTGTCGTTCAGGCGGGTGGATCCTGGCCAAAGGAAGTAAGCTGCCGTGTTGCTCTCCGAATGCTGACCGCCTGAAGGAGATTCCTGGATCGCTGGGTTGCCATGTTTGATTTGCAGCGTGTGCGCAGAAGAGCCAGGGAAAGCAGGGTTGGGGTCGTCCATGGGCCTACAAACAAGCAAGACTGTGGGGAAGCTGGTCCATACAAATCCTTTTCTGAATGCACTGCCGATTCTTTAGAAGCATGGGTACCACCCTCAACAAGAGGAAGCATTCCCAAGACGAAGGCAGAACACAGAAAGAAATAAGGACAAGAGATAAGAGGAGTTTCACTTTCTTGTTTGATGAGGCTACTTAGTTTTACACGAAAAGTTGGTCCGCAGAAAAGACGTTGGCAATTTTACAAATCACAGGACGACAGACACACCGGAAACTGGTGAACGCTCGCATAGAAAGAGTGGGAGAGAGAGAGAGAGAGAGAACCACCTACAGACAGTACAGTAGTTCTTGTTTGATGGGGTGGAGCTGATTTATTTTTAAGACTTGGATTAAATGCTTAAAGAAATTATCAGCAGTTAGAAAATCACAAGGCTACAAACAAACCAGACATGTGAACATTCATGAGAAGGGCACCTAAAGTAGCAGAGATGTTGCTTTCTTCGACGGATTTGCAGCTGGTGCTCCAACATTCTCAGCAGAGGGAGAGAGAGAGAGAGAGGAAAGAGACACAAGAGGTAAAGTTCGCAGGAAGAGAGAGAGTGACAGATAGGAAGAGAGGTAATTCCGCAGGAGGAGACTTTAGTAAAGGTAGTAAGAGAGCCACTTATATCAGTCCCTGGCATGCCTGATGTACTGTTCCACTGGGGATACCTATTCATTTTTGGCAAAAAGAATTGTGGTAGAGGGCAAAACGTGGATGAATGTAAATGGATGACAAAAAGAAAAAAAAAATAATGCGTTCTTTTGGGAGATCGTCTTCTAGCCCAGGGTGGCCGTACTGCCGTTCCTGCGCAGAGAGAAGCAAGAGAATGGTGGAGGGCATAGGGTTGACTGACAACGCTGGAGGCGGAGTCCATCTCCTACCAGTGGGCAGACCCTCTGCGGTCCCGTTTGTTCCCCCAAGACTGTAGCTGACGATTGTACTTTACTGAAATCAAACCACCAAATCTTATACCATGATTAAGGTAAATCTTCTTGTATTTAGAACAAATTGGTACTTAAAATCTTCAGCACAACTGAAAAATGTAGTCACGTAAATTCCCTCAGCTTTATTGTTAGGATTTCAAACCAGTCAACATTCCAATTTGACAACAACGTTGAAACTTACATGGCTATTCGTTTCCTGCAACCATATACTGAAAGTGTGTTAAGAGTGCGCATGAAAAGTCAGATACAGTCTAATTCACTGTCGTAAAAGAAAAAACTACCAATGTTATGCATACCCTTGAATTTATGACAACAATAAGTAACAAACCAAGGTTTGGAGAAGTTATCAAGGGGAAGCAGTGCTCCTTGGTAGTGTTTTCAGAAATCCAAGTTAGCATACAAAACTTCGGACCTTTTCTGATTGTGGAGGACAGAGTGAAGATGATATCTACACATGCAAACAGTGCAAAAACTAGTGACATGAGAAGAAGATGGTGGTACGTACTCCGAACAAAGAGGAAGAACCGAAGAAGATATCTTGAAAGTTGGATTTGCAAATTTAAAAAGTAAGATGTGAACGAGAACTTCAACGAATTGAAACGGAAACTGAAGGCTTTCTCACAAAGAACGAGAAAGAGAGCAGAGCATTATTGGGCCAGTGGAAGAGTGAGGTGATATGATTCTGGAAGTGGGATACATACATACAAGCTTCCTTGCTCTCAGCCACTCCCTTTCCATGAACCAGGCCGCCATGGCCAACACTTTTTTCCTCCACTTCCAACATAATTATGACCGTGCTACGATGACTCACAATATTCGCAATCAGCGAGAACTTGTTTTTTATCACTTTTTATCTGTCCCAGCGTCTCACATTATCAGTCAGCGATAGGTTCCTGAAAAAAGGCTTGAAGCTCCCCATACCTCCTGCATCTGGGTCCTATGTTACGTCGGTCACAATGATGATGGGTTCTGTGATACGTCCGTGATAAAGATAATAATATTGCACCTTTCAATTTAGCTACCCTATCCTATCAATTAAATAAATAAAGAAGCATAGTACTCACAAGAATTTAATCAAAGACATGTTTCTTTATATCTCTTATCACAACCAACTAAGCTATGCTTCTTGGCATTCAAAAATCATTTTTTCCAAATTAGGTTTTTCATATTTTTGTTATCGCTTTAACCAGGTAAAATTTGTCCTCACCACTACAAACAACTGCAGAACAGTCAGTTACGGACGAGCGGATTAACAAATAAAATAGACATATAAGGTCTTCACATGTCATAGTACTGTTGAAAAGTTTCCCATGAGGAGGGTAGGTTAAATGAACACAGCCGGGTCTTTCACAGCCTGAGAAGTTTTTGTTGTCATGAGAAAAAAAACAAATTTACACACGACACACCTGTATACATGAAAAAGCATGATTTTTTAATAAATTATTCCTGCCGTATTTTTATGTCTATCGGGTTATGTTTTGTTCTACATGATATTTGTTTCCATCGCAATGCTCCAATCAGCTTTTGCAGCACCGACATTTCCACCACCTGCATCGCTTTTAACTTTTTTAGTGCTAATACTGTTCACATTTTATGCATTTTTCAGATCTCTATATTAAGACGTCTCGCCAACAAGTAATTTGATCTTGAGAACTTTTGGAAACGTCGAGGGATTTGGTTATTAGTTTTTGAGCGAAAAGAAATGGCAGTAAAAGGATGAAAAATTATATGTAAGCGGTATGACTTTTTCTTAATGTTGATGGCTGCATCACAAAATGATATATTCTGGGTATATCACATCTTCATTTTTTTTCGTAATTTTAAGAGGTCTAAAGAAATATCTGATAAAAGATGGCTGAAACCAGCTATCAATACGCATAAAAAGCTGCCCCTTGTACCTTTCTTTTCACTTAGCTATGGGAGATTTTCATTGACGAGGTGCTCTATGATCTTAGTCTGCAGTTTCTGTGCCTTTGGACCATGGTGGTTCCATTTGGAGGGCTCGCATTGTTAAAGGAATAATTTATATGCAAACCAATGCCCAGTCAAACCCGTCAGTGTCACACCGAGAGAGAGAGAGAGAGAGTCGAATGGTGGTGGGAAGGTAAGGATGGAGGCATCGAAAGGGTGGGCGTATTTGAGGATCATCGCGGGCACCCTCGTCGGCGGCGCTCTTGGTTTCTACGTCAAGTACCGCATCGAAACTAGCTACAAGCGGAAGATGATGGAGCAGGTGCTCGAGTACGAGCGGCAGCAGCAGATCAAGAAAGCACAAGAACAAGAAGCCAGCGCGGTCGCTACCACCTTCGAGGATTCTTCCGAGCTACTCTCGGATTCCTAAAGAAGCTTCTTCAGTTCTTTTTACCGTGCTTCCCCATTTTGGGGAGCGATTGGTTTCTTTTTGTTGGGCTTTTTGTTTTCTTGTTTTTTATTCCTCTTCTTCTCGGGATTGAAGATGTTGCTGCACTTCCATGATCCTTCGAAACTAAAGACCAGGAAGGTAGTTTTTCTTTCTTTGCCTCCATAATTAGAATTTCGAGCGAATTCCTTTCCGAACCTTGTATCTTGTCTAAGGAATATTTGATGTCCTTTCGATATTTACGATTGAGATTGGCAGCTCAAAGTTTTTTAAACTTTATACTCTTCTTTATTGTGGACTTTGGCGGAGATTGTCGTTTGACGCTTCTAGTTACTTTATGCGGCGAATTGTTAGTTTTTCTTTTCCTCTGATTTTTCCAATTTGTCGATGGTACTTGCCCCAAAATCTTTCTGATATCTTGGTTCGATTCTTTACTTCTTTTTTCTTGTGTGGGATACGTTTTCGATTGTTCATATGAGCAATTTAATTCAATACATAGCGATCTATAGGAGTTTTACTGGGATCTCATGCTCTGTTCTCGGGCCGGATTCCCGTGAATTAGCAAAAGCGTGGTCTGACTTTTACGGAGTTGCAAAACCCATAGCTCCTTTGCAGGCTCCTTTGCTTATCAGGCAGTTTTGGCAATGCTGAACAGGAAGCTTGATGCCCATTCCCATTCACTTGTTGGAAAGAATTAAAGCCATGTCAAAGCATTATGTCGTTTAATGACTAAGCATCCTGGATGACTTTGAATGTCCCACCCGATGTGGGAGTGGGCTGCGTTGTTACATTAAACTACTTTTCTTAGGATAGAGTTGCAGTACCAGCTCATCTGTGATGCAACAAAACTCGTTCTCCACAATAGTTAGAGGACATCGATTTAACTACAACTACAAGTCCCTTCTCATTGAGCACTTAAATGATAGTTTTTTGTTGAATCTTATTGCGTTGTGCTCCTGAGAGTTAATATCAAATCTGCAGAGACGTGGTATACTATTTATCTTAGCAGGTTTTATTTGAAGAAGCATACCATGCACATGATTCTGATACACTGGAGCAACTGAAAGAGCTAAGTTCCAGGAGGAAAGCACTTGAAGAATCTGTAAATGGAAGCACCTTCATTTCAGAAGCTATTGCTAGGGAAATGTCTGGAGGAATTACTTCTCGACATCAACAGGTAGTCTTTAATTTTGCCTTTCACAGCATTCCTTTATGTTGGCCTAGTTTCTGATTTGGATCTTCTCACTAGGATCTGCAAAAATTGGAGAATTATTTGCCTTTGTTGGAGAACTTAATAGCGCATGCAGATATCAATGGTAGCGACCCTCGGATGCTTCAGTGGATGGTAGATCTTAATTTGCAATGGAGTAGTGCACTTAGCGCATCTTCATTCTTCAGTATTATAGGCCCTAAATTCTTTCGGATAGACAATCTTCGATATGAACTTGGAATGATCCTTTTTCTTTATGGGGCACTTCTGCGGGAAAGAGCCTTTGAAGTGCTACCAGACGGTTGGTTGTTCCACCTACAAAGTGATATTATTTCTGTATTATGGTTGCCTTACATAGAACTGTTTACATTTATACTGTTTCTGCAGACCTTGTACAGGCTGCTACTCTTTTCAGGAAAGCTGCTGGTGTTTACAACTATCTGACACACACCATACTCCCCATTCTTCAGCCTTTTCTTCCTCAGGAAAGACCACCAGAAGTCACAACCTCGATGTCTTCTATTATGTGCCTTATTTGCCTGGCTGAAGCACAGGTTCACTCTCCTTCATGAATATCATGTGTTATTTGTGCATTATGATGATGTTCCTGCATTAGGGAAGTGTTAAATTCTAAGTTTTTAATCCGTACTGCCATTTGTTCTGATGTCGTATGTAACTCCTCATTACTTTTAACTTTCTCTCTTATAAAGTAGTTGACTCATTTCATCTAATGGTAGGCTGTCACAACAAGGAAAGCTGAAGAAAAAGCTAGTAGGGGGAGCCTTCTTGCGAAGCTACATTATGGTGTTACTCAGTTGCTTATTGAGGCTATGACCATCATAGACTCAAACATAGGCGATTTGAGCAATATATCAAGTCAACTAATTGTACGTTCTATTTTCAGTTTTCACTTTGATGAAGGAAGATAATGGTTATTTTTTGCCTTTTAGTTGCTTTATTAGCTGCATCTGCAATGCAATACTAGGACTCTGATGGCTAAGCTTATTATAGCATGTAAGGATGGTGAAGTTTATTCTAATAGCCTTTTGATTCTTTGAACCATCTGTTTCCACAAGTCCTCATTTGTTTATTCCTTGTTCTACATTCTCAATTGTGCTTTGCTAAGCATTTGGGCCAACTTAATTTATATTTCTGGCTTCACCGCTGCCTTTGTTATTTCACTATTAGGGAGATCATTTATGGTGCTTGTCACTGAAATGGCTTCATTTTTCTAAATCAATCATGTGCATAGTAATGGACATGTCTTACTGTTGATGTGATTTATGTTGTAAAAGGTTATCCACATTTTTTCAAGCATATGCCTGACTGGGGGATGGGGTTGGATGTCTCCATGGTCTTAACTGGTTCATTGTCGTTATCAGATTGTGGTGATGACATACTACTCCTTCCTCTTTAAACTTGTGGGGTAACTATGGGGTGTGGCTGTCTCCGGCACTGCTGTACCCTATGTTCTGGTGTGTCCTCTTTAGCATGTGAATTCAACAATTGCCAACTGCAGAAACATCTTGGATGTCCTATGTGTGTGGTAGTAGCAGATGCTGTATCGCTAAATGGTGTCCAGTGTTTGCTTAGTCACTCTTAACTTTAAATAAGCATCTCACAATCCTGAAATTTGGAAAGTACTTGACTGTGAAACAAGCTAGTATTGTTATTTTTTTCTTTCTTAAATGTAAGTGCTTGATGTTGTATATGAAATCAGTTAGCTTATTCTTGTTTTCCGGGTTGGTTTAAATGTTGGAAGCACTTTATCTTCTTTAGTATAGATATGAGGATGATATATAGTCCATTTTATTTCAGGTAAATTCGAGGATCTATTGAATTGTATTTTACCCTGTTTGTGTCAGAAGCATCTATGTTTTAACAATTTCACTGTCATGATCTTTCTCTTGTTCCCTCATGTAATGCTATTACGGAGGTGCACATGGTGTTTTTGAATGTTGGTGCATCTGAAATTCTTGATAGGCCTAAAATTCTTGAAAAGTTAGCGTTACATTTATTTTCCAGCCTTACTGCTTATATAAATTGTTTGCCATGATAGTGTTCTGATGGAAGTGGGGTGATCAACTGCAGGAGTTCATTTCCTTAAGCAGCGTTATGCATGAATCAAGAAGCAGGAGATACATGGCTACGGAATTGAGCAGAAATGGGCAGGTGGGTCTTGCAATAGGAATCCTTCGTCATGCTGTCAATGAGATGAACAGAAGATCACCAAGCGAACAGAGTTGGCGTGTAGTTTTTGAACAAGAAATTAATGCACTTGCTGAGATTCTTCAGAAACTTGAGCAGGAGAATGATTTTGTGTGGCTTGATAAGATTCCTTGCATGGATGAACTACCATTTTTGGAGGGAAAGAAAATTGCAAGTATCATGCCGTATGCTCCTGTAAGGTTAGAAAAAGAACTTGTCTTCAGGATCTAACTGGAAGCGTTTTATTTGGAATCACTGCGGGTCTTAACTGGAGGAAGAACTGTGAATGGCATCCATTGCAATATTGCCGTGTTGGACATTAGGGTTGTTCTGATGTCACAATTCAGTTGTCCTTGTACTTTATCGTGAGAAGTTGAACGCCCTTTGGTTCTTGGACACAGTAAGCTATTGTTGGACTGGATTCACTTCTTGGCAGTTAATGAAGAGGATTTTAGAGTGCTTGTAATTTCAGCAGAAGACCACCTTATGATTACGCAACACATTCACTGGGTGATTATCACATGCCTCCGTTTTGATCAAGACCAAGCTGGATTGGACATTCTTGATTTCCTTTGTTTTTTTTGAATTTCTCAAATCGCTAACGTGAAGTGTATTTTTTTTCAATAGCAGAAAAGGCATTGTTGGGGTGGAAGACTTTGGTTGTGGTAGTTTGACCTGTCGTACTTACGATCACCTCCCCCAGCAGTGTAGAACACTTCTGCACAGAGATGACCTATCGAACCTCAAGAACATTTACCCATTCATGGACGGTGGGTTCAGCGTCCAAGGCCATAATGAGGTTTAAATTCCATGTTCAGATGCCTACTGTTCCTTTGGATTCACATTTTGTTATTGGGCGGGCCTGGGCTGCTGTGGGCTGGTTAGAAATAGGGTGTGGGTGTTTCTGCTTGTTGATCCCTGACTGGCCTGGTCTGAGATTTGTAGACGTGCTTTTTTCTTTTTTTTTACCTTTAATACAAAACAGCCTACCATTTAATACCTTCTTAGGCTCCAACATCTGACCACCTTCAAATTCAATACTATCCAAGTTAAAACCCCTGAACAGGTGGAAGGAGTTCTTGTTGGGTGCGTGGTACTCCTTATCCACGTCAAGCATAATGGCAGCCAATGGGGATTGGTACAACAAGATCGAGCAGGGGTTGGCAGGCAACCAGCTTCGTGTCAAATCCCCAAGGGTGAACATTATGTGTTGTAAACGGAAGGCCACCAACCTGCAAGTTGAAGCGTAGCGGGGTGGTATCTATCTCTAGGCACCAAAGCGAGCACTGCATCTTGGGGGATGAGAGGTTGAGTGGGGGCTTTTGGGGGCGGTAGGTCACACTCAGCTCACCTGAAAATCTGAAATATGATGTTTGGTTGCTTAGTCAGTCATCCCCAATTCCATGCAACCAGTGGAATGACTCTGCTGTATGGTAGCCACTAGCCTCACTAATCTTGGTGGTGAATGCGTTCAGGGTTGGAATTTGTTTTGGTTGGCAGTTGGCATTCGCGCTCGCATGATCTGTGTAGCCATTCCTCGCCTATGTCTGTCATTCCCTACCCTCTGTGTGTCTATATACGAGAGATAGAGAGGGTGACTCGATTCTAGGGCAGACTCAGGCAAGTTTCTACCAGGTTGCTGCGGCATAGCAGGAGCCCTGGTATTCGTCTTCTAACCTGCTGCATTGCAAGGCTTAGGCAAATGCTTAGGAGCTTATTTCAACATGGCTTCAATTCAAGATCTCAGCTCACAGCTGGTAGACGAATCTCTTCGTGTCGAGAAACAAACAGCCTGTAGACCAATCGCTTCGTATCGAGAAATAAAACAGAATGGAATTAATTGGTGGCTTTTGTTCAGTTTTGAACTTCAACAGTCATGCCTGCTTATTAAAGAAGATTCTTGTTTGCACGGTCGGAGTCTCAGCAAATCGCTGCTTATTCATTTTCTTTTTCATGTGCTATTTTCGCATTTGGCAAGCCATTTTACGCTATCCTCTTGTTTTAAAGAATAACGCATCATGCATGAAAGAAGTCGACTCATTTGGACAAAAATTTCATTGGTTGTGGATTTATAAATGCTTGACTTGGCAAATCTCCCTCTGGTTCAAGGAAATGTTGACAAGATTTTTTGCTTTCTGTTCTGTAGGTGGGGCAGTCAATCATGCTAGGAATAAAGCACTGAACGTCACTTATGATACTTTTTATGTTTGAGCAGCAAAAACACGTGTCAGTACAAATTTGAGTTAAAAACTCATTCTTCCCAGACAATCGACAGCCTACAATAAAATCCTGCTGACCTCTTTCCCCACACACTAGGTGAAAAATTTCAGGACAAAATCACCGGATCTTCCCGGGGTGGATACCGTCTCTTGAAGCTTTAAGGGGGTGCTTGACAGCTGGGTGAATTTTTTTCAGTGTATTCGACTTGATGAAAGTTTTTGCATCCCATACATGTTTCTTTCAAACAAGGATAAACTTTCAGGCAATGTTTGTTTTCATGAAGAATTTGTAGATTTTTTTCCATGCTCTGAAAACTTTTACCTCCCACGTGGAACATTTCATTCAATCAAACATCTTTTAGTGAAAGCAGTGTAGCAGGAGTTCACTCCTATGTGATTCCATGACGAGTGAAATGTCACCATCTCAATACACCCTGGGAAAACTCTACGCAAGATGCCTTAATGAAGTTTGAACTCGTTGGCGGAGGCCAATGCCTTTTTGAGCTGCAAACTGCTGGGAGTGGGAGTGTTGGCTCGCTACCTTTTATTAAAGAAACAAAATTTACATGTACGGAAATGGAAGTGTAAAAAAAAAAAAGAGAAAAGGGTAATATGAAATGACTTACAACTCAGGGAAAAGACTCCCATCCTCTAAGAGCGTTTACAGGGACAAAATTTTTGAAAAGATTAATCACACCTAGTGGTGGATTTACATTAAGCACTGTAACAAAAAACCGAGAATGACATCCCAAAATATTTCCAAAACCCCTGCCCTGTAAACTTGCAGCTGCTTTCTTGAGTGTTTGTTTCCATTTTAAAGGAGCTTTCAAAACTGCAACCCTACCATTCACCTGCAAAAAAACAGTGAAAAAGGTTTCGAGTAAATTTTCATTCACATGTTTAGTTTGTCATTTTTATCTATGTGGACGCTGAAGGCAAACATAGAAACAAGCTTGAGTACGGCGTCGAATCCAAAACATCATTGACCATTATAAAGAAAAAACAAGGGGACGACCTTGGCAATCTATTTAACCCTTTAACAATTGTGGGCCTGCCTTCTTTGTTGAAAAGGAAATTGAGCCTTGGCTTCTCCGATCTATATGGACAAGCATGCATCATGTCGTCTTGGATATCATGACCTTGTGGGGGAGATAAAGAAGCGCATCTCTCATCATTCCATGTCGTCCGGTGCCCAAATAAGAGATTCAATGTTAGCAATGGAAAATCTTGACAAAGTCAAAACTTATTGCAGTGTCTCAAACATATGTGCGATGTAGAAGATTAAACAGAAAGAAGCATAATAGCATACGAAATATTCGGAAATGAAAGTATGCGATAATCTTATCATTTTGTGGGCCAAATGGTGTTGATACCAAACTGTCCTCAGAGTTGGGAATACCAACTACGGTGGCATGGTTATCTGTTTGTATTTAAATATACAAATGTGAGCCACCAACACAAGTTGGAGGTAGCAGTATATGGTGGGCCTGGGTCGGTGTATTAGGTGGTTGCCATGGATTGGCCGAGAAAGGATTTGGCTAAGATGTTGGATTCTCTCGTTGGGCGCTTTCATGGCAGGCGTTTTCTTGGCCTCGCTTTCAATCATTTACTGAGAAGCGAACTTGATTGATTGCCAATCTGGTCGAGGGACAGTAAGCAACTCGCTGCCAGCCTCCTCCTCCTTCTCCTCCTCCCTTCCCCATGTTGCCAAGTGCCAGGTAAGTCCCCTTCAGCGCCTCTCTTTCTCTCTCTAACTCATTATAAATAAATGAACCTCTCTCTCTCTCTCTCCATCCCCCAATTATAATAATAAATTAATCTCTAAGAACACATTTATCTCTATTCTGTTAACATAATGGTGATAGTAGTTATGATGGCAGTAGTTTTATGGTAATGAGGAAAGGTATTGGTTTTGCTTTGTTGCAAATGAAGGCATGGAAGGCGGAGTCTCTCTCTCTCTCTCTCTCTCTTTCTCCGTGTGTGTGCATGTGCATCATATCACAAGGAGTTCATGCTTTTAGGTCCTCTACTCTTTTTACGTTGCCTTACTACTTTTTAGTGCTGCCAACAGTGAAATAATAAAAATTCTTAATACCTTGTTAATTAGTAACTTGTGTCTTAAACATAAAACTAATGGTCTGATTCTTTAACAGCTACTTTCGAAAAATAATGTCATGATGAAAGTGATTAAAAGATCAAATTTCAGTTTCCTCTTTCTGCTGCGTAGTAAGGAGTAGGTTTTGAATTGTTAAACGTGAAGAGATTTCGAGATAATATCGTGGAATGTTTTCTAAGCCTTGGTGCCGTCCTCAGCAGCCACAACGCAAGATCCGTGTGCATACTGTATAGAAAGATGCACTAAAAGGCACATGCAGATACAAATGTTTTATGTTTTTGGATCAGGGTTTTCCAAATTATTAAATACGTCTAAATGTACAGAATTTTTCACGTTTTTGCTTGTAAAACAAATTTTTAAGCTCTTCACAACTTTTTCTACTTGAAACAAAACCCTGATAATTTTTTTACTGTTTTATCACAAGGAATTACTGGACAGATTTTACTCAGTAAGATTCATAAAAGAATGAAACCTTCACAGCTTCAAGAACCTGAGGTTCTGTTCTTGATTTAATATTTGGTGTTCTTTTTTCTTTTCCAAATTTCAATATCTTGAGGCTAAATCTTCTTATTTCTCAAGAAGAAAAAGAAACAGATCTGTATAAATTCTGAAAGTTGTAATTTTGTGATACCCAGATAACTTATCCAAGATCCCCTTCCCAAAATATCATGAGATTTGCCTTTACGTACAATAGACAGTCACACTCAAACATACACCCACACGCACATAAACATCCCACAACTACCCAAATGGTACATACACGAATGCAAAAAAACAAGCACATAAGAGAGAGAGAGAGAGAGAGAGAGATATGCACTGCATATGCTACGGTAGGCTTTTGGATTGTATATAACTGTAGTAACATGTAATAAAAAAAATAAGATTTCAAGAACATTTCAAAACAAATGTTGTTGATGGTGGAGAAAAGAAATTGTTAACAAGTCTATTTAGAGGATATAATTTACCTAGATAAGTTTGAAGGCGTTCTCATGGTAACCCAACACTGAGTTCCTTTAACTAATGTTCTTCTTGATTGCCATAACACTGACTGCAAATAGATGGACAGGTGGTGAGCACATTCTTTCTTTATGTTCAAATGCATGTACCAAATCTGATGTAATAAATGCATCTACTGTCAGATCCAATATGGGCATTATGCCTTTATGTTTAAATGGGGCCTCAAGGAACCGGGGATTTTCCATCAAGCGATTCACCAGGACAAGCACATCGCAGAACAGTAACACAACCTGTCATGCAATTAATATGTACTGCAATTCTAAGGGTGACTATATAAGAAGTGGTGTAATATTGCAGAATGCTGATAGCATGAGCACTCAAATGAAGCTCATTCAGAAAGAAACCTTATTTTCCTTTAAAAAGCAAATAATGTTTCAAGGCATATTTGGACCATCTTCTCAATCTACACAAGTAAGGTCTGCGAGAAAGACTAGTGTAGAAATAGATAAGCATCTCACAAGATCCAAACCTAAAGATACATCCACAAGAACACAATTGAATGCTTTGGAGTCTTATCTTGACAAGCTTGATCAGGCTGATAAGCAGAAAGGTCCTGACATTGTTGATGGTGGAGAAACCAACTTAATGGAAGAATGTGGCTCTGCTGACAACTACCTTGGCAAGCTTGTCTCTGGTAACTTTCAGTTGCTTCAATGTAATCTTTGATACATTTAACACCAGAATCTTGCAACTGATATCCTCCTGTAGATGTACTGACAGAAGTTAGCAAATACAATGTTGTTAGCGAGATAAGAGGATAATGGTTTTTTTCCGAGTCAAAGAAGGAATGGATTTGTGTGTTACCAAAGTCAAAACGTATTTATGCAGACACATTAATATAAGGTACACCAAGTGATATACTATTTGTTCTTGCATGCAGATGCAGAGATCACTTCTTTACTATTTGTTTGAAATAGAACACTGAATCAAAAGTGATAACACTGATTTACTAATTTTGGGATATTCACTATACATTTACTTCAAGAGGTAACCTTTGAAATGACGCTTTAGTGCATTAATCTATGTAAAATGGGAGAGAAACAGACAAACAGTAGGACCAGTTAAACACCAAAATCTGCTTAGGGGCCAAACCTTCAAAACAACGACTCTTCCAAATCATGGCTCTTTGATTTAAAGGGGCCAAAAGTTTTATGTGGGAATATAACTTCAATGCATTTTACACTTGATGAATTTGTTTGAGGTTCTGGATGGTGTACAGTATCTTTTCTCAATGTTTGATGATGCTCAATATGCATGTTTTATGTTTGTTTGCCTTGTTTTTTTCATTCTAGAGTTCCATTTCTTCTAAAAACAATGACACCATTGAAAAAATTGAATTTGAAATCTGTTCTATGTTTCTGAGACATCCTTCTTAATCATAGTCTAGTTTAAACACTTATTTTTGAAATTTTCTGCAACGTGTTCCTGTAACAGCATACCCAGTACATTTTGACTGTTTCTATTTATTTATCGAGTAACCAGGCTCCCAGGAAAACTCTAACGACAACAATGATGTTGCTGCATCAATTCTGCTACCAAGTTCTGAACTGGGTGAGGGTGCTGCATATGATTCAGACCATTTTGCTCCACTGGATTTAGACAAAAGTGCTTTGCTATCATCAGATGATATTGCTGATGCAATCGAAGATGCTCAACCTGACAGTGATGGATCTCATCTTATGTAAGTTGGCAAGTTACATCCCTTATCTTTTTGAGATGTGCTATTACTTTTAATCTCCAACTCAGTTTTCCAGGTTGTGACTCACAAATTTTGTAATATTTTCAGTCTTTTCACTTCTCCACACAAATGCTCTGTCTCTACTATGCTAAAAACTTATTTTTATGTAGCGGCATCTCATTTCCCTTTTTGCAGTGGCATCTTGGTAGCAATAAATGTTGCCGTATTCTTGTTTGAAATGGCAAGTCCAGTAAAAGGTTCTGAGTCTGAGTACCTATCACTCCCCTTACTGTATGGAGCAAAGATAAATTGGTTGATTCTGAACGGGGAATGGTGGAGGCTAGTGACACCAATGTTTCTGGTACATGATTGACTTAGTCCATATTTCATGTCCTCCTCCTTCTTTTGTTGCATAATAGTACATTTGAGGATAAATTAGAAGCTATATACTGTTTGACTTTGTTTTGGATACGGTGTAACTGGAGGATCCAGGTCAAGACATTTAAAAAAATCTCATTTACATAACGGTCACTAGTTACAAGCATTTAGTTTTCAAGGATAAGCTAACATTAATAATATTAGGAATAACTGAAGAGAAAATCTGTTAGCATTGCAATTGCAGAACTCAATAGGAAAGAAAATAAGAAAAGAATCTCCCTGAAAGGAAAGAAAGAAACATATCCTTCAGGTGTACTTTGATCTACATAACCATTTGAACTGTTTCTCCATTACAAGGAAACTATTTATGGTATCTCATCTCGCTGTTCTGTGACTCTTCTGTAGTGATGCTACCTAATGCATTTATATATGAACAACTGCAATCTAGCATTGGTAGGTAAATTACCGAGTCAGTTCCTAAATTTAGTTAATGTTCACAAATGCAGACAGATGTGCTGAACATTGGAACTGAGTTACCATTTGGTAGAGCTTTAGCATAGACTGGTAAAATGAGAATCATTGCAGAAATATGTGGTAAAACACATTGAAAACAAAAAATTACATAATATGGTTCATCACTATTCTGTAATATTACTTTGGTTCCAGCATCATGTGCTTGCCACTAACAATGATGCACACTAAAAAATGTATCTTAACATTTATTAAGCTGCGGCTTGTGGGTGGCACATAGAACTTGCGTTACAACTTACAACTTTTCTTTTTCTGTCTTGTTTTTATCTGCATTAGTTCTTCATAGTTCTTACTACTCCAGTCCAGATTTATATATTCATCAGAAATGAAACAGAGCCAATAATGAAAATTTGTTGCAGCTTATTACATGCTTTACTTGTGACTGCAGTCAAAGTTAAGGAGTCACGACACTTTCTTACAGATTAACTTAACAATCTTAATGTAGAAAAGTTCTGCAACTAAGTAGGCCTTGCCAAGATATCATAAATCAACTACTAAAAGATCATCATAGTTCAAACTTGTCATATTAAGATGCTTTGAGCTTTCACTCAAATGATTTAGGTCTTATCTGAGAGCCAACAACATCTCAGTTGCCTTCAAAGATTTAATTTAATTAAGTAAAGAAGTTTCAGATAACTTAACTTACTCAGAATAGATCATAAGAAACCGTGGCTGCATCAAGAGGCGACAGTCTGTTGCACACTGTAGTTTGTACTACTATGTACTACTATATTATGTCCAGTTTCTTGATATCATCGTACTGTGGAAACTAAAGCATCTTAATCACATTGTTTATATGAGCATGGAGATTTCCTAAACTTTTCTTACTATACAAGTTCTATTTTGAATATTCTGCTGGCAGTCAAGGCCGTCATGGAACTGCACTATGAGCAATTTGGTAAACTACATGAAATAAGAGAAGGTTCAAACATGTGTGAACATGTTAACACCCTTCACCAGAATCCCAAATTTAAAAATGGAAAAACCAACGAATAGATTCAGGGAACCGATCATGTATACTGATGAATCAGTTGTTAATAACACAGGTAGAAGTGAAAAAGTCACTGTATGCCACTATGCATGGTCAGTTGGTTCAGTTCTGGGTACAGACTGAATCCGAACAAAAAAAAAAGAGATGTGCTGTAGTCAATTTGCATGAAGCTGCATAGAATTCAAACTGAGCCATATATTTTCAATTAAAAAAGACGTTTATATGTTAATTGGTTGGAGACTTTGTTTCTTGAGAATAAGGTTTTTTACTAAAATCCGGTGCTCCCTTTCAATCTGACAACTGCATCTTATGATGCCCAAAGTAAATGGAAATTCATGGAGAAATACGTGGCTCAATGGAAAAAATAAAATTCTTCACAGGGATATTACAAGAGGAAACTTTTTCGTCATATAACAGTTGACATGAGTTTCAAAGAAGTGTCTAACTTTATTCTGGTTCGCACCTAAGGTGATGCATTAGCATCATAGTACCTAAATCAAAGTTGAATTAACTGCAGTTGTCAAATACATGTAGATTGCAGTTTGTCCATATGTAATTCCAATGGCAAGTTTTTCTTGTGACTTAATCCAGAACTTGCTCTATAAAATATTAAAGGAATATGATAGACTCAGCTGATTGTATAATTTTTGTTTATGATGTCCTGATTGCTATTAACTGGCTTATGCAGCATTCTGGACTTTTTCATGTAACTCTTAGTTGTTGGGCACTCCTTACATTTGGCCCTCAAGTTTCTAGAAGATATGGCTCTCTGACCTTCTTCCTGATATACATCCTGGGAGGAATTTGTGGCAACATGTCAAGCTTTGTGCATACGCCTGAGGCAACTGTTGGTGGAACTGTAAGTTGCAGATCATTGTCACAGAAATTGGCTTTTCTTTATTTTCAAAAAGAAAAGTGAAAAGGAGAGGGAAAATAGCGGAAATTGGAACATGAAAATGCACAAAATTTTGACAAAAAAACTCCAAGATGAAAATATCACACTCTTATCGTGCTTTTCTAGGAAATTCCTTTTAACATTTAAACTGTCTTGAGTATCTGTTTGTAAGTAAAACAGTAGAAGACTCAAATTTTTGCAAATTCCTCTATTGGTTTTTTATATTTTTATTTTTTGAGTTCCTGGAACTTTTTTCAAGAACAACTTCCTGATTGATACCCCAGAAGAACATTTCTGATAAAATCCCAACAATGATATTTGTTACAATTTTGTAGATACAACTTCTTTTGCTATTTTTTGATACTCAAATCGCACCCTTCATACATTTTAGCATACTGCAGCACAAACAAAAATACATTAGATACGAAGTCTATATATCATCCTAAATTTTCATGAGATGGTTAACATACTGGTTTTACTTATTTCAGCAGAGCTCCAAATTTGATAATATACGCAGGCTGCTTGACAAAGCCAACCTAATGTTTCATCTTCTACTTATATTCTTTTCTTGTCACATATAGAGCTTTAACATCAGTTACCAAGAATATAACTTTTGAAACATATGCCTCTTTCGCCATATATATTACACCATTCAAGTAGAAAGACAATTTAGAAAGGAAGTACCCGTTAAAAAATGAAGTGCAATGAAGAAACACCAGGGAAAGTGTTGGACATGGCTGCTCATTTCACTTTGAAGGTAAGAATCAAAAGCATATGTGGAAAAAATATTGAACTCTACATCAAATTGATGGAGCAAATCTTAATGTATCTGAGTGCTCTCATCATTCTAATATTCGTTGCTGCATGATATCTGATAAGAAAAAAGCAATTGCTATTGGAAATGAGACTCATTTTTGCACTGTCATCTGACGAGCCTCATAGTCCATTTAGAGATGAGATATGACAAGGCAAATATCTTATCTCCTGTTCGGATTCAGCTTGATCGTTTACAACATATATAAATTAAAATAAATAAATAAATGCATATACACACACACACACACACATATATATATATATGTGTGTGTGTGTGTGTGTGTGTGTGTGTGTGTAATTCTGCTTTACTTGTTCAAATATCACAATCTAGATTTTTTCTTGACTGCTAAACTTTCTTTTGTTATCTCAACTAGATAACAAGAAGAAATATAATCTCGAGTACATGGAAGGTCGGAAGCCATCTATCCCCTGCACCTCTGATTGGCGCTTGTGATTCCACATTATCATCTCCTATGACTACTAATTGCAACTTGATCTGTGGAATTGTGTCTTTAATGGTGCTGCTTTTCAATTTGCAATCAAGGTGGAGTCAACTATGTTGCATTTTGCTAGAGTATTCATCACTTTTTCGGCAAAACTGATAGCTGCATAACTATCATGATCACAAGACTTACGTGAAATTTGTTATTGTTTTGGAAAAATAAAAGATATCAGCTATTATCATGAGATTATAGGAAAGCTAAACCAGACGTTGATTCCCCCCCATCTCAAACAAACTGATTTACCGAAGCAGGTACAAAGACATAAAACTGATCAGTGCTACGTTTTACAATCAGACTGTGTCGTCAAATCCGGCAGTAAGAATAATCCGGTGCTTTACCCTACAATTTTCTAAATCCTTGAATCTGATTTATAAGAAAAACCTAATGCTAGTCTGATATCAGCTTCTGATCTTGCATGTTCAGGGGCCAGTTTTTGCTATTATCGGAGCTTGGGCCATATACCAGTTACAGAACAAAGAAACTGCTGTGAAGGAGAATTCTGAAAGCATGTTTCAGAAGGCAGCGATAGTGACTGCTTTAGGTTTTGTTTTAAGCAGCTTCTCACTAATTGATGACTGGTAAGAATGGAACCTGTCCACCATATCTGCTTTGCTCTCCCTCTCTCTCTTTCTCTCTCTGTCTCTCGATAAATAAATAGATAAAAGTCAATAAATAAATAAATAATGGTGTGCTGAAAAGCAAAAATGACGACTTTGCTGAAAAGCATCAAAATCAACAGCTCGCACACTGGCTCAGCATTTGATTGCTTACGGATCATCATTTTAACTTTTTAGCACACCATTCCATTTCCATTTATCTGTATATATAATCTGTGTGCGCCATGTGTGTGTATGTATATATATAGAAGCACTTTACTTGTAGTGGTTGAGCATTTTTGTCTTCTTCATGTCTGACAATCAGCTCGTCTCAGGACGCATCTTGGAGCAACTTGTGCAGGCCTTCTGTATGGTTACCTGACATGTCCTGTAGTTCAACTAGGTAACACATCTCTAAGGGACGGCAGACAGGAGGGGACTGCAATTGTCAAGAGATGGACAGACCCATGCAAATCTTTCTTAACTTTTGGTGCCTTCGTTCTTATTTTGGGTTCTCTCTTTTTCCTCTTCCAAGATCAGATGCATGCAAATGTAGATGGTGGCGCTCTGTGAAAGAGAAGCGAGCTGTACATGTATAAATAGATGTTTAACTTTTCTTTCTTTCTCTCTTTTATAACGTATAAGCATATAAGCTCAAATGTATACTAGCTTCCTGGCAAATGAAATGGAAAAATTTACTTCTGCCATCAATGTGTGTGCGTGTGTTTGATATCAATAAAAACGCACTTCAGTTGAAGCTTTTAATCCAATTTTCTAGTAAGATGAACAGATCTTTTGTTGGGCATGATCTCTATGAAACAGAAGCAAAACGAATCAGAGTTTCCGCGTGACTCCTTGTGTTAATCTCCCTCCCCACGTTGTGCATGATGATCAGGGAGCGTAGGATGAATGTACCACATACATGCGGGGCCCCATAGCATGGCATGCCACATTCTTGTTTTCATTGACAAGCGGACGCACTCTCGTGGATTGCGTGTACGGCATCCATGGGACGGGTGGTCCTCGATGGATGACGGCGATGATGATGAGTCATCTGCACTGCCAGCTGCATGCACATGTCCACCCCCGAACAAAAATTGCGAATATGTCAGTCAGCCTATGTGTAAAGCATACATTGCGTACGCATGCATGTCGCAAACCTCATGAAGTTGGAATCCCATCTCCGTCTGAGAAATTCTGGGCATGAGAAATCTTTCGCTTTTTCCAGAAATCTGTCGCACAAGCAAGCGTTCATGCTAAATGACTTATTTTTTCGTAAACCCCACCTAGTACCTACGGTCTTGTTTATTGTTTTCTCACCAAACTGCATCAATGGGGTTTGACTGTTCTCTTCAAAAAGTTGGAACTATTAACCAATTTCAATCCTACCTAAGTTCAAATTGTCTTACTCTCTCTCTCACATATATATATATATACATCAATGGGTTTGACTGTTCTCTTAAAAAAGTTGGAACTATTAACCAATTTCAATCCTACCTAAGTTCAAATTGTGTTACTCTCTCTCTCTCACATATATATATATACATCTCACTCAGCAATCTAATGGAAGTTATCCATTTAAAACGACAGGTAGTTGACAAATATATATATATATATATATATATATATATATATATATATATATATATATATATATATATATATATATATAAACTAATTTAGATAATGAAATTGTCCATCACTTTTTTCTTCTTATTTTTCTTGTAACCATCCATCATGAGTTAAATGGTGGAGAAGATTAAATGATTGAGTGACTTTAAAAAGCGAGAGTTACCATTCAATATATATATATATATATATATATATATATATATATATATATATATATATATATATATATATATATATATATATATATATATATAAACAAAAGAAAATTGAATGATGACTTCGTATTCAAGTGGACACTAAGAGTCAAAACTTGATATCCTTCCCTCTATCTTTCTCGTCCTTCGCCACTGGTGGTTCTCTCGTACCATTGCATGCGTTCCCCCCTTCCCTCCACCCAATTGTGGTCCATTGGCGACCGTGGGTGGAGGACGCCATGCGAACGGGCTCTCCTGTCGTTGCTAGCAAGCCCGCCGAGGCTCTACCGAGTCGGAGCTCCGACAAGCCGCTGATAATGATGGGGGAGAGAAGCAACTGGTAAAAAAAAAAAACTCAAGACCGTCTAGATGGAGTCTTAGTATGATGTATGATTTTAGATGGAGTCTTAGTATGATGTATGACTTTGAATAGTGATCTAGAGTCACCGTTCAAGACTCTCTCTCTCTCTCTCTCTCTCTCTCTCTCTCTCTATATATATATATATATATATATATATATATATATATATATATATATATATATATATATATATAGTCACCTGCCGGATGTTGTCTGAATGACGAAATTTTTAAAATCATCAGTAAAAATATCACAAACTGCTGCTACAACATAAACCGTCACTAACATTATGTGGGTAAAGACTTTTAGTGACGAATTTGAAATATTTAATTATTCAGCAACATTTGGTAGCCGATTAATTTCAATATATATATATATATATATATATATATATATATATATATATATATATATATATATATATATATATATATATATATATATATATATAAACTGAAGGTGCTACTGCTGTGCAAAGATTCAAAAATCAAGAAACTACATAATAATGCAACTGCTTGCAAGCGTGCGGCCCAAATTTAGGGTTGCCAACTGAAGAATGATGTGAGTCTATATGAGAGTGATCAGCTGTCAATCCTTGTCCGCACTTACCCACAAACAAAAAAAAGTAACCACATTTTAAACTTTTAAATTTTGGACCAGCAAGTTGGCTCAAAATTTTGTCTGGTCTGCTGCCGAATCACAGGTAGCCGCCCAACGAAACTAAGGATGTTAATGGGTGGGGATCGGTTAGGGTACAGACTTACCCAAGTCCGATTTAATCGGATCTGACATAATTGCATTTAGAGTTGAATGCGACCGATTAAACTAATATGATGGTATATGTATATATATAATAAAAGAGAGAGAGAGAGAGTTGTATGTGGAAATAAATTTCATTGACTGTTACTGTCCAAGTGGGCAGCAGAATGAAAGCAACAAAACAGAGAGAAAACTGAAGCAGAATCCAAACCCACACTTCCCTAGATGACCCTTCTCAGCTCCAAAAAGCAATCATATCAACAATTAGAAATATGAATTCAAAAACCACAAAAAGCAACCGAACACTCCCTCAGCCAATCAGTCATCTCTCTCTCTCTCTCTCTCTCTCTCTCTGTCTCTCTCTCTCTGTGGCTTGAGAAATGGGTCAAGGTGTAGAACCTTCAGGATTTGAAGACGAAGGACCGCTGTTACAAGCTTGCACCACAGGGGATCATGGAAGAGGGTCAGGTAGAAGCACCAGCGTGAATATTTCAGCAGAAACATTCAAGAGCATCAGGGAATCGAGGTCCTTCCGCCACACCTCCATCCCCGATGCAGTCTCTTCTCCAGCTTCAGCTGGTTGCATCAGCAAGAGTATGAAATCGTCCCGTTCATGATTCATCTCTCTCTCCCCTTGCATTCATCTTTCTTTCTGCTCCATATATATTTGGTCGCTGACATTTCCTTATCTTCCTTCCAGACCAAATTGCCCCATCAACTTACTGCTTCACTGAAGCTCTGAGGGGTACTACAAACTACACACTACCAAGGATGCATATTCATAAATAAGCTTCATTCCAAAGCTGTATACTTGTCCATGTGGATCTTCTTTTAAACTTTAAATTGTACAGATGTGCTCTTTTATCCTCACTCTATTATAATATCAGAATCTTCATTAGTTATATGATTTCACTGTTTTGAGTGACGTGTGGTTTTTGGTGGAAGAGCAGCCATACAACAGACTAGGTGTGGATCAGGAAGGGAAAGCATGGTGCCCATCAGATTTCTGGAGAGAAAGGTTTTGAACTCAAAGTGGGATGAAGCAGAGAAGTACATAAGCAACCCACTGTCTGGGGAGGTGCCAATCCAATGCCTTTCTTCCTGTGTGACTGCCGAGACTTTGACTGAACGTGCCCATGATAGACCGCGCAGCTCAGTCAGAAGCATTTCCAAGTCCGCCCCTCTACCAACGCCCACTTCTTATGAACGTGTAGAGCCTCATCCGGTGCTCACTATTTCCGAAATTAAAAGAGTCACCTTCTCAGGTTCAGTTCTACCATTCTTGCACTTTTGCCTGTAGCTCTGTATTTAAATATGTTCTTAGTGCCGCCAAGTCCATCCAAGAATGGATGTATACAAGGCTAATTGATGAGCGTTTATATATATATATAAAACTCAAACAACCTTTTTTTATGCACAACAAGTGGTTTTTCCAACGATATGATGGTTTCCCAAGCATCATGTAGGCCTCTCTAGAATTCGTGTTGAAATCAAGATGTTTTCAAACGAATGAGAATACTTATAGATGTGCTTATGTTTTTTTAAAAAAAATCGTAAGTAAATGTTCATGAATAGATAGCTACACAGGCAATGCAGAGGTAGGACAGCTAAAGAGGAGAAACGGATCATGGATGAGAGACGTCGGAACGCAAATCACACCACTAGATTGTAGTTCTAGCAGCCCAAGCATCACGTCAGCTCCATTGGAGGATGAGAGGTCAGAGAGCTTTAGGTTAATGGGCAGGAGGTGCTTTATCTTCCAAAGAAAACCAAAACCAGAAGCTGTTAAGGTAAATTCCAAACTGCTCTCCGCTCTCTCTTTAATTCTTTCATAAGTTTCTTGTTCTCTATCAATTCCATATAAAGCTGCTATTGTTACAGTCAATTAAAGAAGTACGTTTTTAGTGAGTAACAAAATCGTTGATAGTTAATCACAGTTCCTGCTAGCTCCAAAAAAGAAAAGAAAAGAAAGGAAAAGTTAACAAAAAACATTAGAACTACCATGCATCTTTATCAACCACAGCACGTATTCAATATTATATATAATTGCACCAGCGACCTCTTGGAGTTAGGATTTTTATCTCTAGAACCGAAACGTCGACCTCATGTGAAATCATGAAAATGACATGTCCGGTTGGTGATTTTGGTAACTTTGATGCCACTCTTCAGTCCTTGTTTCTGTAATACAGTTGCAGCTTGATGAGATCCCCTAGGTGAGAAGAAAACAAATTAAGTCATTTAAGTGCTTCTGAAGCTAGTCGAAAGTACAAAACTTTGAAATGCTAAAATCAGTATACACCAACAATTATGTGTGTGTGTGTATATATATATATACATAAAACCATCAATGATTCACCGCTCTTATAAAATCAAAACTTTTATTGGTAGTAAAAATGTATATATTTTTCAGAAAATCAACTAGAAACAAATAATATTTTGACTAGATTAATAGTGATAAACACTTTAGAAAGTTGAAATTATGTTTAAAATATCTTTTAATTAACATGATTTTTGGATAGTCTCGTTTTAGTATCTACAGATGGACTTCGTCTAGATTCAATTCGATAACATGGATGCGACAGAACAAGGTCTAGAAACCTGGAGATTGGGGTTAATTTGCATTCGTGACAAGAGTACTGCGTTTGTTGGGTAGACAAAAAATTTCATCCCTTCCCGACTAATTCTTGCATCAACTATAAATCCTATTTCTGCATGGTCATGATGCAGTAACCCAATAATGTAGTTCGGTCGAAACTACATTGCATCTTGGTTGCTTGCTACGTTGCTAACTACTTCATGCTTCATGTACATAATCAAATGCAATCACATCTCTCTCTTCCTCATGTGCATGTTTTCTGTTTGTTGCATAGAAAGAAGTTAAGGCAGCACCAAGAAAGGAAAGGCAAGGAAGATCTAAGAAAAACGAGGAAAGGAAGAAAGTGAGGGCACTCCTGGGATGGAACATGTGGAAAGCTTGCAACTGCAAGCAGGAAAAAGAAAAGGAACAGAAAAAAGAAAAGGAAAAGAAGAAGAAGAAGCAGAATATCAAGAAAAAGAATAGAGGAAAGAAAAGAGAGAAGAAAGGAGAAGAGAGAGCAGGATATCAGCCACACCACAGAAAAGCGAAAAGAGATCTTACAATCATTACTCTACAGGCAATGCTGGTGGAGTGAAGAGGGGAATCTGCTGCTGCCTTGAAGAGGCCCACTGCGTTTTGGATCTTGACAGTACCTTGTCCCTGTCTTCCTGCTCATTCGCTGCAGAAAGCTGGCCCATGTCACGTGCAGCTTTTCACGATACAACCAGGAATCAGACCAAAAGGACAGACCGCATGGTCCACGTTGAAGGACCCCTCTTCTGATCTTCTCTTTTCATTTAGCTCTAATCTCTCATGAAGCATGCCTTTGAATCTGTATGGATTCACAAGAGCCAGATCTTTCTGGCCCTTGTGGGAAGTTTTATAGTCCTTTTTTTTTCCTTTGGCTGTTTTGAGGTTTAACTTTCAATGACCAAGTTTGGCAGAAATCTCTATGCAAGCAATTTGCAGACCTACCCACCTGCGCGCCCAGCCTTCAGTACTGTGATACAGGATTACATCGATCGGACGCTCAAGAATATTATATGGGATGGTCCATATTTGGATCTGGTTGACAAAGCCACGATAAATAGGTACCATAAACTTACTGTGGGCACAGACGCAAACATCAGCATGATTTTGACAAAATTTCGGATTCTTATGTTGAGACTTCTGAATGGTAATATATTGCTGATAAAGATGTGATTTTACAAAAAAAATCACTTAAAATTTTCTCAAATTATCCTTCCTTCAACATATATAAATATATAGTAAACATTGGGAATTTTTTGTTCCACAGTAAGTTTTAAGTCTTTCATCAATGATATCTTGCGATAAGGAGTTTGAATTGGGGTTATAAGGTGCTGTTTATAACATTAATTTATGATGCACACGTCAGGTTGAAGAGTTTAAGTTGAAAGGTGCACTATTACCTGGGCGTCCATGAATAAAACTTGCAACTTTTTTCAAGCTCAAATTAACAAGGTTGTGTATCATTGGGAAAATAGGATACCCTTACCATTTGGATCAGATTTTGGTGCACAGTGCTGATTGTGTCTATGTCTGGTTACGAAACATTTTTTAAAGAAAAGGAAATGAAAACAAATTTTGAGAATTGAACTTGTAATACCCTGGAATTAGTCACGTATTGAAGATTGTGAGGGATCTTCAAAGACTTATAAAAGGGGGTCATTAGTGAAATGGTTGTCCTGGTTCCTAGCCTTAAAGTGGGAGGTATTGGGATCCGTCGAATCAGGGGCCGGAGTCCAGGAGTGGGTCAAGTTGTTACAGTAGTGTAAGAGCCGGTTCAACAACCGGATCTAGGGTCCCACACGCACAGACACGTGTGCCTTAAGGGGGGTGGATTATAACACCATAGAAATTTAGTCCTGTATTGATGATTGTGAGGGATCTTCAAGGGCTTATAAAGGGGGGTCATTAATGAGATAATTGCCCTAGTTCTTAGCTTTTTTAGGGTCGAAATCGAAACTGCTAGACGGCAAGTTGAGATCGGTCGAACCAGGGCCTGAGCCCAGGAGTGGATCGGGTTGTTACAGTTCTGTTCAACATTCAGACCTAGGATCCCACACGCACGGAGACATGTGCCTTAAGGGAGGTGAATTGTAACACCTCAGAAATTTAGTCATGTTTTGAAGATTGTGAGAGATCTTCAATGACTTATGAAGGGGAATTATCAAAAAGATGATTGTCTTGGTTCTTTAACTTTTTTAGGGTCAGAACCGAAACTGATATAGGGTGGGTTGGGATCCGTCGAACCAGGAGCCCGAGCCTAGAAGTGGGTCGGGTTGTTACAGAGCTCCTCTCTTTGAACATGATGAGGTGGAAGAGGACATTTGATCATGAAAAGATCATTTTGTTCTTAAAATATATGTTTATAAAATTACATGTTAAATTAAAAAAGAGGTCAATATGCATTAAAATTGAAAATAATAGACAAATTAAATTCAAATGTTTGCTGTTTTCTTAATCAAATGAAAAGACCACGCCTCCGCATTCTTATGTACTTGACTTAGAACGCAAACTCACGTTACAGGGGCACTCAGCCTTTAGCCATTGGCTGCAAGCAGCCCTTGAGGTTGGACGGCGATTAAGTTGTTTATGAAGAAGAGTGCATATGCAAAACGACAACATTTGTTCTCCATACTCATTCGCAGGAGGTTGTTAAATTTCATATGAATCAATACTTAAACAACAATCTTGCTGTAATCAGAGCTATTGGTTAATGCACTTATGAAGGTCGGGCGACTTAATTAATGCTGATGTTCATCATATTAAACTGTGTCGAAGGCCATTTGTATTACTTTTATTTTTTTAAATTTTTAATTAAACAAAACATACAAATCAGATTTTGAAAGAGATCCGATATGGGTTGATTCATAAGGGATACGGTAGGATCCGTGCAATGAAAAACAAATAAATCAACCAGAGATTAGAGATTGGATCAGCCTCTCCTTTTCAGAAGTATGTAGGATTTAAACAAGTTAGATATGGTTTTTGGGGATATTTTCTTCCATTTTGGCTACATAAAGTCTAATTCAAACCTGACTTTCCGAGTCATCGAAAGCAGGTGTAGTATCCTGAGTAGATAGAAGGAAAGATGAAGAGCTTTGGCTCTCTTGTTGGGTGGTAGGATGAAATACTCATCGCGCTCACCCAATAATTCAAACCTGACTCATGTTAATTTAGTTGATGCTAGATATTTCAAGCACCTTTACTAGCAAGTAGCAGCTGCATCATTTGATTGAATGCAGCAGAGCTTTATGCGTTTCGATCCTCAAGCCATTCACCAACCTAGGGACATTGAGATTCTAATTAGGCTTGCTGCAATGAGACAAGCTATATACGTGCCACGCATATGCAAGTATTTTAAATTATCCTTCATTAGTTAAGTGTATAATTAACGAGAATGAATGGGAGAAATAGTATCTTGTTTGTCTCTTAATTAAACAAACTTTCTTTATAAAGAGGACTCTTCCAAGAATTGGAGGCCTTCATCTGGATCAATCTCAAGATTATTCTTTCCAGCTCATATAGTTACATTAATTCCCAACGTTTTTCGTTTCGCTTTTTTAGATCGGTTCGTCCATATTTAATTTGCAGGAATTTTGGTTGGTATCGCAAATTTCCTGTTGCCAATGTTTGATTATTATATAATCTTTAATTCTGGGGTGAACGTTGTAAACTTCATCAGTAATATGAACGCAAACTTGTCGATCATATATATGACTAAGCAACTTAATATCTTATTAGATAGAGATTGCCATACTTGCATACATACGTGATTAAGTAGGAAGTTGATTTTTTTTTAATTAACCTTTTAACATCGATCTTAACAACTGTAATAACAAGATACTGAGATTACGTAGATATTTTGATGTTAAAAAATGTTAACATCTTATAAAGTACTGCAGGTGTATCTTGTATGGATAGGATAAGTTACGTCGCATGTGAGTGGGACTATATATGTTCTTACTACAAATAGTTTAGTATCGTTACGCAATGAAAAAATTGAAGCATCTGTTTCTCAATTCGAACTCCTATGATCTTGGATGGCGAAGTACAAACACACGAAGTTGAGGGGTTTGAACTGAGACCAACCACTTAAAAATTACAGATCAACTGAACTTCTGGTAAGAAAAGAAAAGGAAATTAAACTGCTCATGTCATAAAATTGATGAGGCTTCTATAAATTCACCTAAGAAAACTTATATATATATATATATATATATATATCACAAAATTCCTCATGAATAATTTCGTTTTAAAATTTTACCAAACTATTTATTAAAACGAAAATAGTTTGAGGTTTTACATCGGATAGTGGGTTAGACTTCAGGCTCTCTAGTTCATTTCTGCGTGCATCGTTTAACACGAATTGGCAGTGGATGCAATATGAGTGGAAATTTTTTCTAGGAAAGAATGTGAGTGGCAGACAAACTTTCATATTCCCAAAATATTGATTGTGATATAACCCTTTTTTTTTCATGTCTTCGACTTATAAATTGTCCCCACTTCCACTTTGTAGGTCATTTTTTATTTTTCGGTCATGATGAATCTTTACTAACAACCACGGACATCGGCTGCATATTTGCTTGTTCTCAAACAAAAACAAGAGGTCACGTACCACTTTTATATATATATATATATATATATATATATATATATATATATATATATATATATATATATATATATATATATATATATATATATATATATATATATATAATTAAGGAGAATAGGGCAGTTGTCAAGCTGTCATGCTGGTGAAGGCTCGGTCATCACTTTTGATTTTCATGAGTCTGAATTGTAAAAGAAGATGAAAACTATTTACTAGTTGAAGAGAATAACTGTAAGTTCAGCGAGGTTTCAATGCTACGCATCTTTAAACCCCAAAGATAATGAAGGGGCCTTTTTGGGAAGGGTTCTCTACACCTAGGTGGTGGAGGAAGTAGGCAGATCAAAGGTGGGTAGGTTCATAATATAATAAAGTATATAATGGCGAGGCCCAACTAGCTGTCAAATTAGCCTTAGCTGAGGATGGCAATAGCGTGGGCCAATGACACACCATTTTCATAATCTGTTGCTTGCTTGGTAGAGCTGGATCCTCGTCAACTCCCCGGGCCCCTGACACTTCAGCCTTCTTCATATCTGCACCAGTAAAACTTCATAAAGATTATATCTGTTCTAGCATAAAAATTACTTTTCACCAAGAAGTTTACAGTGCAATATAGCCAGCAGAGGCTTGCTGAGATAATATGTTGGGAGAAAATGCAGATCAACCACCTAGACGGAAATGGATGCAGGAAACGGCGCTGCGAGAAACAACCCAAGAAGTTTGTCAATGGCATATTTTCTGCAGAAATATCATCAAGGGAGCTCATTGTCTACATACTTTTTTTGTCTTTAGACGACTGAACCCAAGGCCGGATTTTCACAAAACCCAGTTTCTGCTAATTAGAACATATTTCAAGGTTACAGGAAAAACCAGTTTTACACTGTCTGCTCTGAATCATTTAAATGTGCAAAAAAGTGTATCTTTTCTGCTCATCAGGCTACAACCAGCTGATTTTGGGTTGTACAGTTAAAAATGTGGTTTGTCTTGTAATAAAATTCGAACTTAGCATTTGACAGTGACACATTGGCGGAGCAGAAATCTAAACAGGGGTGGACACCAATAACATTAAAAAATATATCAATAAAAGTACCCAATTAGAATAACAAATTAAGTATGTCTATAATGAAAGTTTTCAAATAATTTTAAATTTCATGTGGTTGTGATATTAAGGGATTTTTTTTGTGTGCCATCAACTATCACATCTGAAGGTCATATACATGGGACTTTCGGAGAATTTACCAGAAGAGTGTCGTTCACTACATGATATGAACAATGTATTAAACAAATTGAAAAATATAAACGTAATCCAGTTGCAGGTAGCCGAAAGGACAAAAAAGAGCTCTTTCTGGTTAAAAGAATTTATTCCATGGCAGGTAGCCCAGAAGGTTTTTGAGACAACCATCTATATATCATTGTGCCTGTTGTTGGAAAAGGGGGATGGATTTTTTAAAGAAGAATGCATAACCTTCCTTCTAAAAAAATATATTTCTATTGATGTTGGATAAGCAAGTTCCTTTTTCTTATGTTTTCTTTCTTTTTCCCCTCAAATCTTGCTTTTCCATCTTTGTTCATAAATTTTGGTTTATGGAAAATATGGTGGCATATAAACGTAAAATGATTCCAAAAATAAGAAAAAAAATGTAAGTACATTTTGTGCCACCAACCCGCCTAGAGCTGTCCTTTTTCTTCTATCTAGCGCCCTAGGAACACAAGAGCTTAAAATGCTGAAAGTCTACCTATTTTGAATTATTGTTTTCTAAGGAAGCTCGTGGGTATGCGGTATCCCTTGTAGAATCCCTGATGATTGATGACATCATTTTTTTTCTTTTACTAAGAAGATGAAATTGTTCACATTCTTCAACATGTAAAAAGGAAAAAGAACAAAAGAGACACCAAGGAAGTAATAATTCACTGCCCGTATCTTTGTCTGTCTTCTGCAATAATACAATACCAATAACAGTTCAATGATTAGAAGGAACTTTTATGGCGACCAGAAAATTTCAAACAATACGAAATCGAATATTGTTCGTACAATGTCCATGCATATGATTCTTGGCAATCATTTAAGTTCTTAAGAAGATGAAGAAGAAGAAGAACAGGCGTACATGGCTACAAGAAGCCATGCAGAAGGGGGTTGGTAGTAGAACACACTGGCACACCCTTCACCTCCCCGCCAAACTCCTGTCAAATCCTCGACTCTTCGTTTGGAACCCTCCCTCTCTTTCTTTCTCTCTCTCTCTCTCTCTCTTTCTCTGTGCACATCAAGAGATTCGAAAACTTATCTTGCACCACCTACCTCTGGAAAAGTATTGCGCATTTGTTTGGAAGCATGTTAACCATCTTCCAACAGCAAAATAAATGTAAGATGTGTTGGTCCACGACCCACCATTCTAGAATCTGCTCGCCCTATATCCTTTCTCCCACATGGCTTCTCCGGAGCACAAGGTGCTCTTCTCTCTCTACCCCTCTCGCTCGCGTGCGCGCATAGCTTCTATCTTCTCTCTTTTTTATTAATCTTTCCCTGAATGTCGCAGAGTCGGGATGCTGCTCCAAATTCTTCACAGAACAGAGACTGTGGGAGCAAAAGAACCACTAAGAATGGTCAGTCTCAGCAGTTAAAACTCGACGAAGAGGTGAGCCAGATTCTTCTTTTGCTCCTACAATCGGCTTTTTGCAGCTACGCCGTTCTTACTTCACTCTACTGCGTTCCTGTATTTTCCCAAAATATCATAGAGTAGTTTTGCATTTAGTGCATTCAAAAAGAAGCGGGCCCGACAATTTATTGCTCGAGACAGGAAGGCAAGCGGGTCTCTAGATGAGGATGGGTGGTCACACTTTGATAGACTTGATTTTCGGGAAGAATGTCTCGAGAAAAATAGCATTCTCATATAATAAAGGCTAGTATGTATATAAGATTGTAAATCTTTTGCAGCCAAGAGGCCAGACAAAGGTGGAAGAATTGATGTGCAGACTCCAGAAACTCCTGAATGATGAACCAGAAATTCGTTCCGCCATTGCTAGTGGCCTCTCATCATCGCCGACGGACAAACCAAACGTATCTCTCTCTCACATAGCCACAAATGCACACATAAAGTTATATTTTCATATTCTTTTCATGCTTATTAATTTGACCGTGCATTGAACAAACACTTACCTTGCAAAAAAATTATGAGTCTGAATGGACAAGAGATTCAATTTCTAATATTTGGGGTCCGTGCTTTCACTTAGGCGGCACCGAAGCTCCAAGTAAAAGAACCGATTAAGCCCATGAAGATCAAACTTCATACCGAAATGAGGGCCATCAAGCGTGCAGGGTTCAACCATTTCGTATGCATACTCTCGCTTTCTCTCTCTCTCTCTCTCTCTCTTTGTCACATATTCACGTAGACACACACGCACATATTTACACGTGCCATTTGCTGTAAGGTTGCCAGCAAGATTCAATATATGGAGCAACAAAGGAAACAAGAAGAGACCATCCAAAAGGTAAGAAACTTCATATGTTGGTACTCTGTTCTCAAGAACTTCCAACACTCAATGTTAATTCAGTTCGTCGTGTGAGACAGATGATGGAGAAAGAACAGATCAAGTTACTGAGGAAGGAGATGATCCCACGTGCAAAACTCATGCCATTCTTTGACAAGCCATTCTTCCCTCAGAGGTATTTGTATACTAGAAACACTAATTGGATGCTTTGAGTTTGGACATTAAGAGGAAGAATACATAATAAGCTCTAATTTAAATGAACAGGTCTACAAAGAGGCTGACTGTGCCAAAGGAACCAAGCTTCCACATACTAAGCAGCAGGTGTGCAAAGCGCACGACATGCAATGTACTCTGTTATCCAATGTACGAAAATGTGAAGCCAGTAAAATGACAGGAAGCAGTCTCTTATATTGACGGATGATTGTTTATAATAACAAAGTTCAATAAGCTAATATATGGTTAGAGAAGTGAAAGATTGGCATTTAGACTGTTTCTCTGTTCCAGCATGTCTTGCCAATTTCTACTGAAATAATTTTGGTGTCATTTGGTTTGAGAACTTATATTGAATACCTCATGTATTTGTGGACAATAATACACTATTGTGCGGTGTGAGCTGCCCTTTATGCTAATTTGTACCAACAGACATTCTTTATGTCCGGTAGATGCAGGTGGCACACTCATCGCAGGGGAAGACAGAAAAATGTTAAAATAGAATGCCGAAAAGTAGCACTATACAATTTCTGACCTAGCCTGTCTTCCCCCTTTGCAAGTAAAACTCGCTTCTACCACTGGCTTCAAGCAGAATAATTTTATCGCTCTAATCGAATGTTTTCAGTCAAAACGCCTAGGAAACCAACAATAAATCAAATCCAATATATAAGCTATTCTAAAAGTCAAAACTGGGTATGGAATCCTGGCTAACTGAATAGGAGCTTCTATTTGTTTTACGAGTCCCTCTGAGTGTCTCTTACCCTCGAGTGCAAGGATTTAATGGAGTAAATTATTTTAGCAGTCATGCAGTTGCAATAAAGCCTGACAAATGGCAGTATATCCATATGGAATACGACCAAGACCTGAGCGACTGAGACTGAAGGCTCAGCCTCCGGCTGGCAGGAGGTTTTCAATTATTAACACAGGTCCCAACAAAGCCCATCGCGACCCTGTGCGTTTACCACCTTCTGGGACGATTTTTTTCTGATTTACAAAACCAAAAAATCCAGTTTTCCGATGTTTTCGTTTGTGATTATCAGAACTGCATCACTTAAATGCAAACATAAAAAAAAAATTAACCCGAAGCAGAAATAACCTTTTGGGCACAATACCCTTACTGGTATCATGTACAACTACAAGTATCTGTTCATGCGGTCGAGATAACATTTAATTATTTTGCAGCCACCTATAAAAACAAAAGCATGAACATTGCCAAATTCATGCATAGGCAGGGTTTGCATACCCAAACCAGCTACACGCTCCCAGCAATGATTCTATTTGGTGCAAACTTGGACAACCTGTAGAATTAGATGCCTATGATGCCATTGCTGAGGCCACTTGCATGCACCATCTGGCCTTGAATTATCAGGCGGAAAGGACCATTTCCCTGTTGAACTGGTCGGTAGTCTAGGCAAAGTTTCTGATAACCACCACAAATTGATTTTCAAATTACAATATGTGTTGCAAATCAGCATCTTGTCGTGCCAGCTCAAGCAACATAGGATCATCAAAGAACTTGTTGATGCTCACATCTTCACTCATACCCTGCACAAAAAATTCAAGTTGATTTACTTTCAAGAACAGGAGCTGGCCATAATGTGCATATGTGCATGATGCTTATTTCTTTGAGCCGAGCCACATAGCCCTCATCAAAGCCAGAGAAAACAAAAGGAATGAGATTGTACATGGTCGGGCAAAAACACTCCAAAATTATCATCACATGCACGCATATATTATACACATTTAGGATCCATACCTTCCTTCTTCGAGTCTTGACCATGAACTCACGAGCCAAGTGCTGAACTGGTGCAGGTTCTAAAGGCCGTAAAACAACAGATTTATCTAATGGGTCACCAGGAACAATAGCCCAATGATCAAAGACTGACATGCAGAAGGCCTGCCCCTGTGTGTGGTACCTCAGGTCTGTCTCAAAACCAAAAGATTCAATCACGGGCAAAAAGGCCTGCAATTTTACATAAAGAGAAATTGTTAGCCACCAAGATCATCTAATATGTTCCTATTTTCTTCACTACAACATGACAATTATATATACTCATGGTTAGTTATCTCAGCATGCAAAAGTGAACCTCAATATACAAGTAATATGGCATCATTATCCAAGAAGATTTTAACTGACAATTTTTGAACTCACTCAACCTAGCAACCAGGTTTTGTTATTTACAGATATGCCTATTATATTGATCCTTTGAATGATTCAATAAAATGATTATCAAACATATCCAGTGAAATATTTAACTGGATCCTATTTCCTATATTCCAGATGGAAATATCATCCCATGCAAAGCACAGGTTTGGTGAGATACATGGACATCAGACGAGCAATAACAATAAGATATAATCCAAACCATGCACTCATTGCCTAGTGCCTAGACAAAGTGAGGTTATATTCACATTTTTTGACAGTCAAAGGTAAATAACCTAAACTACAAGATGTGATAATAACATAACATGCTACAATCAACTCCCGTCAGCCTATGTTACTTACGTTGGCAGCACTCACACAAACACACAGACAGATCTGCATACCTTAACAATATAAGCAGGGGTCCCTGGCTTTGGCACATCAGCAGTTACATGGCCCCGTCTCCGTGACAACACAGTGTAGATTGCAGAAACACAGTCAATAGGAGTTTGGATCTGAAGGCCAGACAATGAGAAGAAGTTTAATATAGAATATCAACGCAAGACACATTCATTAACCTTATATACATTTATATCAATTATTACCTCCACATAGTACACAGGTTCCATCAAACGTGGGGTTGCCATGAGAAAAGCTGAATATGCCACTCGCCTAGCTGTAGGAATTATCTGACCACCACCTCTGTGCAAAGGCTCTGATGCAATATTCGCATCCAGGATTTTAAATTTAACATTCCGGATGGGTTCATCACAAAGTGGTCCCTCACGTGCACCCCACTGAAACCTGCAGGATACAGACTCAAATAAACAAACATCCAAACAATGTATTCTAGACAACATATCACACCATGATATGGCATCTACCCTTGGACAATTGAATCCTTGACAGCATTCAGCAAACTCTTATCTACTTCTCCAGGTAGTGTATCGTCCAAAAGTATGTTTGGCCCCTGCATAAACAGCCATTACATGGTCAGAGAACATTTCTTCTACTATTTTCTGAGCCATCAAGCTTCAAATGGTAAGAATGACAGGCAAGGACATGAGATCCAAGGACGTAAGTTTAGTTATGGTAAAAAGAAACCTGTATGGGAAAAAAGCTAACTGCTTGATAAAGAGAAATAAAGCTTCCAATAGTCTAGGTTGCAATCAGATGACTATAAATAAAATAAAATTTCAAAGGGAGAAAGAGAGATGCAACAGCATGTTTGGAAAATGAAGCCACCTCACGATTGATATACACTTATAAAACCACTTGTACACTAGCACAATAAACGTAAAGATTTCTGGAAACTCGATCAAGAAAATGGTGAGGATAAGTCATAAAGTCCAGCATTTGCACCTATATAAGCATGTAGAAACTAACCCTATATTACATGGGGCTGCAAATAGGTCACTGCATCCAATCAGCATGCATGTGCAGGCATGAATATTTGATGATTATTACATTTTATGCTCTAGCTGAAAAGCGTGAAATGACTTGCCATCCACATGAACAATGTCCAAACTCTGAAACACTAAAAAATTTTAGTACCTGCTTATCTGGTCCAAATGCCCATATAGATCGTGCAGCCAGCAAATCCCAGTCATATTTGTCCTTGAAGAAGTCTCCAATTGTCTTTCTTGACCAATCAAGACTGACAACGCCATTTTCAATATCTTCCGCCAGGCCCCTCTCAAGTGGCTCAGCAAGCTGCACCAAGAAGATGAAAATGTAAATATAAACAGCATCAGCTAGAAATGCCACAGAACTAAGGGGAAGCAAGAAAAAAAAAGTGATTGCTAACTTACCATGGTGATTCTATTCTTCTTGTTTGGTGTTTCTGCAAAACATTTGATTGAGGAAGACTCCACAACTGTTTCACAGAATGAAACTACAGGATCCGCCACCTAGAGAGGAAAATATTATTTGTCAATAAAAATTTGATGAAAGAAAATAGGTTTTGAAATCATAAATTTCGTAACGTCATCATTGTGCCAAGAGCGAACCTTGACTTCCACTTCTGAGTATAGTTCCCTCAGATCCTTCATTATAGAATCCAGATATATCTCTCCAGTGCCTAATATTGTGTGTTCACCAGACTCCTCCACTTTGGTTATTGCCAAAGGATAGCTTTTGCTGATTTTACGAAGTCCTTCCACCATTTTGGGCAACTCACTAGGATTTAGGGGCTCAGTTGCTGTTTTCACAACAGGAAGGGTATTAAAGCGTAGGGGATGGAAGATGTAAACATCTTCATCCATTTCCAATGGACAAAGTGTGGCAGTTTTCATAATGGATTCATCTACACCCTCAATTAGAACCCAAGAACCTGCTGGTGCTTCACTAATGGGAAGTCGATAACGAGCTTGGTAGACCCACAGTTTTGTGACTAATTTAACTGTCATGTCTTCCTCATCATCAGGTGAATAACCTTCACCTAGCACACGCACTGTCTGCCCAGTTTGGATTTTTCCACTGTAAACTCTACCAAAAGCATCAAAGACACTACAATCAGACTTAGGGTAAAGTTTTGTAATGTTAACCATGAGAGGCCCTGATGCATCACACTCTTTCATAGCCTCGAAAAGTAACGATGAACGTGGTCCTGTGTAGATATGATCTACCTTTCTCATTGCACCATCCTTAGCAGACGGGATGTGCTGCACAAGCATATCAGTGAATCCAGTTGCAGATCCAAAAACTGAGCTGCATGCTAATCTCAACAGAGGCCTCACATTCAACTTATATGCTGCATTGCTAAGTGTCACACCTAGCTCAGCAAGGGTGCACTCAACAGTTTTCCTATGTTCACCTATAACTTGGCTATATAACTTGTATAAAGGTTCAAGAATAAATTGCACAAATGATCTTTCGCCTCCACTAAGTGGGGGTTTTCTCCTGAAAACTCTCTCATCAGGATGGTAGTACAAGTCTCCCCACAGACGAGCTGCAAACTTATTAGCATCAAATGGTATCCCATGAAGCTTAACATATAATTTCGCAAACGATTGCAGAGTGAAGGACCATCCAGCATTTGCACTAGCAAAACAGACATTCCCAGCAGTTGGATCAATTGTTTGAACACCTCCTGCTGTGGTAGAGAAAGCTGAGATAAGATCATTAATAACTTCAAGTGTATGCCTCAACTTGAAGTATGCATCTGTTGGTGGCAATTTGAGCTCAGTTATCAGGCGATCAACCTTCAAAGTCAAAAAAAAAAAAAGAAAAAAGAAAAGAAAGAATCATTGATACATGCAGAAGACAAAAAACAATGTTGGAAAGGAACAGATGGATAAAATGAAAACAAGGTACTAGATGAATTACCTTGTTTATCACTACAACTATAGGCAGTCTTTCTTGTATTGCATGACGTATAGCCCTTTCTGTGTTTACCTGCTCAGATTTTTGTGGACAACAACATCAGAATAGCTGCAGGAGTTTTAAGGAATAAATCTGAAGATATTACCAACAACTAAGTTCATTGTGAAAAGATAGTTAATAACTTAATATTTAACCCTGAGTAACTAGGAAAATGATTACAGGTTCAACAAATAATTCAAACAAATAAGGAGTAAGAAGAACAGAAGATGAATTTTCACGGAATAGGGGCTTGGAATGTTAGCTGGCACCAAGTATCGAGCACGAGTCTAATACCTACAACTAAGGTGGTGGATAGGACTGCTAACCCTCAGTAACTAGGAAAATGATTTCAGGTTCATTAAATAATTCAAACAAATAAGGAGTAAGAAGAATAAAAGATTATTTAATGCATAGCCCCCCTCCCCCTAAAAGAAAACAGAAGAAAGTTTAGTTCATTACACGGATCAGCTAAAAATATACGCTCTAAAGTTCCAAGCAACGAAATGTAGGTACCTTGGAGTTCGGACTACATTTTTCTTAAAGCATGATGCCCTACCTAGACATGTATTTCCAAGTGTATGCCCCATAAATGGAAAACTTGGCTTCAACTGACCTAGTCCCGAGCTTCTAAAGCAATCTGCGTGAGTTCGTGTATGAGCTTCAAGGGTGTGCAGAAGCTCCCGATGGGCATGAATAGAAGTTACAGTTGCGGGTGAATTTGCCTGGTTTTGGAAGCGATGAGATATCCCGCTCAGCAGTTCTAGTATAGTGGCAGATTTGGAGACTGTAAAGGAGTGCTAAAGTACAATACCAACTTATTGACTATTGTTTATTCTCCTCGTCTATAACCAACTTAAGCATGTTTATGGCCCTTGCAATTCTTGGCAAGAATCCTGTAGAACAGGTTCAAATTCCTAAAGTATAGAAGGTATGATCCCACTGACAACAATATATCCAAGAAGAACTACAGTACCCACTTGGACACTTCCTCATTCTTGCGGACTGTTATAGCAGGGAAGGTATAAGACAATAAGAATCGTCTGATGGCACAATTAAAAAACAAACATCCAGCAACCATATTTTACCATGACGCCATCTGCCGCATCGACGACCACCACAGCTCCATCCGCGAGCCGCAGAGCAGCCGTCATCTCGTCCGAGAAATTGACATGTCCAGGCGTATCCATAATGTTGCAGAGGTATGATTTCCCATTTCCGTCCTCGAGCACAAGCGACATGGGCACGGCCTTGATCGATATCCTCCTCTCCTGCTCGTCAATCCTAGTATCTGTGTACCTCATGTGCTTCTCACTATCGGGATCGAAGGTGGAAATGTGGTGGGTCTGCTCGACGAGCATGTCCATGAAGAGGGTCTTCCCATGATGGAGGTGGCCAACAAGGGCGACGTTGCGTACAAGACTCGGGTTCGACATGAGGCCAAGAAGAAACTGGTCGGACACGTACGTGGAGGAGTCCTTGACGCCAAGCTCGAATTTGAGGTTGCGAGGGGGCTTAATGATCGGCTGCTCCAACGGCTGCTCGTCCTCGTCCATAACCAGCGTTTCGACGCCCTCGCCGTAAACCTCCTCCGCCGTCGGGTAGTACTTCTTGTCCTCGGCCAAAACCACCTGCCCCTCGAGCTCCTCAGCAGCATCGCGGGCGTCCTGGCGCTCCGTGAGCCAGCCGTTTGGGGCCGAGGTGTCGTCGTCGGACGCTCCGCGCATCTCCTCATCCTCCTCTTCGTCTGCGCCGGCGTCGCCTCGAGGGGAACCATCTTCAGAGTCGGCGTCGGAGTCGATGTCCGGGCCTATGTAATTGCCGAACTCGTCGTAGAGACTCTCATCCATGGCCGGAGAGAGAGACAGAGAAAACCTCAAATGGAATATCCAAGAACACCTACTCTTGCAGAAGCAAACACAATTGAGCTGCACAGAGAAAGAGAGATCGAGAGAAACCCTAGACCCTGAAGAGTTGCAGAGGGAGTGTTCGTGAAATACCAAACGTACCCAGACAGTGTTTTCTGGAACCTCTCTAGTCTCTTCCCGCTTCCGGCCTTTCAACTCAACGCTCCTCCGTTAAGTATTGAAACAAGCTTATCAAATCCACCTACTCAATGTCAGACCCGACTCGCCAATGCAGGTGAGTTTCTCGAACTAGATTGAGCGTCAAGCCGTCAACCTGATTTGTGCTGGTTCAGTCTTGAATTCAGATCTGAGCCTTTCTCATCCAGTTTCGTACAATGGACATTTCTAGTATAGTTTCAATTCAAATCCAAATTCAAGGATACCAAATTCTCGCCATGCTTGAAACTTTTATTTATCAAATTATGATTCATTCAATAGCATTTATGATTAAACATTTCACATTATAGACACTCGGAGAATTGGAATCAAAATGTAGAAATGGAAGCTGACACACGCTCACTCTGAATCAAGTTTGGTTTTGAATTCCTAACTACCTAAGTTGGTTCGAGCCAGGATGGGTCGGTCCCGACACCAAGTACCTGTTCTAACCGGACAACGGACAGAGCATGGGTCGCTGGGATGAGTTCATTCGTCTGCGTTGCAACTAAAGACGAAGCACCTTTTTCGAGTGGATTCTGGCTCGAAGGGCTCCCTATTTGGTTTGATTTTTAATCGAACGGGGGAAAGGGTTTTTCTTTTTCCCCGCCAAACGAACTAGGGCTTCTTCATCTACCGCCGCGCGTCTTTCCGCCTCCTCTCGGGTGAGTCCTCTCCCAGGTTCTCTCTCTCTGTCTATGCGAGTGTGTTACTGTTTCGTTTATTTCTTTTTCTGGTTCCCTCTCCCAGAATCGACGCGTTCCATACGTCTTCTCCTTCCGTTCACCCCGATCATCTCTGATTGAGCGGCGCCCTTGCTTCGTCGGTCTCTCCCATCATTTCCTTGATCTACATTAATTTTTGTTTTTGTGCCGACCCCGTATGGGTGCTGCTTTCATTCACGAGATGCTTGCTCAAATGAAGCTGCAAGTGTGATTATGAAACTTTAGTTTTGCGGCTATAGACGACTACATTTTGCTGCTAAAGTTTCAATTTGGTTGTCACATGTTTAAGTTGCCTGCTTGTTTGGTGATTGCTTAAGCTTGATCTTGCTTGCTGTTTTAGCCACTAATGTAAGATCTTTTGCTTCAATGGCGCAGAGACTGTTAAGCATTCTTCTCCCTTTCGCCGCATCCATCTGAGCTTCTTGCTTCCGTCCGGTTCCTGATGGCGGTATGATATTCTTTTTTCCCTTGTTAGCTTGATGGTCGGTACCATCGTGATTTCCCCACTTGGATTTAGTTCTTAGGCTTCCATGTATCTGATAGAACGGAGAAACTGGGGATGTTTGTGTCCTTGAGAAAGAGTAGGATACGTTTTGGCAAGTTAGCAGTAGATGGGAAATGGACTTTGAAAGATCTAGGTTCGCAAAGAATGTTCCTGGGCTGGAAATGTTATTACCATCGTGATAGAACTATTTGAGACATTGTTACCGGAAAGATAAAATTCTGATTTTTTTTTTCTGTGTGTGTGTGTGTGTGTGTGTGTTTTTTTTTTTTTTTTTTCCAGGTTGAGAAGCTTCTAAAGGATGAAGCCACACAAGAGAAGGGAGAACGAGCAAGAATGGTAAAGTTTGTTTTCACTACAAATCTTACAATCACCATTTTGCAATTTGTTGTAGCTTTCAAGCATGCCCCTTGTTCAAATTTCAGTGTTGGTAGTGAGGTTTCCAATTTAATCGTGAGTTACTGTCCTGCAAAAGAAAGTTAGAGATGCCGTGGTGGAATTTCAGATTTGAAAATGTTTACTTGGATCAGGAGTTATTATCGCGTGTCTGTTTCTCCCTTTGGATTTCTTTCGTATGTGTGAGTGAGTTGTCCATTGGACATGACAAGATATTCTTCTAAAGATGTTCTGTTTTGCTGGAAAACATTATTTTCTTATGATACCTGGCGCATATGCTGTATGTGCATGCATGCTTTATATACTTTGGGAATTAACTACTCCCACATCTTCTTTACAGGTATATCTTCATTCAATTCTATAGTTTTTGATGTTTATTTACTGATTATCTACTTTTCACCAGCAAGTTCTAGTGTGGTCTCATTTCTTGATCTTTGGTGCTAAAATTACACTTAAGCATGAATCAAGAAAGGGTATTTTCATACTAGGTCTATCGAACTTCTGTAGGATGAAGTTAGGTTAGCATGTGCATATTTTACTTTTAAGTTTCTTATGATGTTTGAGGGAGATCAGACATTATTCATGTACATACATGTAAAAGCAAGTAATGTTAAGGAGGCTGAAGACACTCCATCTACTGAAAACAATGAGGTGAACCTTTATATTACATCATGTTCTATGGATAAAGGATTTATTTTTCCAAGTCATGAAATGCTAGGGTGATCCAAGAGTAGCAGCTTCCGCCTAGTAAAGAGTAAGGGTGAAGGCTGCTTCTTATCAGTCAGACATGCTAGGTGTATTGGAGATAGTTTGCCTCATGATCGTACTAGGATCATGTTCTGCTGCATGTCAACACAACGAACTTTAAAGTTAGAAACAGAAAGATTTTTTGTACATTGTGAACTGTTAATTTTGCAGATCTTGAAGAACCACTGTTATTTAAGGGCACAATGCAAAGCCTGTTCCTTTTTTCCACCAAATGGATTTTTTTGATGACTAAAAGAAGCATAGTAAACAGATGGTAGCAACTACCTGTAACCATTGGGGTCACTCAGCTTTTTCATTGTATTCTGACATCCATTTTTTTTTTTTTTACAGGCATCCTTTGTTGGTGCCATGGCAATTGCTGATTTAGTCAAAACCACTCTAGGCCCTAAAGGAATGGTACAGTTTCTCACATCTTTCATTTCTCGAACTCAAAATCCAGCAAATGAGCTTTCCAAGTTCCAAAAAGACAGTGACTTTGACAAGTTATTTTTCTTCTTACAATTATCTGAATTAATTGAATGGGCCATTTCTTGTAGGATAAGATATTGCAGTCTGCAGGGAGAGGGCACAGTGTCACTGTTACAAATGACGGTGCTACCATCTTGAAATCACTTCATATTGACAATCCAGCCGCTAAAGTTTTAGTTGGTATCCTTTTTATTCAGAAAAGAATTCCTTCACCAAGAGTGCACTTTTTCGAATTTGCTTCTTATGATTTGTGGTGTCTTAGAATGGTTTCACTAGTTTTGAACAGAGAGATGAAACAACATTCGGATTCTGTTGTCATTACCTACCAACCAGAAAAGCTGTTAAATGAATGTTATTTTTTCAGCTGGGTCATGTCTCATTGTGGCCTTATTTCATTGTCCACCCCTTTGGCTCTTGGTGATCATCTATTCTAGCAGGTTTCCTTAACTTTTCATTAGATATTTCAAAAGTTCAAGATGATGAGGTAGGTGATGGAACTACATCAGTAGTTGTCTTGGCTGGAGAGCTGTTAAGAGAAGCTGAGAAGTTGATAGCGATGAAGATCCATCCAATGACAATTATTTCTGGTTAGCATCAATGTTGCATGCTGAATAAATCTTCACATTTTTGAAGTTTAACTTTGACATTTTTACTACATGGTATTATTGTACATGTTTCTTTTTGTTTGCAAAGTATTCATGAACTGCATGTATGCTGTATATGTGTGTGTGTAAGAGAGAGAGTTAATGGATGCGGTCATCAGTTGGTCTATTAACTCTGGAATGAATTTAGTTTACTTTTCCTGAATGTGGTTCCTGTTCATTTTTTCAAAATATTTTGCATTAAGTGTTATCTACCAGCTCATGAATTGCTGTTTTCATTTTTGCTATATCATTTACCATTTACAAGTGTCAATATGGTTTAATTATTGCAGGTTATAGGATGGCTGCTGAATGTGCTCGAAATGCTTTGACACAAAAAACAAAAGATAATAAGGAGAATCCAGGTAATTTTTGAACTTAACATCTCTATACATTTTCAATTTTTGTCATTTTTTACTTCTGTGCTGCTACATTGCTGTTGCTAAGAGGCATGCAAAGCTACCTGATCTGCATCTTCCTTTGCGTTGATCAGGAATCAAAATCTAGAGTAGGGTTTGGCCTTTGAAGAATTTCAGCAAGAGTGATAACTATTATCAAGCTTTGGTAGATTGATAAATAGTGTACCTTTATTCCGATTTGGGTCTCTAGTCACAACTAGGCAATACAAGATCCATTGCACTGGTGTAGCATTTTCTTACTCTAATGATTGATTTTCATCTTCTATCTCTTTTCATGCTTCAGAGAAATTCAGGTCGGACTTGACAAAAATTGCAACGACGACGCTTTGTTCAAAGATTCTTTCTCAAGATAAAGAACATTTTGCAAAATTAGCAGTGGATGCTGTCATGAGGCTTAAGGTACTGCTTCTAGGCTATCTAGCACTTGAGCGGGCAAATTTTGCCATCTGAATTTCAATTTCTCGTAATTCTTGGTTGTCAGTGAATTCTGATAGTGGTTAGTTCCATTATATTGTAATGAGTCCAAATGGTAATTGTTTTATATTGCTCGCTGATGCAGGGTAGCACCAATTTAGAGTCCATCCAGATCATTAAGAAGGCTGGGGGCTCATTGAAAGACTCATTCCTAGATGAAGGGTAAAACATCCTTTAAATTTTAAACTTTCCTGTGTGTGCTACCGTGAACTGAAGTGGAATAGGTTAAACCATGGTGACCCAAAACTAGAAAATATTCCAGCACTGTTGACATTTTGCAGCCAGCCAACAGCATTGGCAAAATCTCAAGGTAGCTCAAATGCTGCACCCGTACACGTATATATATATATATATATACACACCAAAAATTCCTTAAAGAAGTATTTTTTATACATTGAGTATTTTTACAAAACAAGTAAGTATATGTTTTCTATTTTGTTGTTTCATTCATATTTTAACAAACTTCCATGTCCTCTTCTTTTGCAGGAAGCTGAATGACCTGTCATTTCATAGTTTTCCTGACACCCAACATACACACAGACACACAAACAAAAAGACAACCCCCACCCCAAACACACACACACTCAATTCACCCACAATCCACATGTGACCTGTCTGAAGTCTGTTCTGTCTGTTTGGATGGTTAACTGGCTAACACACGAACATGTTTGCCATCTGATCCGATTGATAGGGTGGCTCAAAATGGTTGCTATGAGTTGTGCTTTCTTGTTAGGATGGCTCAGCATGATTCTCATGAACTGTATTTTCCAATCTCATATTCTTTCTACAAGTCATATATATGTTTGCCCTTATTAATCGTTCTACATTGACATGTGATCCCATTTCGATTGTCTAAAATTGTATTAATGTCTTAACTCTTAAGCAGCTGTGGTCAACTATTTTTGTTCATCATTTTTGTTAACTCTGTATTGCAATTATTTGTGTTGCACTTAAAGGCATAGACACCGGAAACTTCACAAGTTCTAGGAAATTTCATGATTGTTTCATCACCTTGCACCTATTTGGCCATAATGGAGACATCATTGCTGGGGTCAACTACTGAGTTGCTCCTCCTAAATGGATATAGTTTTGCATTTCTTCAGAGTTCAGTTTCTTGAAAATTCTGCTAGGGTATTCCTCTTTTACTACTAAACAGTAGCTACTCTGTCATTTTAAGGGGGACCTGGTTATCATCATTGCTGTCACTGATCTGCCTGTTCCCTTTTATATTGAAAATATTTTCTTGTCAACTGTGCAATCTGACTCTGACATCTTCGTTTGTATGCTATTGCATCTCTTATTTTTCTTTGGATGGGCTGCATCATATTACTCTCAATTTTATGACCATGGTCTAATATTTGTTGCATTGAACACTGTTGTCATCATCACAACTATGTGCAACTTTCGGTCTTGCAGGTTCATTTTAGACAAAAAAATTGGTGTTGGACAACCAAAACGCATTGAAAACGCAAAAATTTTGGTGGCAAATACTGCTATGGACACTGATAAGGTAAAAATTTATGGTGCTCGAGTTCGTGTGGACTCAATGGCCAGGGTTGCTCAGATTGAAGGAGCAGAAAAGGAGAAAATGAAAGAGAAGGTGCAGAAGATTATTTCTCATGGCATTAATTGCTTTGTCAATAGACAGCTGATATACAACTTTCCTGAGGAACTCTTTGCTGATGCTGGAGTCCTGGCAATTGAGCATGCCGATTTTGATGGAATAGAACGTCTTGCTTTAGTAACTGGCGGAGAAATTGCTTCAACATTTGATGATCCTGGTTCTGTTAAACTTGGGCATTGCAAGCTTATCGAAGAAATCATGATTGGGGAGGATAAGTTGATCCATTTTTCTGGTGTAGAGATGGGACAGGCATGCACCATTGTATTAAGAGGTGCTAGGTATGCTTTTTCCTAGATAACTAAAAATACTTTAGTACTTGATGTACCTTTTTTGCATACAACTGGATGATTGACCTAGTTGTGTTTATTGTGGTTCCATTGCACTGGATGAATTAGGCATTTCACTGAATATTTGCTGATTGCAAGCTTCAGTGGCAGTAATCGCTTTTTGAACCACTAAAACGAAATCAAGGCTTCAGTTTCCTTTGTAGAGGAGTCAACCTTGGTTTTTGTCTTTGGACTTTGCATTGGATTTTGTGATGCTTCAATCGGTCATGTGATGGGACTCCACTTCTTGTATTTCATTACCTATGCATTTCATGCCTTCAATGATGTTCCTTTCCATTGAGAAGTTCGTTCCTGCATCCAGTTGGTTTGACTGGGAGAGATATCCAATGACTCGACTGTTGAGCAGTGTGCGGATATCCACTTCATGAGTTTGTTTTCCTCCTTAGAAGAAAGGTTCTGAAAATAGACAGCCTTGTCCTTCGTTTGGGCCACCTCTAAAGGACTGGCCTTCTCTTTGGCTTATTCCTTTTTCTTTTTTCCTTTTCCTGGGCAAATTTGTTTTGCTTGCTTGTTGTGTTTCATATCCTGCTGTTTTTTTAGTTCCATGATATCAAGAGCCATTGAGTCAGCGATAAATTATCTTTGTTTGCTATTTGGGTATCTTAGCTTTCCTCTGGAGCAGCTGGGTCCATATCTATAATGGCAGATAATTACTTATTTTTTCTAGAAAATTGAAACTAGACTTTGATAATAGCATCTTTAGTCATAGAGAAAGATAGACCTGAAGTTTGCAGTCGTTCAAGATTATTACGTCATCCTAGCTTCTTAAAAACTTAAAAGAGTATATGCTTGAAATTTGGTTGGGTTGGTGCTGAAGTGCTGAAATGTGCTTGCAGTTTGAATATTGAAATCTGTACATGGGTCTTAGGATTGAACTGGTCTACTACCTTAATATTCAAGTATTGGATTGTGGAAGAAAGATTTTTAAATTTTAACTTCATCAAATTTACTCCATAATAAAACATGTTTATGATTTTTCTTGTTCACCTATTTCCTTTTTCTCTTGCTTTGGATAACTGCTCAACTTTCTAACGGATCGCGAGGAAGGCCATGCGTCTGTGCCTTCTCTTTCTCAATTCCCATGTGAACACCTCCATGTTCACCTCATTTTCTTTCCTTCCTGTTCCTTCTGGTGAATATTCAATTTTTTTGTCAAACTGGATCTTGTGAAAGTTTGCCAAGCCTTTTACAAGTGGAGCACACTCCTAGTTTTTAAAGCTGGAGAAATTAATTCAGTAATTATATTTACACTATTGGTGCAGTTCTCATGTGTTAGATGAAGCTGAACGTTCGTTGCATGATGCACTGTGTGTACTATCCCAAACTGTGACTGACAGCAGAGTATTGCTTGGAGGAGGTTGGCCTGAAATGGTGATGGGCAGAGAAGTTGATGAGCTTGCTAGGAGAACACCAGGAAAGAAGTCTCTGGCTATCGAGGCATTCTCTCGTGCACTCCAGTCTATTCCAACCATTATCGCTGACAATGCAGGTCTAGATAGTGCAGACTTGGTTGCACAATTGCGTGCTGAGCACCACAAAGCTGAGACTAACGCTGGAATTGATGTCATAACTGGCGCTGTAAGAAAAGCCAGCTTTTAACTTTACATTCTTTGGTTTTAGCTCGTGTTAAACTTCTAGCGTTTTCTTATTTTTTGCTTTTCCCCTCTTCCCTTGATTCTACTCTTTCCAGGTGGGGGACATGGAAAACCTTGGAATATCCGAGTCATTTAAAGTGAAGCAAGCTATTCTGCTCTCTGCAACGGAAGCTGCTGAGATGATACTCAGAGTTGATGAGATTATTACTTGTGCACCACGGAGGAGGGAAGATAGGGTGTGAAGAAGGGGAATTTTCTCTCTAGCGGTTCTGAAGATTTTTTTTGCAGCAGTCGTTGCCTCCTCTAGGTTTATTTATATGGCTTTCTTGGAGTTGTTTTGTTTGAGTATACCATAGTACTGCAAAAGTTTCATGGAGCACTGGGGGAGTTTTGTTGGAGTACGCAGTCCTATTCTTGATATTGGCGTGATCCAAACTTTTCCTTGCTGCAGTAAAATGTGTTTCAATTGTTTTGGAAAACGCTTGTTTGAGCTAATTTAGCATTTTGGCAGGCAAACGCTGAAATCCATCTCTGCTATTGGGGCTTCGCATGGTCAAAAGAAAAATAAAATACGTAGAGGTGCGTTTGGATTTTTTTCGCAACTTCCACACCACTACGAATAGGAATGAATAAATCACTTGAAGGGTTGTTACTGCAATTCAGTTGACGGGTTTGCATTGTCGTACATTTCATTGTTTTCTCAATTAAAAGATTTGAATAATAATTTGTTCGTCTTTCGAAGCAAATGTTAAGTTAGGGTGACGTTGAGTAGCTTACGCAGGGATATCTTTCTCGTTTACTGATCTTTTTATCCAGCCAGCTTCCATGTTTGTACCGTTTACTTTCCTTCTCAATATGTTAATTGAAAAATCCGTCTTCTTAATCATGATTTTTTAGTCTTATGTAATACAAAACAGTCTTGTTCACAAATTTAATCTGTAAAAGGTGAACTGCCCAACAGCTGTGGGAGGTAAATGACTATGTCAATGATAACGACAAATATAGAGAACCCTTCCGAAGGCGGTGTAAAACGAAAGCACTGGTGATACCGCGACAAGCGGTCGCCGGAAAGGCAGGGAAAGAAGAGCAGTTAACTGAGAAAAAGAAGCAACATAAACAGGTGATGTTGGCGTTGTGAAACAGAATTGAGCCCTTGAATCTATTTCATTCAGGAATAATGGAGACTCCTGCTGGTAAGAAATAAAACCAATTTGGTACGGTTGATTTGTGGTATTGTCACAGTAAAGAGTTTCTGCGATGAATAAAATGTCAAAGAGTTAACAAGTGGGACATTTTTGGATCTTTCGCCAATCCGAAGACTGAGACCCTCAACTGGTGTAGTGCATTGGAGCGACAAGGCGGCTCACATGGAAGCAATCCGAGGTTCAAATCTCATCGTCACTTCATGTTCGGTGTATTATTTTTCTGGGCTACAAGATGAACAAGGCAGCTCACATTGAAGCAATCCAAGGTTCAAATCTCATGGTCGCTTCATGTTCCGGTATATTATTTTTCTGGGCTACAAAATGAAATCCAAGATTCAAATCTCATGCATGGTTGCTTCATGTTTCGGTGTATTATTTTTCTGGGCTACAAATCGAAGTGCAAAATTGCATGGCCGGAGAGCTACAACTTCCGTTATGTTCGCCGCGGAACAAGTCTCACTCTCCACATGTCGAGAGTTAAGATAGGCCATCTGCAAACGGCATTCGTTACAAGTTCTTGGGACCCTCAACGTCGTCGTCTTCTTCAAACTCAAGCGCACATATTGGAAGCGGGTCTATTTGGTATCCCCGTCCCTCCAAAGTTGCGATCCTTCTAAGTCCCTGAACTGAAGTTCTCCGATGAACTAATCCGGCTTGTCGGCGACTTCTGAATCTGATGGTGCTCAGCCCTAATTAGAGAGGCCTCGATGGCGACTTGATCCTGTCACCAGCCACCTCCTTCTAGCAAGGCCTTTACTCATCAATCCAAGCCCCCCAACCTTCTGATTGCGAACCATTTTGTATTTATTTAAATTGTTTCAATGAGAAGATGTTAGTAGACACCCAACTATTCTAGATAAGATAAAGTAGTTTTGACGGAGTTAGGATATAATTCACTATATAAAAAAGAATGAAAGACTACCAACTATTAAAAGACAGAAGTTTCTCAACAAATATTCAATATTATAATTTTCTAATGACTTCGATATTAAACAATTTATATGGTTCTAGAATTATTCAGAATCGTAGATTTGGTTTTTCCAGTAGCTCAGGTGTCTGAGCATAGGATGTAGCTAAATTAATTTTGAAACTCACATATTTATTTTTCAAGTACTCAAAGTTGTAGACATTAGTAGGCTTGTGATTCATAGGAAGGATGAGAAGTGATTCGACTGGCTTGATCGGACAGCCTAGCCAGATTCATCATTGTGCGTATATATATATATATATATATATATATATATATATATATATATATATATATATATATAATCAATTGGATATTAGATGTTGTTAGATAGATAAATATTTGAAAAACATTGCTAAAAGCATAATAAACCATCCTGAACGTTTCACGCGTCTATTCAATCGTTTCGTAACTGTACCATCAAACAAATGAATATGATGTTATGTTTGTCACACTATTGTTTTGTCCATCCGTCTTATTAATGGTGTTTTTATTGTGTTAAAACATGAAACACTATATCCTTTTGTTTGGTGTTTGTTTCATCTCTAGCTATAAGGCATTTGTTTTCTGTTCTTAGTTTTATTTTTTATAAGGCATTTGGTGAAAAAAAAAAAAAAAACACTTAAAGGCACAAGGTTGAGGCTTAGATATGTGCCTCTAACAACATTGGTTTTCTTTTATTTTTTTTTTAAATTTGATGAAAAAACACTTCAAGCCCTTACTTGATAATCGTCGTAGAAAGAGTAGCATTTTTCAGAAAACTTGTAAAAGGCGATCCCCTTCTTAAAACATGACTAAAATATAGAGAAATAAACGATTTGCTATTATTTTTTAACTTTACATGAGAATGGCACGCCGCCCGCTTGTCTCTCGTGTGCATAATTTTCTTTTCTTTAACTTCTTACCAAGTGTGGAGAGAATAAGAACTTGCTCGGCTCCTATTTTATACTCACCATGTGATCAAGAGCCACAGCTCAGGCACGTCATTACGTTCTCCTTTCATTCATTTTGATTCATCTCTTTCGACGAAGGAAGTTCTCGATGAGTGGGAGAGAACCTGTCGTTCGTGTGAGTTCTCTTCCCTTCTAGAGTTTACTTTCTCTTCCCTTCTAGAGTTTAAAACTGCATTAAGATTAGATAAATTTACAGTTACTCCTTTTAACTCGAAAGCAATCTATACCATGTAAGGCCTTCAAAAAAAGATGTTTGAATTTATTTCTATCCAAAGTGATTCCCTCGCTCTGGTATCCATTTTGAAGGAAGAATCTGTTTGGGCTCTGCGTAGGACTTCCAGTCAAAAAATATGAATGCAAGAAGAAGTGAAACTACCGTTGCTATTTTATTTGGTAACAATCCCAAAAGTTTCACGACGCATCGTCTGAAACCTCCATTAGAAGGCGGTCGAGTTTTAACGGCAGCAGAGTAAAAGAAGAGCTTGCTGCGGACATTACAGGTCTCGGTCTTTCCACCGTCCACGTTAGCACCGGCGCACTTCATGTCATCGTCCCATCTAGCCGTCGTCTCAAGGCCTTGTGAACTTCAATGGTAAAAATTGTGAGAGAAGTATGAAGAAAGAAAAAAAAACAAGGATGTAAAACAAAGTACAAAAGACGAGGCAAAAACAGGAGAGGGGCAACTATTAAATGGATGGGATTCGGTTTGGTTGTAATTGCTATCACATCCCAATAATTGAATATCAATGCTCAAACAGAACAAAAGTTGGATTGTATGTTTCGGATTCCAACATCTGTTGTACATTTGAAATTGCAAGAATAATGTGGGGAACTTTTAATGAAGATTACTTTTTTCTAAGTTTAGGATCTAGTTGAAGTTGTGCCAGAGCCAAAGATTCAGAAATTTGAGTTTGAGTCCTCTTCTTGAAGTTGGGGGTCACATTTTAGTCGACAAATACAAAGTAATTTCCCAAAGTATGTACTCTGGAATTTGGATACAACAAATGACTCCCCAATAAAATCTTCTGAAACTTCTTTCAATCTACAGCTTGTCTGCTCAAATTGCATTTAGACGTTGAGCCAAATAGTTCAAAGTGGGACGGGATGGCGAAGCCACAGTAAGTTTCCGATCGACCTCTCATGGTTATTTAAAGAGCCGCCCCCCGCACCCAAAATCTCGGCAACTTGGAAGGAGATTTGCCCTTTGATCGGAGAGTGCAAGGAAGCAAAACCAGAGAGCAGAGAAAGTGAGAGACAGAGAGAGCAATGGCTGCCATTTCATCAATAGCTCCTTTCCTGACAGTGAAGTCTACCAAGCCAAACCCTTTATTATCATCACTCTGTCCATCCTCTCTTGGGTTGAAGCAGAGCGTTGCTGGGCCTAGCATATTGGGAGCCCAACTTAAGCTCAGAGCCACCCATATTGGAGGGCTGTATGCTTCGCAGTCGTCGTCGCCTTCGTCAAAGACATCAAAGACAATAACTTCTGCGGCATCAGGTATGCATGCCATTTCTTGAAGCAACCACCATAATCCCTTGCTTGTATTCACAGCTCCATCCTCACTATAACCATCGGTCCATCACCATCATGGCATGATCACGATGTTTGATTTTTTGAGTGGTGCTTATAAGATGCAAATGAGTACACAGAACAGAATGATCTATTGATTTGTGGAGGAGTAAAAAAATTCATATGCGTGTGATGATCATCATCAACGCCCGCCTTCACCCTTGAGACATCACGGATCATGTTGCGTTCAGCTTAATTCCCTCTTTAAGAGTGCCTGAAAGATCAAATACGTGACTCCTCACCATCTGCTCTGCCCACTCACTGTAGCCGGGTTCTGAAGCAATACACGCGACTTGGTTCATGCCATGACATCATTAACATGCAACATCATATGCGCTTTCACCATATATATATATACAGGTTCTAATTTTTTCAAGGAAAATGTCGTTGCTGCAGGAACCGGCGTTCAAGAGGGTGCAGAGAATAACGGAGTTCAAGAGCTGCATGTTTATGAGATGAACGAAGGGGACAGGAACAGCCCTGCCTACCTCCGCCTCAGCCAGAAAGAAGTCAACTCGCTCGGTGATTTGGTGCCCTTCACCAACAAGGTTACTGAAATTAACAACTGCTTTCTCTCTTTCTCTCTTTCGCTCTCTCGATGAACATGATTTATCTATAGGACATCATGAATTGGAGAAGTTGATGCAAGCCATGAAACAAATGTGCAGACTTACAGTGGCAACCTGGAGAAGCGACTGGGAATCAGCGCAGGCATCTGCATCCATATTCAACACGTACCGGAGAAGGGCGACCGGTACGAGGCCGTCTACAGCATCTATTTCGGAGACTACCGCCACATCTCTGTTCAAGTAAGTTACACTACTTATATAGACATCCTTCCTAGCTTAGAAAAAGCGGATGGTAGTGAATAGCCATTTAAGCCGCCTAAATTGTCTTGAGTGATACAGGCTGATATAAGCCATGGTGAATTGAGTTTCATCATGGACGGATCCATGAATCGGATGAGGATCAACTTTCATTATTCTTCTACATCATAACCACTCTGCCTACTCCACAGGGTTATAGATATGGTGCTGAAACTGAGTGAAATATAACCAAGCACATATGAAATTCTCATCCTAGGAGAACGTTAACAGTTTTGGGGTCCATAAAGTTGATCAATCTTTGTTTTTGTAGATGGTACAATGTTTGCGAGTTCAAGGATTGGTTAGAACTGATTCATATGAAGCATTAACCCATTTCTGTATACATAGCAAATGTAACTTTTCTTTCTGGTATTTTCACGCAGGGACCTTATGTGACATACGAAGACACATACTTGACAGTAACAGGAGGTTCGGGTGTATTCAAAGGAGCTCGTGGACAAGTGAAGCTTCACCAGCTGATCTACCCATCCAAGATCTTCTACACCTTCTATCTTGAAGGCATTCCACCACTGCCTGCTGAGCTCCTGGGGGAACCAGTCCCTCCATCACCATCGGTGGAGCCTACCCCTGCAGCCAAGGCCACAGAGCCTCAAGCCACCATCCCTAACTTCACCAACTGATTTGGTTCTCATCCATCTGCCATGGGCAGCGAAAGCTGATGCATGTTGGTGGTGTTTAGGCAAGAATAGAGGGCTTGTGTTTCAGCAAGTGTAACGCTGGATTATGTATCTATTCCTGTAGCTAATAATAAATGCTGTCAACGTTTTGTCATAAAAATGTGCAACTTCAGTCCTCACCTTGACAAAATCCTGTTTCTAAAAGATAAATTGAACATTCTATATATTCGCATCCATGACAAAGAGAGGAAGACGCCTTATTACTGAACAGGAGGAAAGCATAAAGAGGCTATTGATATCACAAATCTTCTGGTGAAACATAGCTGTATGGAGCTAACAGTTATGGAGAGATAAGAGGATTTATATTTATCTTTGAAGTTCGAACTTCAGCAGCAACTGTCTTCATTATCCGCTGCACAGGCGGTGGAATCTGCATAAAGATTTTTTATTTTTAATGTGGTTGACTCCAGTTAAATCCTCACCATAAGATTAGTAACCGTAAGATTTATCTAAGTCTGCAAAGTTAGAATGCTGGAACATGATGGCCGGTCTGCACATTTGCGGGCTTCATAGTTGCGTTTTTCAAGAAACAATCCCCCCTTTCCACCAGCTGCCTTCCAACGTCCGCGGATAATAAAATCTACCAAATCACTTGCTGAAAAGGTATCTACGATTTTTCCACCCCCCATGATCATTGACGGTCACCATGAATGTGACAATTTCTGCAGCTGATTTGGTTTTCTGCCGTGCCTCCATGCTTGGATTTATAAACGTTGATCGACACAGACTCAACTCAATTAAAGTAAAATCCCTCCTGAAATTTCGATTTGACAAATTACTAGATCTGTGCACTTACAAAAGTCATCAACAAGTGTCATATTGTGTCTCATTGTGGAGTATATGGCCGACATTTTGCTAATACGGTTGTGAATGAAGGCACTCTGTTTTTTATTTAGTCGATGCTTTAATCATTTTCAGTTATTATTAGTCATAGCCTTCAAGTTTTTTAAAATAAAGAGTGGTCTGTATCCGGTATCCCCCTCTCGGCCGCCAATGGCCCCGACTTATGCCTCTGACCATACTTCCTTGTTATTTCAAGTTCATCGATGTTCCAAAGGAAAATAAGCAAAAGAGTTTCTTCACCATTTTAAATTTTGGAATCTGATTCCAAACATCAGCTATTCTCATTAGAGTTGCAGGAGGAACACGTTAGGTTTTTTTCAAAATAGGATAGACAACATCATCGCAGCTGGAACAAGATGAAAAGACAAAACCATAAACAAAGCCCAAGAGTTGGACCTTTTATCTCCTTGCTACGATTCAAGTGATCGTTATGGAACTAAATCGGTACTGAACATGACAAGTCTCAGATCAGAAACACACCACTTTTACACACGTACCATAGCCCATCTTCAACTGGTAATCGTTGTATATGGTTGGAACTTGGAACCCTCAAGACCGCGTGTTCTTCTTCGAGTACCTACCTGCTTATCCCCTCATCTTTTCCAAATCCAATCCCAGACGAACCCTTGCCATCCTCTCCGAACTTCTCCATGAATTTCAACGTCGTCTATCGTTCTTTCTGCTATCCATGTGCCTCCGATGACGATCTTTCCTTCTACCCGGACTTGGATGCGGACGTTAATGTGTATCTGTTCGCCGGCGGCTCGTCGGCCAGGCAAAAGATCCCCACCAGACGATGGACTTGGTCAGTTTTTGGAAGCCCAAACAGCAAGTCGGAACCACCGTTTGATCCAGAAATAGAGAGTTCTCCCAGCCGTTCAAAAGTGTGCTGCCAATTAAGCTTAATGAGCACAAACCTCCAAGTTATCAAAACAATCATCAATTGAAAGAAAGAGAGAAAGTAGATACCTGTGATAATTTGCCCCCCAGGTCACGGCTCAAGCCGTCGTGGGTGGTCAATATTAACTGCATTAAAGATTTGAAACTCTCGATACCAGACGAGTGCGCGAGGGTCTTACATCCTCCTAGATGTAATTTCTCCAGATCATTCAGGTTTGAAAGATTTGGTGATTCCCTGAAAGCTGCAGCACAATGTAGGATTTTAAGTGTGGTAAGAGAAGAGGGCAACGCAGGGAGAGATTCAAAGCTTGGGCAATCTTTTATACAAAATTTGTTTAGACAGGCAAGACCACCGATGAGATGATCCCAAAGGCCCCTCATTTCCCTTTCCCTGCCTCCGGGGTCCTTAACTGTGTCCGTGAGAGTGGTAGAGTGAGACATCCTTCAACTTAGATGTCGCGTCCTGCCACTTTAAGACACAAAAGCATTACACTCATAGGAATCGAACTAGAGACCTGCTTTTTGAGAGGCTCCTAACCCAACTTTTTCAAACACCCTTAAGTGCAATTCTACCTAAAAGTATGTAGTATATACTTGTAAAGGGGTGCAATTCTACCTATGTAGTATATTATTGTAAAGGGTAGAGAAGTAGTTGTGGCAAATTATTGCCCTAAAGACAAAGTGACAACAAGGAATCTTATTTGCTGAAGTTTCATATTTATATAATTTAAAACCAAAATATACATGTAATGAGGTTTTTGACTTACCGGTACTTCAGAACATCCCTATGCAAAGTCTATTTACCTGCAAAATTTGGCAGGGCAGCCTAGACAGTTCAGTAAAGACATGATTGTGGACTAAATACTGTGAGAAGCCCCAAAAGGGGATGTGCTTGAGAAAATAAGCAAAATGAGCGCATGTCTTCTCTAGCGCCCACTATACATTAAGTAAGTGGCATTAATATTGTAGTCGCAGCAAGGAAGCTAACCAACATGCTATATATGGCAAGCCTACAATGGTCTTTGGTTAAAGAACTATTAACACACTTGAGAGGAATCATCCAAAACAGTTTGGAAGTTATTGGTAATTTGATCACTGGTTACAATTTTGATCACTCAACATACTAACGAGTTGTTTGTACCAAGACTGAACATGTCCTTCCAAAGACCAGAATTTAACAATTTTGGATTTAGATGACTGGATGACTTAAACATGCTACATAAACATGACTACAAATGCGCACAACGTAATGGGAAGAGCAAAGCTTTTGAAAGCCGCCTGTTCAGTATGTTCAGTTCTTAAAACTAGTATGTATCGGCATGCCACCACAAAGGGCGCCTTAGTGAAAGATCAGAGCAATTCGAGCAGTTGGGTTTCTGCTATCCACCTATTAACAATTCGATAAGCAGTTACCCACCAAGCAGTCCTGCAGTCATATTCATAACAATGGAAAATCCTTAATATCTGAAATGAATTAATAACTGAAGAAAATGCAACAACATGGCTCCGCCCCAGCCTCAATTTCTGATTTGCATCCGCAACACGAGCAGAAAACAAGTAGAGAAACTCCACATGAAGTCCAGGATTCATATTATATATGAACAAGAATGTCTTATAAAACGAAAGCCAGAGTGGATTTGAAACTACAGAGAGAATTTGAAACAGCAAATAACCACGTAAGGTGGATGTGAAGTTGCTGGGTAACTGGGTTTACGCAAAGCAAGCAGTTGAAAACAAAGACAGAGACGAAGACTGACGCAGAAGGTGCACGCTCTGTAAGAGCCTCAAAATAGTGTAAGCAACGTTGCGTAGCTGGAACAAAATGATAGACAAAACCATGGAGCCGGAGGATTGGACCTTCAGTCTCGTTACTATCGCTTAAATTTGCCATGGAACAAGTCTCACTCTTTTAACATATCAAGTCAAAATAGGCCATCTTCAACTGGTAATCGTTATAAGTAGTTCGAACCATCAATGTCGCCTGTCCTTCCTTCACATACCTGAATATCTCCTCTTCTTTGCCAAACTCAATCGCATACAAAACCTTGCCTTCCACCCCTAAGTTATCAAGCGCCTTCTTGAAATAGACTTCTTCGACTTTTTCTGCTTCCCATCTGCCTTCTGTGACGATCTTCCCTTCTACCATGAGTTGGACACTGAAAATAACGTGTGATGCGCTGGAGGGCGGCTCTTCAGTCAAGGAAAATACCCCGCCTAATCCATTGAGTTGGCCGCCTTTTGGAAGCCGAAACAGCAAGTTGGAACCGTCCATTACTCCAGAAATAAAGAGGAACTCCAACTGCTCAAACGAGTTCTGCAAAATTTATACGTAATCACCAGCTTAGCACACACCTATAGTAGATCGTCCATGACAATTATGGGGTGCATGCACCAAGACAATTAATCTGATCGAAGTAGATATGTGACGAGATACATCAAAACAATCAGAAATTGAAAGAAAGTAGAGGGTACCTGTGATAACTTGTCCATCAGGTCGAAACTCAACCCGTCACTGGCAGTTAATATTAACTCCTCTAAAGAATTCAAACTCCCGAGACCACACAAGTCACTCAGAGCCTTACATCCTCCTAGAAGTAACATCCTCAAACCATTCAGGTTTGAAACACTTGGAAATTTCCTGAAAGCAGAACAGCGAAGGACTTTAAGATAAGTCAGAGAAGAGGGAAGATGAGGGAGAGACTCCAACTTCGGGCAATACTTTATACACATCTTTTCTAGCCGGAGAAGGCCACCAATGAGACCCGATATTTCTTTAATCTCCCTTAGGTGCAATTCTTTAAGGTTCTTCATCTTGCATATGAAGTCAGGCACCTTCTTTACTGATATTCCACCACAAATATGTAGCACTTCCAAAGACTCCAAACCTTCCATTGATTCTGGTAATTCTTCAAGTGATCGACAATGCTTTAGGCTCAACCACCTTAGTCTCTACAAGTTTCCTATTGATTCAGGCATCTTCCTTAGTGAACTGCAACGAGAAAGGTCTAAATCCTCCAAAGACATCAACCTACCAATGATGTCGGGAATTTCTTGAAGGGATTTACAATCACGAAGGCTCAGTCTACGCATGCTCTTCATATCGCCCAGAGAATCAGGTAATTTCCTTAATGAATTAAGACCATTGAGTTTCAGCTCATGATCATCTTCCCCTGAGATTGATATTTTCATGGAGTTTGGTATATTCTCCAATGAGATGCAACCTTCTAGAGACAATTCAAGCGCGTTCTTTAAGTGCCCAACGAATCAGGGACTTCTTTTAAGGATTCACAATGTCGAATGTCCAATTTTTTTAAAGAAGCGAACATTCTCATAGAATTTGGCAATCGTTCCAACAACTTGCACCCATACAAACACAACCACGAGAGACTCTTGAGCACTCCTATGGAATCAGGCATCTTCCTCAAGGAAGAGCAGTAACTAAGGTCGAGCCTTTCTAGAGACTGAAGCCTTCCGATCGAATCAGGTATCTCTGATATTGATGTATTATCGAGACCAAGATATTTTAGGGATTTCAAGTCCCCTATTTGTTTTGGTAAAACCGAAATTTGCTCACAGTCACCAAAATCAAGGAATTCAAGTGAGGTCAACTTGCAAAGTTCAACCGGCAGACCTTTAAGTTCCACACATTCCTTCATACTCAGCTTCGCCAGCTTCTTAAGATGCCTGATCGACTCATCTATCTCAACCAATGAGCTACATTTGTCAAGCACAAGCTTCACGAGGGATGGGAGATGAGTGAAATCAAGAGTCCGGATGAGGCTGCAACAACCACTTAGATCGAGGACCTTCAGCTTAGGAAATACCTGAAATGGCTTTGCGTTTCACCAATGAACACAGGAAATATAATGCAGAATCCAGAATTGAGACTTTTGTGCATGTAAGACCAAATTTATTTTGGTGTATGATTTGGAACACACTAAACTGATTGAACTCTTGTAATTATTTTACTAAAATCGAACTTGTTTTGAATATTGAAATTAACTGAAATTGACGATAATGTATGTTTCGCAGGAGTAACCTGCAGACGTAGGGGAAAAACTATAAAAGGGACTTGAGGATCAGGACTACTCACTAACCATGCTTTGCGATCCCAAGTGTTGAAAGTGGCCGTCAGATAGGTGGAGGACGCAGAGCCGCTCATGCAGGCTATTGTGAAATGTGAGCGTTCGATAAGGACAGCCGCTCCAACTGAACCACCGCATGTTTCCTGGGAGACGAACCATGTCTCCTTCATCTTCAAATGCGTCTCTAGTTGCACCAGTGATGAAACGGAGTCTGGGCATCGCCCCTATTACCTTCCAACTCATCTTTATTCTTTCACCAGAGATTCCGAGGAAGTCGACACCATGGACATGGGGATTTCCCAAAGAAGCCTATGAACACCAACGATTAAAGAGATCAAGAGTCCAAACCCCCACAGAAACTATATATATTTAGAAGAAAGACTGCCTCACTTTTTACATACCGCTGCATGGAAAACAAGGCGGAAATCAATCAGTTTAATTCATACCTCTGCATTCTTGAGCACCTCCAATATTTGATCCTTGCTCCATGGCCTGCTGTACGTGAGAGGATCAGTCAGCTGTTCTTCTTTAACCACCATTTTCCCCATGTCTCGGATTTGGTCATGCATTTCAAACCTATCATTCTTGTCTATTTTAACAAGAGACAGGTGTTGCAGAACTTCAAGTGCCTGGCGCGGATACCATCCGCAACCTTCCCACATGTAAAATGGATATTCTTTGTTCACTCCAACAAAGAAACACGCTATGTCTAAAAAGATGCACTTTTCCCTGTAATTTAGGCCTTCGTAGCTTATTCTTAATCTCTCATGGACATCCTTATGCTGTTCGCTTTTCAATGTTCCTAAAGCTTCCTCCCATTCTTCTTTTTCCTTTGGAAACCAAAGTGCGACCCAAATACTTCGAGTGCTAGGGGCAGTCCCTCTGCTACCTTCACAATTTCCAGCGGTAGGTCACCAAGTTCGGCCGATAGTTGGTCGCTAACAAGTGCTCTGTGAAAGAATAGTTGCAATGAGTCTTCTGTATTCAATCCCTCGGGGAAATAAATATCTTCCTTCTGCAGTCCATGCCGGAGGAGTACCTCTCTGTTCCTTGTTGTCGCAATAATCTTACTCCCTGCACTAAACCACTCTTCATTTTTCCGACGGTTAGCTGCAAAAGCCTCAAGGTGACGTGCATGCTCGACATCATCCAAAATCAAGAGAACCTTCCTGCTTCCAAGCCTTTGTTTCATCAAGCTAACTCCTTCCCGAACATTGTCTATACTCACGGTTTCTTTTAAGACTTCCTTCATGAGTTTCTCTTGCAAAGAGGATAGACCCTCCCTCTTTTCTTTTTCTCTGATGTCCGAGAGGAAACAACTTCCTTCAAATGTAGGAGAGAGCAGATTGTAAAGAGCCATTGCCAATGTGGTCTTCCCGATTCCACCTAGACCACATATTCCAATCATGCAAACGCCATTTTTTTCTCTTTCCAACATTTGGTTTAGAGTATTTAATTGGGAACCTATACCAATAGGCTGTATGTCGAAAGGAACCTTGCTTAGTATACCAGAGACGTATTTACCGATGACCGTGATCAGTTTTGCCTCATCCCTGCAATATAACGACGAGGAAAGACTTTAACTTGGCAAGCACTAATGTCAAGTCCAAATCAAATACTGCAAACTGTGATGCTACTGTCCTGCAACATGGCCAACATGCACGCACACACAGAGCTAGAACCAGAGAGAAAGAGAGAGAGTTACCCTCCGGTTGCAGAGAGGCAATACCCAGAAATGTTTGCCGCTTCTGTTAGGGCGGCTTTCCACTCATTGATCTGCTGCTCCCCAAGTTCCTTATATTGTTGGTGCTTTTTAAAAGCCTTTTCAAATGATGCCCCGCAAAGCCGGACGTCACAAGGATCAACATCATAAAATATAGGAATTAAGGGCCTATTTCGATCCCCAAACCTTTTGTTGATCTCCACCATTTTAGCTATCTCCTTCAGACACCATGTGGAATCCGCATAGTTTTTGGAGAAGATGGGCACAAATATCTTCGACTCCTCGATGCACTTGAACAGATCGTTGATTCTCCGTCCCTTTTCTAAGCGTTCACTGTCAATGAAGGTAGTTATGCCGCGACTTCCCAGTTCCTTGTGCAGATGGCTCGTGAAGCCTTTCCGAGTGTCTTCACCCCTAAAACTAATGAATACGTAGAAATTCATGCTGCCCTGCTCCGGTGTCGCTGTTGATGGCCCTGCTTTGTCATCCACAGCCTTCCTCTGTGCAACTTCCTCCTTTCTTTCACTTCCACATTCAGATGGATGATCTTGTTTCACAGTGATTTTTCTTCCAATATAAACCAACGATATTACTGAAACCAGAAATAAGAAAGCAAATGCAGCAAGTAGATCAGGCCTGCCACCAGTCACCTCCATCTGTAAATTAAGGCAGAAACGAAACTCGACGCGTAAATATATACTCAAAAAGATGAAAATGAGCATTAGCTAGAAAGGAAAAACTGCTGGTAAAATTTCAAAGGGAAACTCCCTAACTTTGATGGCAAGAGAATTCAACTCTGAGGCAACCTACAGTTACGAACTCCGGTACAGAGAAGCTGCTAACCTGAAGATTCTGATGATTTGTGAAGATGCCGTGTGAAGCCGTTGCTCTTCTCGCCTCCTTACTACTTCCCCGGATTTGGATGAAACATTGAAACCATGAGAGCGCGCGTTCATTTCATCATCAGCCTGAAGACAAACTGTGTTGTTTGATTTACGTCTTGCACTCACGTCAGATTTTCAAAGGATTCGGCTGCAGCTTAGATGGAAAATGACGTTTCCGCACCACTTTCTTCTTTGACAAGTAGATCTCCTCAATTATGAAAAATCGTACCGGTAAGGGGCCAATGTGATTTATGTATCATCGAATGTTGGCCGAACATTGTCCTTACCGACACCGAGTTAAACGATGGCTTGAACTCCAAGATGTTCCACCGGATGCCCATCAATATATTTCTTTACTAAGATTATTCCTAAGATTAAGTGAGGGCTTTTTAGTTTTTATGGTATGTTCCTGTCCAATCCCTCCTCGGAACTTGTTTTTTTGGTGTCGCTCATGTCATGCTTCAACTTGCGCGTTATTGAGGTCAGCATAAAAAGTTAACATTCTAATAATTCAAAATGAAAACTAGCCGCCTACCAAGTTCTTGCTACTCCCATTACACCAACCTAATTGAAGATAAGATTAGGTGAACCCTTCGCCGCCATGCCATTGGATAAAGGGTTCTAAATTCGACATATTTTGCATTTTTTTATTGGGAAATAAATGTAATAAAACTATTAAGAGCCCAAACTGATTCCAAATATTACCTGTGCTAATAAGCTAATAAAGACAACTAAATAAGCCACCATATATGTATCAAATTTACCAATTTTTACAGATCTCGCCCCCGTTGGAGCTGGATTCAATTTCAATATTTCAACTCTGAATCCAAATATCTGATTAAGGAATACCACATTATTAAGATATAATCAACAATGGATCCGAGATATGTTCGAGCAAACTAGTCACGCGTGCCCTCGACAAGTTTTGTTTCAGCTTCTGCACCACGATAACTCATTAATAATCGAACTCTTACAAGCTTACTCATATATACATGATGATGACGCCTGACATGACAATAATGTGCAGTGGATATGGTAAGAAATAGATTGACATGCCAACAATTATTTATTGGCATTGGCAGAACGGGATGGCATTCAACGTTCAGTCCAGATCCAAAATTCTTAATAGATGCAACTGGTCAGTCTATTCAAAACCTACTTAACCAACTAGCTAAAGGCCGGTGTCTAGACCTTCCTAATTGATCTCTGGCATCTATGGCTGCACCACTAGTTGAGCTAGCTCGACTGAAACTCGCTCGTCAAAACTCAACTTGTTTATGAATGAGTCAAGCTCGAGTTTAAATATATGCTCTAAATGTTAAATGAGTCGAGTTCGAGTATAAAAACCTGACTAATTTAAACTCGACTCATTTCAACTACATAATGAATGTTGAAATCTAACGAGAGAATAGTTAAACGAACATAAGACAGGTCAGGGTGAGCTCTTCCGAACTCCTATTGTTAATACCTTTTTGTATTCATAAAAGTGCATGAGCAGTTATTTTAACTTAAAATGTTCATATAAACATATGCCCACAACCCTTTTTGTTCTACTTAGCAACATAAATTTAGCCTGAAGTCATTATTTAGCAATTACAAAAGAAAGTTTAGATTATGTAACTAGTTAGAACTACCAAAGCATGATTTGAAAGTTTTGGCATAAAAAGGTTTGTGAACAAATGACACACTTGATTTATATGTAGATCTTAAATGCGCTTCATTACGGCCTCTCAAGTTCTCCATTTGGTATGTTTTAGGCTGCTCAACTTTTTGAGAGTGTAGGTTATGCCTTCAAAAATATGATCTAGGAAGGTTATAAGCAATGCCCTTCCAATCGAAAGCTGCTGAGAGGTAAGCTCCCCAACCTTTATTTCAAAAGAATCATATGTAGCGGAAGAAAAGAATGGGGATGCAGAGCATCAAAACCAGTAACAACAGGAAGCTGGCATCTGTACACAGAAGCCCCGAAAAAACAGTAAAGCAGAACAGTTATTAGCTACCACTGAATCAACCAATCTCGTAGTGTGGTTTTCATCTGTAATAGCTCTGATCCAAAGACCCATGAGTTGTCAACTTCTTGTCTGTAATGCAAATTTTTGCAACATTCCGTTACATCTCAACCCATCTTCCTCGTAAGCGCCTTCTTCTTCCACCGCACCGCGCATTCTTCTCCTCTTCCACGAATCATTGTTGGTGCTAACGCAGCTGACTATGATCCTGACTCAAGAGAAAGCAGACTCCATCCCAATTCTGCCTCATCTCCACCACCCTCGCAAAGCTTGGTCATGGAATTGGAGATGGGCATCTCCAAACCCCAACTTATGGATGATGGAACACAAGTGTTCCATTAAATCTTTCCTAGTCTTTAGGGCATAGTTATGAAATAGTTACAAGCTTTTCCTTTTGCCATATAGACTCTACACAAGAAGCATAACTTCTCTTGAAAAACATTGTTCTCTTAGTTGAAAAACATTGGGAGAAAGCAAGGAAACCTCTCATACAAGTACCACTTCGATTTATTTGAAAAACATTGTTCTCTTAGTTGAACATAGTGTCGACCAAATGAGAATTTATTAACAGATTTGAGTGACAAGTAGTTGCAAAGAAAACTAAAGCCAGCAAAAAAAAAAAAAAAAAAAAAAAAACATAGTTAACAAAGAAGGGACTGAACAAAGAAGAACAGAAATATGAGAGACAGAAGAATGAAAAGCTAATCTGTATCCAAACACAAATGCTATGGGCACTAGTTACAAATTTTAATTTTTTTAGGACACCAATGTGTAAATGAGGAAAATTTCCCTAAAATATTAATACAAAAATAGGAATTTTCTTGTGGATTCATGTGGGCAGTTCTGAAATCAGTCTAGTATTTTTGAAGAATTTTCTGTTGTCAGTTAGTATTCCTTACTCCCACTACCCATGGATTGGTTCCCCAAAGGATGTTTCATGTTTGTAGAGGAGAGGAACCCCGCCTAGAACCAAACTCCTAGTAAGGGGTGGAGTTCTGAAATCTCCAACCCTGAAGCACCAATCAGAAAATTCTGGCTAAAGGACAGTGTAACAACCCGATCCACTCCTGGGCTTGGGCCCCTTGGTTTGGTGGATCTCAACCCACTTCCTAGCAGTTTCGGCTCCAAACCTAAAAAGGCTAAGAACCAGGACAATCATCTCATTAAGGTCTCCTTTTATAAGTCCTTGAAGATCCCTCACAATCTTTGATACAGGACTAAATGTTTGGGGCGTTACAAACCACCCCCCTTAAGGCACACGCGTCCGCGCGTGTGGGACCCCAGGTCTGAGTGTTGAACCACCTCTGATACCACTGTAACAACCCGACCCACTCCTGGGCTCGGGCCCCTTGGTTCGGCGGATCCCAACCCACCCCCTAGCAGTTTCGGCTCCAAACCTAAAAAGGCTAGGAACCAGGACAATCATCTCATTAAAACCTCCCTTTATAAGCCCTTGAAAATCCCTCACAATCTTCGATACGAGACTAAACATTTGGGGCGTTACAGACCGTGCTTATGAAATTTTAGATTTTTAAAGGGCATCAATATGTAAATAAGTAAAACTTCCCTGAAGTATCAGTATGAAAATAAAAAATTTTTGTGGATCCATGTGGCTAGTTGCCCACACAGTTCTCTCACACCTGTCTCTGCTCCTACTCCTAGTTTCACATATCTTGCAAGAGAAGGCGGTCAATCTTTCGACCTTCTTTGTTAACTATGTTTTTTTTTTTTTTTTTTGCTGGCTTTAGTTTTCTTTGCGACTACTTGTCACTCAAATCTGTAAATAAATTCTCATTTGGTCGACACTATGTTCAACTAAGAGAACAATGTTTTTCAAATAAATCGAAGTGGTACTTGTATGAGAGGTTTCCTTGCTTTCTCCCAATGCACACATGCTGCTAGTGACAATTGTCACAATAGCGTCACTAAAATTCTCGAATGAGGGTTATCGGACCAGCAATAAATACCAAAAGAGAGAGACATTACCAAAATGGGTGACATGACATGATGTCACCATAATACAATAAACAAGCAAATCATACAAAAAAACGAAAAAAATCAAAACATAAATGAAAATAAAAAACATAAACTAAAGAGAATTTAAAAACAAAACTTTTTGTAGAGACAAAATTGAAGATAAAGAAAAGTAAAAAGACTATAAAAAACGTTTCTTTTTAATAAATTACCAATTTTTTAATAAATTACCAAAATGTCATTCCTACTTAACTTTATTGTGCACAGGGTGCGCAGCTTAATACGGGCTGGTGAGAAGGGGCTTAACATAAAGGTTATTTTGGTAATATTCTTTAGATGAATAAATGCTGCTTTAATACCACAACTGAGGGAAAAATTAGTTGGGATATTAAAGTTGCAATCATTCATCTAATGAATATTACCTAAATACCCTTATATGTTGAAAAGATTACATATTGCCTCGTAACATCATATTTTTCAAGACATAAATGCTCTTATAAAATGTCTAAGAAAATGCATTAATCAGTAGAAAGAGCCAAATCCTATTTCTAGATAGTGTGAAGCTACGATCTACCACTACGAGTACTCCGATGTCGAAGGGCTCTCGTTCAATAGATCATAGAACAAAGATGTGTTCACAGTAAAACAGGCTATAATATTAACATTTGAAAGCCTAAAAATGTACATTAATTAAAAATAATGTTTGAGTTGTCACTTATCTTTCTCCGCCTTCTGACTATGTCCATACCTGTAAGACCTGACATTGACAGGTTCTGCACCTTGCGTAAGAACAATACGATGATCATAAGCTCTTTTTGGGGTAGACCACTGGGCTCAACAAATACTTTTGGAAATCTGTCTAATACGCTCTGGATACAAGGAGGGATCTGTTTCTCTTTATTTTCGTCCGATCCTGGCACATCAATTGCTAGGGTAAGAACCCGACATGCAGGCTGCTCTGCATCGATAGCCCTTAGTGCAGCAACTGAACTGATCATATGATCGTATCTACAAGGTTTTAATCTTTCTTAAGCTGCCTGGTTTTGTTCTTCGTCAAGTTATATTAGGAAAATCTGCTGGCCGTGTAAAATTTTAGTATTGTCAGGTCATAAAATTCAATCTGTTTCTAACTCATATATTCTTGACATTTCAACTGCAACCAACCAACACCTTAATGTCACAGTTTTTTGACCGCCAAAAAATTCAAAAGAGTGCCACATGAAATCTCATAAAAAGATATATTCATTAAAGAAGGCACATGATTTAACAGCATAGTAAAAGACCAAAATACCCTTTGATAGAGACTGTCTCGGCGATCCACTGAAGCTGAAGGCTATATAAGCCACGGCTGAGCAACTTGGACAAGTGCTTGTGAGGAAAGTTGGGGCAGAGATGGGAAGGCCGAGGCTTCTGCTGGCTTCGACCCTCATCGTCCTCCTAGCCTTTTCAACCCGCAGCGCCCGAGCCCAGTTGTGGACTAATTTCCCGGGCTACGACGACCTGGCTTCCCAGTTCTTGATCCCCCAGAACCAAGTGCGAGCTTCGGTTGGCGAGCCGCCCCTCGTCTGGGACCCGACCTTGGCGCAGTACGCGGCGTGGTACGCGAGCCAGCGGGAAGGCGACTGCGCGCTCCAGCACTCCGGCGGCCCTTACGGCGAGAACATATTCTGGGGAGGCGGGACGGGCTGGAGCCCGGCCGACGCCGTCAACAACTGGGCGTCGGAAGCCCCGGACTACGACTACAACACCAACTCCTGCGTCGACGGCCGGATGTGTGGGCACTATACGCAGATCGTGTGGAGCTCGACGACGAGGGTGGGATGCGCCAGGGTGGTGTGCGACGGTGAGGTTGGCGTGTTCATGACCTGCAATTATGACCCGCCGGGCAACTACGTCGGCGAAAGACCATACTGAGTTATTGTGCTGCTTGCTTAAACCGGTGATGGAGGGTGTGAAGAGTCTGATCAGGGTGGGTCCTAGCTAGTCTGCATTGAATGGAAGCACTTTCTTCTTTTCTGAACAGTGCAGCGTCATGTTCACCCTCTCTTTCTGTACCTACTTATATCATTTCATCGCTTTTCTCCCTCCCTCTCTCTCTCTATATATATATATGTGTGAAGGCTCTACGAGCTGTGATTTGTAGCTTTCTCCAATGAATGCTGAAATATGATTTTCATCTTCTAATGAACAGAGGAATGAATCGAGGAATGCTGTAGTTTGTAGCTTTCTCCAATGAATGCTGAAATATGATTCTCATCTTCTAATGAACAGAGGAATGAATCGAGGTTCATACAGCAGGAAAAATCTTAAGTCCAAAGAACAATCATCGGGCACAATGGGAATTAGCAGTAGCTATGAGATCGTTCTCTAGTAGGTAAACAGAGGATGGGGATGGGGAGGTGTCCATGATATGTGAGGAAGACGAGACAACCAGACGCTGTAGCTAGCAGTTTCTCTTTTGACCAAGGCTTCCCTGTAGTTAGCACTCCGTTTGTACGCAAACGAAGAAAGAACTGAACAAACCACTGACGTTCATTAATTTCTCCACTGCCTCGAACAGGAAGGTAGAGCTAACTGTGAGATGATGTCATTTTACCATTACATTGTTGGGATCGACCAGAGCTACTGTATAGGTAAGAAGGGAGGAGAGTTTCGACCTTTGTCCAGTTGGTCGTCGACCATTCTATTTTACATAATGGAAGCAATGTGTGAGACCATACAGAAAGAGTAAATTAAGTTTGACGGAGTGAAACTGAGATCCTCCATGGCCAGGAGAAGGGACAAGGGTCCAGTGGTGGAAGGAGGTTGGAGATTCATTTAGTGGAGGCAATCTTTCTAATGGGCTTTAGTTTGTATATATGGCAACAGATACTGGAAACAAAACTCCCCATGTAGGAATAGTATCACTGGTTTCGTTGAAACAAGGAGATTCCTCGCAGGAAGACACTAGATGATTTTGTTCTATTCAAAACCAACGTTTCAGACGATGAACATCTCAAAATCATGGAGAATGTTTCAGTATGAAGGAAGAGTTCAATGGTTAAGTATTTAGAACCAACAAGTAGCATTTTGGTGTGATTTACATATTTGATAGCGATAAGAATAGACCTTCCATGGTAAGGTTTCTGAATTTAAATCAGAGTACTTGTCTTAACTGAGAAAGCTCAGGTTTAATTGGAACTTGACGTAGGGACATCCATGGCGTTCCCGGCCCCTTCTTTTATCATCTTTTAAGCAACTGTGATGAATGCCAATTTATGGCTACTTAATATTTAAGGCAAGAGCACCAACAAAACTTTCGGTGCGTTATTGATCATTTGAAAGAAACTTCAGTCTTTATTCCCTCCGATATTGTCGAACTGGAGAAAAGAAATCCAATTTAAAAACTTTTAACGACTCGATATTCGCTATAAGAAAAAATTGTTTTTCCCGGAATTCAATACATGACAATTAGGTCTGATATCCACCGAACAATTTTGAAAAAAATGGATATGAAAGAAGAAAAATCAGTCTATTAAGAAATAAGATCAGATTTGGATATAAGAAATGACATCTGATCGGATTCGAATTAGGATTTACATAAATCTCCGATAAATTCAGATTTGGATAAAATTTTTTAAAGAAACACTATCTTATATCTATGTCCTTTTAGGCTCCTACCATATGCTAATGTGGTTCACATTCTGCTTAAAATTCTCGATTTCAAAAATTTGATTTAGAAATTATATCTGGATTCAGATTCAAATATGACTTTCCTTCATCCGAATTCAAATCCTAATATATAAACATCCGAAAAAATGGAATTGGTTAACAGTATATTTGAGGTGAATCCACGTCCCTATTAATAATTGTTACATTTACCTAATGCTGCAGAAAGTGTCTGTATACATAATAACTGTTGGTGGGATACTAGCCACAACAGTATGTTCTGCATGTATTTCTTCTTACAGTGGCATGTTTCCCCTAATGCAAGAAATTTAATGTTTGCCATTCTAGGAAAGGCACAACTAAGGATAACACCACATTAACATTGAAAGCACTGTGGATTGTTTTTCCTAAGGCCGTTTGGCAACAGTAACACATTGTTATTATCTTTCCCCGCACTGACCGGGTGCACTTTGAGAGGCCGGAGACCAAGAAGTGATCTGTTTCCAGTAAAGCAAACTCATAGGAAAAACAAGCTTGAACAAAGGGAGCTCTCAGAATGTCTCCTCCAACGCCCATTATAAATGAAGCAACCGGCATTACAGCTGGCCCAGAAAGGAACCTAGCCAACATGCTATGTGGGAAAGGCCTCCTCCCACATGCTATGTGGGAAAGGCCTCCTCCCACATGCTATGCTCCTCGATCGCTTGAAGAGCAATGAACAAGCCTGAGAAAATTCATAAAAAACTTGAGGCTGGAAGCAATTGATGGTTCGATCCAGATGTTACGATTCTATGTGTGGTCACACAGACTCCAAAAAACTTCTTATTTTTTTTATGTTGATATTTGTTTTTTCTTATTCATATATTGGCACCCTTAAAACTTTAAAATTTTACATCTAGTGCGGCTTGACCGAAATTTTCTAGCTCCTTCACTTGGCCAAAATTTTCTAGCTCCGCCATTGCTTTGAATAAGAATAATAATGAGTTGTTGGTACCAAGACCGAACATGTCCATTCCAAGACCAGCATATTGACAAGACTTGACATTAGATAGATGGCTGAATGATTAAATATGCTGAAGGACCGTGAATAAAATTGATATGCAATTGCCCCCAATGAAGATAGATCAAGACCCAGTAATGATAAACTAAGCTCGGAGGACTAAGCCACTACATGGATCAACCCGAATTTTCTAAAAAAATTATCAGAATCAGTGAGATGTTCAGTTTGTTCAGTTTCTCAAAGCTAATGCACAGTAGCTTGCCATCACAAAGGGCCTACTGAAAGATCTAAGCAGACAAGAGGAATTTCAAACAAGCAAACAAAGCAAATTCAAGTAATTATCTACAAGGCTGTGAGAATTCCACAAGCAGCTACATCCCTGCTACCCACTTACTATGATTCCCTGAACATGTGTTTCTGTAAGCAGTTACTGTACAGGGGGCTCATAATCCAAACTGAGATCATCAAAGCCTTACCAACTACAAGGTTTGGCTTCACGAGACAGAGATTTCGTATTTACTAAACTTACAGAATCACTGATGAGGGGGGAATTTTAGTAGATTTGCAGCGTTTGAAGTGAACCTTTTAGTGCTGCCCAGTGCCCACGAAGATCTTTTGATAACTTTTCAGTAGTAGATTTCATGTCAATGTTTGCGATATCAATATCTCCAGCTGATCTCCTTACTGATTTGGACGATTTCTTGACTTATTTTGCTGTAATATATATATATGATCGTTGCTCTAAGTGCAATAATCTTGTAAGCAGATCGAAACAGGTTGTTGTTATTTCCACCTGCGATGGTGAAAGGCTAATGATACTTCATACAAAAGTTCCTGTGCTTCCTGAGTTTGGGTTCCAGTTTCATGGAGTACTCTTTCCAATATCCAAACTGTCATCGACGAAGTTTGCAGTCGCATGCCACATGTTTGCTGGAATTACTTTCCAATAAATATTCGCTCCAAATGTGAAATTACGGCTTCCAAAATGTTTTTGGGAACATATGAGGAGACGGATTTTGGAATTTGAGAAGAATATCTAAACAAGAGAAAACCCATAACCTAGACATTTTTTGTGGTTGAAAGTGCCTGAAAAAATTGTGCATATAAGGGTATGCAATGACCAAAATATCTCTATTTAAAGAAACAAAGAAACTTTTTACAATGACAAAAATATGTTGTGAAAAAGTTTAAAAGTTTAACATATGCATCACTTTACAAAAATTTTGAAAATATTCCAACTCCCTTTCTTTTTTTTCTTTGGTGTATACTTGTGTTTGCACACCCCTCTGGATGCAACTAGATCTTTTTTGCGGTTTTTCAAGCTTTTAAAAGCACTATTGCTAATTAAAAGCTAAGTTTTAACATCTTTAAAATTTACAAAAGTAAAAAGAAAAAAATATGTGATTTTATAAAATAACCAAACAGACCCTAAAGGATGAATCCAGACAACTAGAAGGCTTGGACCATAATTTTTTTTTTTTTTAATGTTGGCTAAATAATAAGAAGGTAATCTAATGAGCCGACAAAAATGAAAACTTATTAAAAGCAAAATGTGGTGAAGGCAGAACCTAATCTAATGAGAGAATGTAAAAATCTTTAGAAAAAATTACATGCACTTTCTTTTTTAATGAAAAAAATTTACTTCGAGCCCTTGATCCTTCTCATAAATAGTGTATCAAATTAAGAAAAATAATTGTAAAGCCAACGAGTAAAAATATAAGGAAAACGAAAAAATGTTTGTTTTTTTGTTTTTAAAATGAATTTTAAATGGAAATGGCACGCACACCTCATGTCTCATGTGCAATAATTCTTCTTTTCTTCTCGTTGTCGTACCAAGTGGAGAGAAAAGAAGAAGGTAGGGATGGCCACATGCAAGCTCGTATTTTATATTCGACATATTTTATATTCTCATCATGTCGAGAACGGACATCATCTTTATTAATGAAATGAAAGGCCTTAAATGAGGGCCACATGCCTACCTTCTCTTTAAATTAAGTTTACTTCATATACAAAGGAGGTAGAATTTATTGGTGGGTGCAAGGCGAAGTTAGGATTTTTTTTAAGGGTGGGCCGACAGTCCGACTTCTGGATTCGGATAGTGTTAAACTGAATTTTAATATAAAAAATACATTACGTAATTAAAAAATATTATTTTTTTAATATAAAAATAAAATTCATTGGCTGGGTGGGACCATGGCCTAGACGGCCCCGCTTCCCTCCGCCCTTGGGTGGGTGACCGCAACTTGTTCAACCACATGGCGGTTTAATTGAGCTTAATTATCTGTAATTTAGAGTTATCAGGTAATATAGTGTTTCATGAATCTACCTCAATTTTAAAATAAGTCTGCTAAATAGTTTGTTGTTATTCTGATTTTCAAACGACTTCGTGAAATTTTATATGACATACCTGTGTGTTTGGCCCGTTCCTTTTTACTCGTCGGCAGAATTACGTTATATGGGCAATTTACTATACTGACCAACAAATTTTACTTTATTTACATATAGAATCATCACAGGTTTTCAGCTTTTTTTTTTACTTATATGTTGGCTTCAAGTTTGAAACCTAGTGTACCATTTAACCAGATTTTTTTTACCTTGCATCTTCCCCAATATCACCTGTTTTATATTTTATTTTATCTTCATTTTTTAAGTTTATGAGAAATATAATGAACGACGAAAGTCGGTGACCCGAAAGGGAAAAAAAGCACTGGTTAAAAGAGATAAATTGTTATTTTTAATTCGGCACCGATGCAAGTGGCTGTGAGTGGCAAGGGTCGACCCATTTGGATTGCCAGTGGAGTGTTGCCTAAACCCCTTGTTAGTAGACTTGGAGTTGAATGGAACTTTTTCTTTTCACCTCCAATTTTCACATCTTTATTTATAAAAGAAGGTACTGCCACATTTTTTTTAGATTTTTTTAATATTAATTATGTACTTTTAGCATCTGTCAATTAACATTAGTATTACACCTAAGCTATATATATATATATATATATATATATATATATATATATATATATATATATATATATATATATATATATATATATATATATAGTCTTCTTGTGAAGGATGACATGCCTAAATTGAAAAATGCAAGGTTGCTATTGTTGTTGTCAATGCAACTCAGAATGCAAAAAAAAAGGAGAAGGTCTTTGATTTTTTTTTAAATAGTGGATTTGGTAACTTTCTACTCTCTCTCTCTCTCTCTCTCTCTCTCTCTCTATATATATATATATATATATATATATATATATATATATATATTCAAGCTGCTAAACATTTCACCGGATTATGGCAAATCTATGTCAGACACTGAAACATTAAAAAAGTCCATTCTGAATTGCGAGGTTGATATGATGAATTTAGTAAAGATGACCTTTGCTAAGTTTAAGTTTTGGCATCTTAAACAAAGTTAATTTTAACCTCAAGCACATCATCCAGTTGAAGTTGTCCGAGAGCAAAAGATTCAAACTTTTGAGTCATTTTCTAGCTAGAGATTAATCGCGGCGAAAAGATAGTGAATAAATATAAGAAAATTTCCGGAAAAACGATCCTAACACGACTTTGACAGAACACCTGATAAAATCTTCTACACCGCAATTCAATATACAGCTTCTCCCTTCAATTCGCTTTCAGACGATGGTCCAACTTTTATTGGTCGGTGCCGCTTGTACGAGCGAGCGCGCATCGAGAACGACGATGAAACAGGTAGAAAGATTTCGGCGTCCCCTTTTATGGTCAAACCGGCCCACCTGCTGACCTCTGACCTCCTGATTGGTCGGAAGGAAAATGAAGAACACCTTAAATCTCACGTGTTCCAAGTGGGGATGGTTCATGAATCCTCCACGGCGCTTCCGATCGACTTCTCATGGTTATTTAAAGTGCCTCCTCCACCCAAATCCTCTGCAACTTGGAAGGAGATCTGCCCTTTGATCAGTGAGCGCAAAGAAAGAAGAGCTGAAACCAGTGAGTAAGAGAACCAGAGAGAGACGAATGGCTACCATCAGTTCATCGATAGCTTCTTCCCTCGCACTGAAATCTGCCAAGCCAAGCCTTTTTCCATCATCGCTCTGCCCATCCTCTGTTGGTTTCAAGCAGAGTGTTGCTGGGCCCAGCTTCTTCGGCACCCAACTTAAGCTCAGGACCTTCCATTCCGGAGCGCCGTCTGCTTCACCGTCATCTCGCTCGAACGCCGTTGCTTCTGCGGCTTCAGGTATGCGAGTCATTTAATTCTTGCCGCAACCACCATCATCCCTTCCCTTGCTTTTAATCACCACTACCATCATCATTTTATCACCATCAACATGGCATCATCCTGCCATTTGAAGTTTTAAGTGCTGCTGATAGCATGATCTATTAATGGTCTGGCAAGCAGTCGAAAAATTATTGCGCGTGTGATCATCATCAATGCCCACCATCACACTTGGGACATCACAGATTTAGTTGCCATCAGTTTAATTCCTTTGATTGGTTCTTTAGGAGTGCCTGAAAGATCAATTACGTGACTCCTCATCATCTGCTATAATCTGTCCACTGTTGCCTCGCCGAAAAAAATACATGCGTCTCGGTTCATACCATGCTTTCATCAACGTGCAACATCATGTGCTTATTCACCATATGTAGGTTCTAAGTTTTCTAAGAAGGAAGATGTGGTCGTTGCAGGAACCGGCGTTCAAGAGCTGTCTAAGAAGGAATGTGCAGAGAGTACAGGAGTTCAGGAGCTGCATGTCTATGAGATAAACGAGAGGGACAGGAGCAGCCCTGCCTACCTTCGTCTTAGCCAGAAAGAAGTCAACTCGCTCGGTGATTTGGTGCCCTTCACCAACAAGGTTACTGAAATTAACAGCTGCTTTCTTTCGATCACATGATTCGTCTATGGTCCTCATGAATTGGGGAAGTTGATGTAAGTCATGAAACAAATGTGCAGATTTACAGTGGCAACCTGGAGAAGCGTCTGGGAATCAGCGCAGGCATCTGCATCCTGATACAGCACGAACCAGAGAAGAAGGGCGACCGCTACGAGGCCATCTACAGCATCTACTTCGGTGACTACGGCCACATCTCTATCCAAGTAAGACATAAAACTTATAAACTACATCCTACCCAGATCAGAAAATTGGATAGTAATCAACAAGGGAGAGTCACCTAACTGCAGAGCCCAATAGGCACCAACTTGTCAAAATTAACTGAGATAAAAAAAAGGTGGTATAAATTATAGTGAACAGGTCATATCATGGACGGATCCATGAATTAGATGACAGTAAATGACGAAGAAGGGAGACCAACTTGCATGGGTCTACTTCGCGGCGATTCAGCCTACTCCACATGGTTTTGGGTTTGGGTGCTCAACTGAGCGAAATATAACCAAAAGCTTGAATCCTCCTTAATCCTAGAAGAACATTACCAACTTTGGAATCCTAACCAAAGTTGATCAATTAGTTTTTGGACATGGCACAAACTTTGGTGATTCAAGAATTGGTTAGAACGTACTAAGCATTCATCCATTTATGTATACATACATAATGGTGTTAATTTTGATTTCCATCTGGTATTTTCACTCAGGGACCTTATCTGACATACGAAGACACGTACTTAGCAGTAACAGGAGGCTCGGGTGTATTCAAAGGAGCTCGTGGACAGGTGAAGCTTCACCAGCTGATCTTCCCATTCAAGATCTTCTACACCTTCTGTCTTGAAGGCATTCCTCCACTGCCTGCTGAGCTGCTTGGGGAACCGGTCCCTCCTTCACCCGCAGTGGAACCTAGCCCTGCAGCCAAGGCCACAGAGCCCCATGCCACCATCCCTAACTTCACCTACTGATTTGGTTCTCATCCATCTACCATATAGGGCTAGTGAGAGCGGATGCGTTTCGGTGGTGCTTCGGCAAGAACAGGCTTGTGCCGACAAAATGGGAATTCATTCAAGACAAAAACAGTGACAAAATGGGAATTCAGAAAGAGTAATGTTAGATTGTCTGTTCCTGTAGCTAAGAATAAATGCTGTCAATGTTTTGTCTTAACAAATGCAACTTCAGTCCTCACCATGACAAAAGCATGCTTCTAAAAGGCAATGTGAACATTCTATCATGATGCATATCATACTGTAGTGAGGGATGCCTTATTTTTTAACAGGAAACTACGAAAGCGCTCTTGAAACTCAGCAGAATCTGAAACTTGGTAGTGGGCTTCACATTTTGTGCCCTCCATAGAATCACAATTGATATTTTGAACTGCCAACTAATAATGTTTCAAAAGATGCCTAGAGGATTCCCGTTCCCACCTGCTTTCCAATTTGCGTAGATAATATAATGTGCCAAATCACAGGCAGAAAAGGTAGCTATGATTTTTCCACGACCCGTGAACATTATGAGTAATTTATTTTCTGCTCTGCCTCTCCGGCCCCTCGGATCCATATGTGTTTGAGTGACAATGACTAATATTGATGCCCTCCCTGAATGTTTGATTTGACATATTACCGGATCTGCTCCCGGTTAATTACATAAGTGATCACTATATCTCATTCATGACCCATGTCATATCATATTGGCCGATATTGCCAATATTTTGCTGATACAGTTACGTGAAAATGTACTTTTCTGTTTTTAATCAAACTTCAAAAGATTTTTTATTTTTTTTTTTAATAAGAATTGGAAAGTATGCTATTGTCATCCAACGCTCATGAGATCAGCTGATACGCCGGATCAATCCGCAAATTAACAAGTTGGTTTAATCTTTGGTCACCAGAAGGTATCAAGAGTTCAAACTGCTCTAATAAAATTAAGCACGCAAATGGAAATTTACATGGATGATATTTACCAGTTTAATGATTCAAACCGTCAGTTCCTCGTTGTGCCTTGTTAATATGCAACATTGTCGGCTTCATCTCAGTGAACCTCCTCTATAGTTTCTTTCTTCTCGTTTCTCTTTGTTGTTCTCGATCACACAAACGTCATAATCTCCTTCCAAGCCATACGGACTTCGCTGTGGCGATTAGCCTAAACACTATTACCATGGGCGCTAAGGGAGAGAGATTGATTTGACACCAAGCAATATTGATGAAACGAGTAAAAATGACAGGAAACAGAGTCTTGCAAAACAGAACCTCAGCTTGTTCGGCCGGAAGTCTTGCGGGGGGAGCAGCCCAGCGATGTCGTGAAAATCTCCTATATATTCAGCATCTTGAGTTAATCCGCTTGGCTGATATTCAGTTCCTTCACACGAGATTTGGGATGTATAGATTTGTCATTTATCTGGTTCTTTAGTTTAATGGGCCAGGATAGCGTGGAATTCAGTCGAAATAACAATAATTTTCAAGATCTGATGGCTCGATTTTTATGGGTTTGACAGCAAATTTTTTGTTCTGCAAAATGTTCTTGTCTTTGATGTTGGTAAGCATATAAACTCACCAGGATTTTCAGATAGGGAGGGATCTTATAATCATGATGAGTCATTTAATAGCTTCTCAAATGGATTCTTCCTGGTTATAGGTGACTGCAATTTTGTCGCTTCCACTTCTAGTCATGAAAGAAGAGGAAATTCACCAACGATGATGGAAACGTCTAGCAATTAATTGATTCAATTCTGACTCAGAGCTTCTTGAGAATTTTCATGGCAAATCATGACTTTACTTGATCTAATCTCCGGACCTCCATAAGGACAGATACAATGTAGAAGGAATGATCGTCGCTGAAGGTGAAAGGGAAGCTAAGAAGCTTGAAGATGCTGGTGAGCTGACGAGGCTGGAGAAGATGGGGGTTCATGACAAGGCTTTGTTTCAGATTGAAGGTGAAGGGGAGATATATGCGAAGGAAAGAATGCGAGTTATTAAGCACAGATCGAGCAAAACAGCACTGTGCTTTAATGAAAGCAAAAAACAGAGTGAGAAAACGAAGGAGGAAGCGATGAAGTTTTGCAGCGGAGAAGATGCATTGCTTTCTCAATTTCTTGCAAAGCAAGAGTTACACAACTTATGCATGAAGAAGCTAGAACAATGGGAATAATCTGTTTGACTTGCCTGTTTTACACGTGAACAAGTTTGGAGCGACACTAATTTAATGTGCAGCAAAACAGCAGCAGAACTTGAGTAGGAGACATTTGTTGTGTTTTTGTTTTTCTTTGGAATCATTTGGAATCTCAGAAAGAAGTTCTACCAAGTCTTGCATTGACTGCCTCCTATTTGAGAAAGTCTGAATTATCTCAGCGCGGACTGATCCAATTCAAACTAAATTTTACTGCTGACTGCATATAATTATATCGTTTTCTCCATTTACATTTGAATAAAATTGATATTCATAAGTATGTGTTGAGTTCGAGCTCGATTCAATTAAGGCTCAACAAACTCGAGTTTGAATATAATAGATATTCATGGTTACGTGTTGAGCTCGAGTTCGACCCCGATTAAGGCTCAACAAACTTGTAAACTCGTTTCAATATATTGACTTGATTAAGGCTTGACAAACTCGATTAAGGCTCGAGCTCGACTCGGCAGTTACTGATGAGCTCGAACTCAACTCGATTATTTGAACGAGTCTAATCGTGAACTCAACTCAATTATTTGAACGAGTCTAATCGTGAACTTGAATTCGACTCGTTTTAAGTAAATGACTCAGCCAAAACTCGTTTAAGAACGAAACGAGCATTAATGAGTCGAGCTATTGTTCACCCCTTCAATTGACATTTATGAGTCTTTATTTGGGTTCGGTGACGTGTAGGCAAGATCTCAATTCAAATGGCGTGTTTGTGCTCAGGCCGAAGGGGAAAATGCGCTCCTATGATTTAATCCAAAGCCGAAAAATTAATGCGGCGTCACCAGCGACACCCAGGGCATCAAAATTTCAGGGCAGCGGCTTCTCTTCAACAGAGTTCACGGCTGCTGGTTTCTTAAGATTGATTTCTCTCATCGGCAAAATCAGGTAGTTTGTTTTCGAAATATTACCGGAACTTTTCCTGTCCAATTGCCGAGTTCATTCTTGTGAGGGTGTCTAGATATTGTGTTTCTTCTTTTGCATCGAGATGACCGGTGGCGTGGTTTCCACTAGAAGAAAAATCACTGCGGATCGAGGGCGGCCATCTGATTGTGGAATCGAAGTTAGGAAGGAAGATGCAGGGAGGAACCCTCCAGAGGATGAAACAGCAGAGCCATCAACAGAGACACCAGAAATGGGCGGCTTTGACTGCGAAGTGTTCATTAGTTTCAGAGGAAAGGATACACGCAAAGGCTTCACCAGCCATCTGCATAAGGAATTGGAAAGTCGTGGTATATCCACCTTCATCGACAGTGAACGCTTGGAAAAGGGACGAAGAGTCAGCGATCTTTTCAAGTGGATCGAGGGGTCGAAGATATTCATGCCCATCTTCTCCAAAAACTATGCAGAGTCCAAATGGTGTTTGGGGGAGATAGCTAAGATGGTGGAGATCAACAAACGGGAAGGCGATCAAAGGAGGCCCATTATTCCCATCTTTTACGATAAGAATTTTAGGGCATCATTTGAAGAGGCTTTTGAAAGCCATCAGCACAACATAGAATTAGGAGAGGAGCAGATCAATGAGTGGAAAGTCGCCTTAACAGAAGCAGGAAAAATTTCTGGATACTGTCTCTCCCTGAAACTGAAGGGTAACTCTTCTCTTCCCTTCTCTCTCTCTCTCTCTCTCTTCTTTCATCTATATATATACTTGACATTAGTTCTCTTTAACAAGTTAAACAAAGTTTTTCTTGTTGTTGTATTACAGGGATGAGGCAAAACTAATCACACTCATAGGTGCTCGAGTCTCTAATATATTGAGCAAGGTTCGTTTTGACATACAGCCTATTGGGATTGATTCCCACATGAATGCTCTTAAGCAGATGTTGGAAAGAGGAAACAAAGGTGTCTGCATGATCGGAATATGCGGTCTCGGTGGAATCGGGAAGACCACACTCGCGATGGCCCTCTATAATGAGCTCTCTCCTACTTTTGAAGGCAGTTGCTTCCTCTCTAACATGAGAGAAAATGAAAAGGAGGGCCTACCCTCACTGGAAGCGAAATTCATGGAAGAAGTCTTAAGAGGAAAGATGCCTATAGGCAATGTTAGAGAAGGAGTTAGCTTGATGAAACAAAGGCTTGGAAGCAAGAAAGTTCTATTGATTTTGGATGATGTGGAGCACACACGTCAACTTGAGGCATTCACACCTAACCGTAGGGAAAAGGTAGATTGGCTCGGTGCAGGAAGTAAGATCATTGTGACAACAAGGAACAAAGAGGTACTCATCCAGCATGGGCTGCAAGAGGATGCGATTTATTTCCCTAAAGGATTGGACGGAGAGCAATCACTGCAACTATTCTTTCGCTATGCGTTTGTGAGCGACCATCTATTGGCTGAACTGGATGACCTACCTCAGGAAATTGTGGAGGTGGCAGCGGGCCTGCCACTAGCGCTGATAGTATTTGGGTCACACTTTAGTTTCCTGAAGAAAAAGCAAGAATGGGAAGAAACATTGGAGACATTCAAGAGCGAACAGCATAAGGATGTTTACGAGCAATTAAGAATAAGCTACGAAGGCCTAAATGATAGAGAGAAGTATGTCTTTCTGGACATAGCATGTTACTTCATTGGAGAGAGTAAAGAATATCCGTTCTACATGTGGGAGGCTTGTGGTTGGCGTCCACGGCTCGCACTTGAAGTTCTTCAACACAGATCTCTTATTAAAATCAACGAGAATGATAGGTTCGAAATGCATGATCAGATTCGGGACATGGGAAGAATGGTCGTTAAGGAAGGAGGCCAGTTTGATGATCCTCTCACGTATAGCAGGCCATGGAGCAAGGATCAAGTTTTGGAAGTGTTGAAGAATCCGGAGGTATACGAACTATACTCATTAATTTCTGCCTTGTTGTCCATACTGTTGGAAATCTGATAATGATTTAGATGTCATATCTGATCATTGTTTAAACATTAATAAATACCAAAATCGAATCTTCATGAAGACTGATTCAATTTAATACATACCATAATCCAAATGCACCACCACAATAAGTACGTGAGGGAAAGCCTTTTAGATTTATATCACTCACAAATGTTGTAACTAGGGATGATCTCTCCTTAAGTTCTTATTATATCTTGATTATTCTTGATCATCATTTGTTTTCCTTTTTGTATGAATACCAAATCCTTGAGTATAAAACAAATGTTGAGTATGTACCACCAGACAAGGCCATATATTATTATATGCTCTAAGCTCGAGGGTCTAGTTTACTCATGAGTACATATTGTGGGTTGCGCATATATAAGAGTGAGGAAAATGCATAATATGTTTGAAAATAATTTATACTTCTCGAGTGAGGAAAATGCATAATATGTTTGTAAATAATTTATACTTCTCGTTTTTATTTAATCTAATATCGATTTTGAAAAATTGAAAACCTGTCTCACTTTCTATCAAACTTCTCTAGGTTTTCTACATATATGTTGTATTACGTTACTTGTTCGTTTGTGAGAGATTGATTACGAGCTACATTAACTAAATTCTATTGTCTATTTTTGTAAAATTAGGAAGCACTCACCATTTCAAACCATTTTCTGTATACAGATTGATCTACATGGCTGCACTTCCTCACGGATCAACTTCACAAGAAGTTCTTTTTGGTCTTGGACTCTTGCTTATTTACTGGAATTTCTCTTTTCGATAATGAATCAGTGACGAATGGACTGAACAACTCTCTTTATTTGATATTGAAGACAAATTTATATTTTACGATCATACGTTTAATGGGGCAAATGCATTAAACAATAATATATTGATTGTCGAAGGACTCCTATATAAATATTTTAAAAATCGAGAAGGTTGGGTACCATTCGAGATTTGCATGAGGTGGTCTTCCCACTTAATGGTTTAATTTAGCGTTTGATTTCTTTTTTTTTTAATGTTTGTAGGATTTATGGAAGAATTCCGGTGTCCAAGTTCTTCACTTGTCAAGATTTTACTTCGAAAAAGTAAAGATGTCGAGGATGGGAGGTGGGGAGATGCCGAAACCCAGTTGGAAAGGAATAGCGGCGATGCCCCATCTCCGGATGATCATTGCCGGAAGTGAAGCTGCATTTGATGAACATGAAAAAGAGATACATCTCCCAGGGAAAATACGGTGGCTAAGTTGGGACTGGTGTCCCCATGAGACGGTCGCCTTTCCCGATAGCCGGCATGAGCAGCTTTGTATCCTCGAACTACACGGGGGTCACTTTAGGGACTTTCGATCCCCTACCTTGGTAAGTCACGAGTCCAGATGCACATTAAGGCTTTAATTTGCTATTCTTCTTCGTATGAATTCATTTAAACAATATTTAACCAAAAAAATGTTTAAAACGCCATGCGCAGGTGCTTCCAAAGCTGAAGGTCCTAGATCTAACTTGGTGCGGCAATCTCATAAGGACTCCTGATTTCACTCATCTCCCGTCCCTAGTGAAGCTTGTGCTTCACTATTGTACCTCCTTGATTGAGTTGGACGAGTCTATCGGCCATCTTAGTAAGCTGGAGAAGCTGATCATGGAGGGATGCAGTAAACTGAAGGGCCTGCCTGCTGGACTTTGCAAGCTGACCTCACTTGAATTTCTTGATCTTTTCGGCTGTATGCAAATCTCGGTATTGCCAGAACAAATAGGGGACTTGAAATCCCTGAAACATCTTGACCTCGGAAGGACAGGGATATCGTATATACCTCATTCCATTGGAAGGCTTCAATGTCTAGAATGGCTCGACCTTACTGGATGCTCTTCCTTGAGAACGATACCTGATCGAATAGGAGGCCTCAAGAATCTATCGTGGTTGTCATTGGCAGAGTGCAAATTGTTGGAACAGTTGCCAAATTCTATGGGAACATTGACATCTTTAAAGGAATTGGACATTCGTAATTGTGAATCACTAATAGAAGTCCCTGATTCATTGGGAGACTTGAATAATGATCTTAAAGTATTTGTAGAGGGTTGCATCTCGTTGGAGATATTACCGAACTCAATTAGGATGTCAGGGGCGTGCTTTGATGAACTCCACCTTAATGGCTTTAAATCATTGAGGAGGCTACCTGATTCTGTGGCGGATATGAGAAGTGTTCGTTGGCTGAGCCTCCGTGACTGTAAGTCACTTCAAGAAATACCCGTCTCTATCGACAGGTTGGAGTCTCTGGAGATTCTAGACCTTTCTGGTTGTATTTCACTAAAAAAGATACCAGAATCAGTGGGCAACTTGAAATGTCTAAAATGTATGAGCCCAAAGCATTGTCGATCACTCGAAGAACTACCAGAATCCATGGCAGATTTGAAGTCTCTCGAAGTGCTACATATTTCAGGTGGCATGTCAGTGAAGAGGGTGCCTGACTTTATAGGGAAGCTGAAGAAGGTTCGCGAACTGCACCTAAGAGGGATTGAAGAAATGCCGAATCTCATTAGCGGCCTTCTCAGACTAGAAAAATTTCGTGTGAGAGATTGCCCAAAGTTAGAGTCTCTCCCTCGGCTTTCCTCTTCCCTTACCCATCTTTCAGTCATAGGATGTAAAGCTCTACCGGATTTGTCTGGCCTCGACAGTCTGAAGTCTTTACAGGAGTTGGTATTGGTCCACGGCGACGGCTTGGGTTGGAAACTGATGGAGAAAATATCACAGGTACCGTCTACTTTCTTTCAATCATATCTGATTGTCTTGATATATCTCACGTCGCATGCTACTTGAGATTGACTTGTTGCGTGGTGCATGCACCTCATAATTTTTACTGATGGATTATTACAGCTCTATGCTAAGCGAGCAATTGTATCGTTTGCAGTCCTCGTTTGAACGGTTGAAACATCTCCTCATTGCCGGAGCTAGTGAGGGTTCAGACTTGCTGTTTCAGCTTCCAAAATGGCAATTACTCGAGCAACCAATTATAGTGCGGCTCTTTTGCTTGGTCGAGGAGCCGCCCTTCAATGCATCACAGATTAACGTACGTATCCAAGTCAAGGTAGAAGGAAAGATCGTTACTGAAGGTACATGGAAGGCACGAAAAGCTAAAGATTTCGATGTGCCTGAGAAGTTGGAGGTGGAAGGCAAGGCTTTGTATGGGGTTGTGCTTGGAAATGAAGAAGATGAGATATTCAGGTGCTATGTCCAGCAAGGACGGGCGACCTTCAGGGTTAAGGCGACTTATAAACAATACCATCTGAGGATGGCCTATTTTTATGTTAAATCGCCGAATCTAGGACTCGATTATTCAGTGTTTTGATTCGATTGGGAAATCTGAACTACTGTACACGTCTATCTCATAGCTCATATTTAATTCTTGTTTGTCACATTTCCAGTCCTGAATTTGCAGCACCCTGTGTTCTCCATACCTTATTGACCATTTGGCAACATGTTACTGTTCAATGAATCTGTTTTAAAGACTTGTAACACAAATCCATTGGAACATGTTACCGTTCAATGAATCTGTTTTAAAGACTTGTAACACAAATCTATTGGAATCTTTAAGATAAGAGCCTGCAAAAATGTTCCTATACATTCTGAATTGTTGTTTCGATTAGGTGCTAAAACCAAGATGAGAACTGGTTTCGGCATCCAAATCTAGCTCAAAATCCCTTTAAGCTAATGACAATTTAAAGACTTGTAACACAAATCTATTGGAATCTTTAAGAATCGAGCCTGCAAAAATGTTCCCATACATTCTGAATTGTTGTTTCGATTAGGTGCTAAAACCAAGATGAGAACTGGTTTCGGCATCCAAATCTAGCCCAAAATCCCTTTAAGCTAATGACAACACTGAAAATTTGGGTTCACTGAAAATCCCTTTAAGCGAAGCCCGTATGGCTTGGAAGGAAATTATGACGTTTTGATTGATTGAGAACAACGAAGAGAAACCTGATTTTCTAGATCTACAGAAGAAAGAAGCTATGGAGGAGATTGAGTAAGATGGACCCCACACTGTTGCAAATTAACAAGCAACAGCAACGAAGGAACTAATGGTTTGGACCATTAGACTGGTAACAATCATCCGTATAAATTTCCATTTGCATGGTTAATTTTATTAGAACAATTTGTGATCTTGACATCTTGTGGTGGCCACAGATAAGCCAACTTGTTAATTTGCTGATTGATCGGCGTATCAGCTGATCTCATAATTGTTGGATAATAATAGCACATTTTCCCTTTTTTGTTCAAAAAAAATTAAAAATACTTTGAAATATTGACAAAAAACAGAAAAGTATCTTGCCACATTACTGTATCAGAAAAGTATTGGCAATATCGGCCAATATGATATGACATCGGTCATGGACTACAATGAGATACTAGTGATCACTTTTGTAATTTAGCGGGAGCAGAACTGGTAATATGTCAAAATCAAACATTCAAGAAGGATTTTATATCATCAATATTAGTCCTTGTCACTCACACTTCTGAATTCAAAACGGGAGCAACAGCAGAAAGCAAATTAGAAATGCTCGTAATGGTCACAGGTGGTGGAAAAATCGTAGCTACCTTTTTCTGGATGTGACTTGGCAGATTGTATTATCTGCGCACATTGGAGAGCAGGTGGAAGAGGGAATTGTGAAGGGATTGGCTCTCAAGGCATCTTTTAAAGCATAATTAGTTGGCAGTTCAACATATCAATTTTGATTCTATGAATGGCACAATCGTGAAGCCCACTACCAAGTTTCAGATTCTGCTAAGTTTCAAGGGCGCCTCGTTGTTTCCATTTAAAAAATAAGGCATCTCTCTCTCTTTCTCTCTCTGATATGCATCATGATAGAATGTTCAATTGTCTTTTAGAAACAAGCTTTTGTCATGGTAAGGACTTAAGTTGCTCATTTTATGACAAAACGCTGATAGCATTTATTCTTAGCTACAGGAACGGATACATAATCTGGCATCATTCTTACTTAAAGAGAAGCTCTATCCTTGCCAAAACACTGCCAACATGCATCAGCTGTCACTGACCATGGCAGATGGATGAGAACCAAATCAGTTGGTGAAGTTAGGAATGGTGGCATGGGGCTCTGTGGCCTTGGCTGCAGGGGTAGGTTCCACGGCGGGTGAAGGAGGGACTGGTTCCCCAAGCAGCTCAGCAGGCAGTGGTGGAATTCCTTCGAGATAGAAGGTGTAGAAGATCTTGAATGGGAAGATCAGCTGGTGAAGCTTCACTTGTCCACGAGCTCCTTTGAATATACCAGAGCCTCCTGTTACTGCTAAGTACGTGTCTTCGTATGTCAGATAAGGTCCCTGCGTGAGAATACGAGAAGGAAATTAAAATTAAGTCGATTACGTGTGTATACATAAATGGATTAATGCTTCAAATGACTAAGTTATAACCAATCCTTGAATTACCAAGGTTTGTACCATGCCCAAAACTAGATTGATCAACTTTCGTACGGATTCTAAAGTTGGTAATGTTCTTCTAGGATTAAAGAGGATTCAAGTTTTTGGCTATATTTCTCTCAGTTGAGAGCACCCAAACCCATAACCAAGTGGAGTAGGCTGAGTGGATCTGTTCACTATAGTTTATACAACCTTTTTTCATCTCAGCCAATTTTGACAAGTTGGTGCCTATTGGGCTCTACAGTCAGGCGACTCTCCCAGATTGATTACCATCCAATTTTCTGATCTAGGATGTAGTTTATAAGTGTTGTGACTTACTTGGATAGAGATGTGACCGTAGTCACCGAAGTAGATGCTGTAGGTGGCCTCGTAGCGGTCGCCCTTCTTCTCTGGTACGTGCTGTATCAGAATGCAGATGCCTGCGCTGATTCCCAGACGCTTCTCCAGGTTGCCACTGTAAATCTGCACATTTGTTTCATGACTTACATCAACTTCCCCAATTCATGAGGACCATAGACAAATCATGTGATTGAGAGAAAGAGAGAAAACAGTTGTTAATTTCAGTAACCTTGTTGGTGAAGGGCACCAAATCACCGAGCGAGTTGACTTGTTTCTGGCTAAGACGAAGGTAGGCAGGGCTCCTCCTGTCCCTCTCGTTTATCTCATAGACATGCAGCTCCTGAACTCCAGTGCAATCTGCACGTTCCTTCATAGACAGCTCTTGAACTCCGGTTCCTGCAACAACCACATCTTCCTTCTTAGAAAACTTAGAACCTACATATGCAGAATGAGCACATGATGTTGAAAGCATGGTATGAACCGGGCCGCATGTATTTTTTTCGGCGAGGCAACAGTGGCAGATTATAGCAGATGACGAGGAGTCACGTAATTGATCTTTCAGGCACTCTTAAAGAACCAATCAAAGGAATTAAACTGCTGGCAACTAAATCTGTGATGTCCCAAGTGTGATGGTGGGCATTGATGATGATCACACGCGCAAGAATTTTTTGACTGCTTGCTAGACCATTAATAGATCATGCTATCAGCAGCACTCAAAAATTCAAATGGCAGGATGATGCCATGTTGATGATGATAAAATGATGATGGTAGTGGTGATTAAAAGCAAGGGATGATGGTGGTTGCGGCAAAAATTAAATGACTCGCATACCTGATGCCGCAGAAGCAACGGCGTTCGAGCGAGATGACGGTGAAGCAGACGGCGCTCCTTCATGGAAGGCCCTTAGCTTAAGTTGGGTGCCGAAGAAGCCGGGCCCAGCAACACTCTGCTTGAAACCAACAGAGGATGGGCAGAGTGATGATGAAAAAAGGCTTGGCTTGGCAGATTTCAGTGTGAGGGAAGAAGCTATCGATGAACTAATGGTAGACATTCGTCTCTCTCTGGATCTCTTACTCACTGGTTTCAGTTCTTCTTTGTTTCCGCTCACTGATCAAAGGGCAGATCTCCTTCCAAGTTGCAGAGAATTTGGGTGGAGGGGGCACTTTAAATAACCATGAGAAGTCGATCGGAAGCGCCGTGGAGGCGTCATCATCCATCCCACTTGGAACACGTGAGATCTTCGACGCGCACGCACCGACCACAGGAGGTCAGCGGGTGGGCCGGTTTGACCATAAAAGGGGACGCCGAAATTTTTCCATCCGTTTCACTTTCAACCTCGTTCTCGAGGGCCGCTAAGTGGAAGCGGCACCGACCAAAAATCGTCTAAATGCAAATTGAAGGGAGAAGTTGTAAATTGAATTTGATCTGTAGAAGATTTTATCAAGTGTTCTCCATTATTCGTTGTATCCAGATACCAAAGTCAAAGTCGTGTTAGGATGTTTTAGGGAAATTACCTTGTATTTTGTTCACTATTTTTGCACCCTCATTAATTTCAAGCTAGATAAAAACTCAAAGTTTGAATCTTTTGTTGACAACCTCAAGTAGATGATATACTTTTAGGTTAAATTAATTTTGTTTAAGATGTGTAAACTTGTAAATGTGGAACCCAAAAAAACTCAATGTTTGTCATTGAGGAACCCAAATTACCATTTATCGCTTTGCTTGTTTTTCACAGAATCTAGTATATGGGCTATACTTAGTTCTTCATATATCGGCTTCTATGAAGTCTGTTTTTTTGCTACAGCTTCTAAAAATTGTTTCCCTTTGTACAATGGATCTGTAGAAAGCCTACAAACTTGATGAATTATAAGATTGTAGGGTCTGTTTGGTTTTAAAATCAGACATTTTTTTCTTTTAGTTTTGTAATTTTTAAATATTCTAAAATTCAGTTTTTTAATAGTAATCTAGAAAAAATGTAGTGCTTGGAAAAGCTTGAAGAAACATGAAAAATGAATAGCTTATGAGCTTTCTCTTGTTTAGAAAATCTTCTGAAAATTCTCCTCTTTGTATGTTCTCAAAAACAATTTTGAAGCGCTAATTTCACAGATGGAGAGAATATTTATTGAAACATAATTTCAGCACACGTATGCCATGCGGCCTGCAGTTCATCGATGAGACTATGGATATTGGAAAGAGTACTCCAAGAAACCGGAACCTCAACTCAGGAATCACTTCTATCTAAGAGGTGAACAAATTTCAATCCGAAGTATAGTCTATTTTTGAGAATGCATTGCTTGTTATGTATCATCACGTGATTGAGTCATTTCACTGTTGCTGTTGCAGGTGAAAGGGCATGACAAACAGCCTGCTTCCGTTTATTTCAGAAGATGAATGATTTGATAAAAGGTGAAATCACAAGAGGGACAAGTTTCTAGCACTTAGAGAAACAATTACAGTGAAATAGAAAAGCTTCAAACTACTTTGATAATTAACATCTGCAAGGTTCTGCACTTAATATATATGCAAGATGATGACTGAAATAGATTTTTTTGCAAAAATAAAAATTTTGGCCGATATAGCAAGGCATATCTCAAGCTTTAGCAGAAAGATAACTGTTTTCGATAACTAAAAAGCAAGAAATGATGACTTGTTGAGGGAAATCAGAGCTAGTCTTTTCATCAACAGCAATAATAAAGATGTGCCACAGAATCAAAGAATTGCAAAGTAAGCTGCCTTCAGCAGGTAATCGTTGTAAGCTGTTGGAACCCTCAATGTCGCCCGTCCTTCCTTCACATACTTGAAAGTCTCCTCATCTTCTTCAAAGCACTCGATCGCATACAAAACCTTGCCTTCCACTCCCCACTTCTCAAGCTTCTTGCGCCCAATTAGTTCCTCAAATTTTACTGCTTCCCAACTACTCTCAGTGACGATCTCTCCTCCTACCTTTACTTGGACACAGACGTTAATCTGTGAAGTGTTGCAGTCGGCCTCGTCGATGGAGCAAATCAGCCGCGCTTTAACTGGTCGCCTGAGTTGCCATTTTGGAAGCCAAAATACCAAGTCCGATCCCTCGCTTACTCCGGAAACCAGGAAGCCATCCAACTGTTCAAACGAGGCCTGCAAATGTTACAGTCACTAGATTAACACAAGCCTGTTCATAATTCCATTGACCAATCGATCCATCTGAAGTAGCTCTGCGACATGAGATATATCAGAGCAATCAACGATTGAATGAAAGTAGGAATGTACGTACCTGTGATAATTTCTCCATGAAGCCGCGCCCCAAGCCGTCACAGTGGGTCAATGTTAACTCCTTTAAAGACTTCAATCTCCCAAGGCCAGGTAAGTGGGTGAGGTTAGAGCAACGTAGAACTGAGAGATGGGCAAGAGACAAGGGAAGCTGAGGGATCGACTCCAACTTCGGGCAATCTTCTACATACATTTCGGCCAGTTGGGGAAGGCCACCAACGAGAACCGATATTTCTTCAATCTCCTTCAGATGCAACTCGAGAAGCTTCTTCAGATTTCCTATAAAGTCAGGCACCCTCTTCACTGACATTCCACCAGAAATATGGAGCACTGTCAAGGATCTCAACCTGCCAATGGAATCTGGCAGTTCCTCAAGTGATCGACATTGCTTCAGGCTCAAACGCCTTAGATTCCTGAAGTTTCCTATTGATTTCGGCAACCTTCTTAGTGAAGTGCAATCAGAAAGGTCTAAATCCTCCAAAGACGTCAACCTGATAATGGATTGTGGTAGTTCTTCAAGTGATTCACAGTCACGGAAGCTCAGTCTGCGGATACTCATCATATTGCCCAGAGAATCAGGCAGTCTCCTCAGTGATTTAAGACCATTGAGATGGAGCTCACCATGTACCCGTGGGATTGACTTTACGATGGGGCTCGGTACTTTCTCCAACAAGATGCAACCTTCTAGAGATAATTCAAACTTGTTCTTCAAGTGTGCCAATGAATCAGGGACTTCTGTTAGTGATTGGCAGTTGCGAATGTCCAACTTCTTTAAAGATGTCAACGTTCTCACGGAGTTTGGTAATTGTTCCAAGAGCTTGCACCGCTTCAATGTCAACTGTGAGAGACTCTCGAGGGCTCCTATTGAATCAGGTATCTCTCTCAAGTATTTGCAGTCGGCAAGGTCGAGTTGTTCAAGAGACTGAAGTCTTCCGATGGAGTCGGGTATATCTGATATATGTGTTTGGCTAAGACCAAGATATTTTAGGGAATTCAAGTCCCCTATTTGTTTCGGCAGAGAAGAAATTCTCTTGCAACCATGGAGGTCGAGATTTTCAAGAAGTTGCATCCTTACAATGGAATCGGGTAGGTAAGATATACCCATCTCTTCAAGGTTAAGATACTTTAGGGACCTCAAGTCCCCTATTTGATCCGGCAAGCACGAAACCTTCTCACAGCCGGAAAGATCAAGATATTCAAGTGATGTCAACTTACAGAGTGCAGCAGGCAGTCCTTTTAGTTTACTGCATCCCTCCATACTCAGCTTCACCAGCTTATCAAGATGCCCGATCGACTCGTCCATCTCCATCAACGCGACACAGTAGTCAAACACAAGCTTCACCAGGGACGGGAGATAAGTGAAATCTGGAGTCCGTATAAGATTGATACACCAAGTTAGATCGAGGACCTTCAGCTCTGGAAATGCCTGCACATGGTTTTGCCTTTCTTAATGAGCACCCACTTGAATGCAGAATCCACTAATGACTTTGTATGTAAAACCTGTTTTGTATATGATTTTTCTTACCCAATTTCATGAATAAAATTCACCTTGATCATCTTTAGCAGAACATGTTTTATTGTAAATAAGCACGACCAACACATTATCATGAGAAACATGATAATATATATATATATATATATATATATATATATATATATATATATATACACACTGTACACTGTTGGCCTGTACTGCAGTTGACTTCACCATTAATCTCTCTGAATACAGATTTGTAACCGAGCTTTTTTGAAAAATTACGTAACTTGAAATTGGCAATAACGTCTATTGACTTAAATGGGAAAAAGGAATAGATGATCTTCTTTGACAAATATTATTTTTTTAACGAGATATAACACTGACATTAAAAGAAGAACTAAGGTAACTCATGAACAACAGGATTCACTAACCATGCGCGACCCGAAGTGTTGAAGGCGACCGTTGGATAGGTCGAGGACGATGAGCTGCTCATGCCGGCTGTTCTGAAACGTGAGCGTCTCATAGGGACACCACTTCCAACTGAACCATCGTACGTTACCTGGCAGACGAACGATCTCGCCTTTATCTTCAACTGCACCTTCAGTTGCACCAGTGATCATCCGGAGCCTGGGCATTGCCGCCATTATGACCTTCCAAAGCTTTTCACCAGAAACTGTGGACAAGTCGACGCCATGGAGGTCGCGGTTCCCAAGTTCAACCTAAAACCAGCATTGACAAAGACTGTTTAGAGGAACCATTAGCAATCATCTGCCCAAAAATGAATATAGACAATACGGCCGTCGGAAATAGAGAGATCTATCACTTTGCAGTACTGGCGTCAGCCCGTGGTCACAGTTGTAGGCATATGTTTCTTAAGCAAAAGTAGCCAAATTCCAAGAAATTAACAGAGTCTCGATAAGTTTTCTTATGAGTTCAAACTTCAAAGTAACATTTTGCATGTGCCATTAATCTCCGGTTGTGACCATTACTCTAAGGTTGTGGATTGTTTCGGGGTATGGGAGGACCTACATTACACCATTCAACTAGAGTATAGTATTATGCTTAGTTCAGAAGCCACTTTTCTTGTAAAAACCGAATTGTAATACCCTTGCTTCTAAGATTGTGGCTTGGTTTGAGGTATGAGAAGACCTACATTACACCCTTCAACTTGAGTATATCATTTGCCACTGACTCCAACCCAAAGGAATAACACACAAAAATGTAACTGTGGCTACGCTAATCAAACCTCAAAGATGTAAAGGGCCTTGCTAGGTTGCACTAAGCTCCTTGATGTGGTGTCCACAAGGGCTCACCTTGATGAGGTATAACTTTTCAACCGATCATAAAACAAGGCAGAAATGATCAAGTTAAGCTCGTACCTGCAATACTTGATCCTTGCTCCATGACCTGCTGCGGTGCGTGAGAGGATCTGCCCTGTGGCCCCCTTGATCAGCAATCATTCTTCCCATGTCTCGAATTTGGTCGTGCATAACAAAGCAATTAAACCTGTTGATTTTAATAAGACATCTGTGTTGGAGAACTTCAAGTGCGAGGTGCGGATTCCAACCACAACCCTCCCACATGTAAACTGGAGATTCTCTGTACTCTCCGATAAAGAAACAGGCAATGTCCAAAAAGACACACTTTTCTCTATCATTCAGGCCTTCGTAGCTTATTCTCAGTCTCTCGTGAACTTCCTTATCCTGTTCGCTTTTCAATGTTCTCAGAGTTTCCTCCCACTCTCGTTTTTCCTTTAGGAAACTAAAGTGTGAGCCAAAAATTTCCAGTGCCAGCGGCAAGCCCCCTGCTACCTTCACAATTTCCTGAGATAGCTCAACGAATCCTGTCAATGGTTGGTTGCTGCCAAATGCACGGCGACAAAATAGCTGCAGTGAGTGCTCTGCGTCCAATCCTTCAAGAAAATGAATGTATTTTTCTTGCAATCCATGCTGGAGAAGAATCTCTGCGTTCCTTGTTGTCACAATGATCTTACTTCCTGCACCGAACCACTCTTTCTCTTTTCCCCAACGGTTAGCAGTGAAAGCCTCGAGTTGACGTGTATGATCCACATCATCCAAAATCAAGAGAACTTTCCTGCTTCCAAGCCTTCGTTTTATCAAGCTAACTCCTTCTCTGACATTGTCTATGCTCATGGTTTCTTTTAAAACCTCTTTCATGAGCTTCGCTTGCAAAGAGGGTAAGCCGTCCCTGTTCTCATGTTCTATGATGTTTGAGAGGAAGCAACTGCCTTCAAATGTTGGATAGAGCTGATTATAAAGGTCCATAGCGATTGTGGTCTTGCCCATTCCACCTAGACCGCATATTCCAATCATGCAAACACCATCTGTTCCTCTTTCCAGCATTTGCTTGAGATTATGTAATTGGGAATCTATCCCTACAGGCTCTACATCCAAAGGAACTTTTCTCAATATACTAGAGATCCTTGCACGTACAAGCGAGATCAGGTCTGCCTCACTCCTGTAATGCAAACATGAAGAAAAGAGTTTGTTAAAACCAGGTTTAATATTAAAAAAATCTGATGGTACCAATATTATATTGTATGTCATTTCTGTTAGTGTCGAGTTCATATTACATGGCAGAAAACCATTTTCAAGCTTCCCAAAAGAATAAAAATATATATATAATTTCTTCTGTTAAGGTCACATGGATGCAGGCGTGAAGAGGCAGAAAGATAGAAAGAATTACCCTTTGGCGTCACGAAGACAGCCAGAAATATTTCCTGCTTCTCTTAGGGCGGATTCCCACTCCTTGATATCCTTGTCATCTAATTCCTCATCGAGTCGATGCTTTTCGAAAGCCTTTTCAAATGATGCCCTGCAATTCTTCACATCAGAAGGATGAACATCATAAAATATGGGAATTATGGGTCTGTTTTCTCCTTCCTTCTTGTTGATCTCCACTATCTTAGCTATCTCCTTCAAGCACCATTTGGAGTCCCCATAGCTCTTAGAGAAGACCGGCACAAAGATCTTCGACTCCTCGATGCACTTCAACAGATGGCTGATTCTTTGGCCTACTTCCAGGCTTTCACTGTCAATAAAGGTGTTAATGCCATGACTTTTCAGTTCCTTGTTTAGATGGCTGGTGAAGCCATTACGTGTATCTTCACCCCTGAAACTAATGAACACGTCATACTTAAAGGATCTAGTGTCTGGTTTTTCTGCAAGTTCCTCCCCCAAGCACTCATGGTCATTCCTAACTGACCGCCCATGCCCATCTCTTACGCGTACTGCTGACTGGTTCTTTGGTGGTGACAGTATTTTCTGATCAACTTCCTTCCCCGGCGTAATATTGGTCGCCCCCTCCGAACCATTGCACCCCAGAGGGCCACTGGTAGGCCCTAACTTCATATTTGGAGTCATCCAGTAGATACAATCTATAACGACACAACCGCACCAAGAGTGTTAGCATCTGCCACCCATAGATAGTATGCTATATTTGTCTTTTAATGTTGGTATCAATCTGATCCGTATAGGCTTCCGAAAGTTTTGAGGTGTGAAACTTGCCTAAATATGTACTTGACGATATAAACCAAACTAGAAAGGAAGAGAGTTAGAGAGATCATCAACTTGTCACACATGGCATAAACATGTAGCTCGAAATTCAAAACAAATGATGAAGCAGTTACTGTGGCAGATTTTCCTATGGCCGAACTGCTGCATCTGTTGGGTGTATTTTCGTGGCTTTAAATGTGTGAAGTTGCTTTATTTGAAATTTGAAGCATAGGATATTGAGCAAATAAAAACTATGTGAAACTATATTTCCTGATTCGTAGGTGCAAAACATTGCCGACCTTAATCATCGAGGTAGATCGAAGTTTTTATAACCATTAGTTTGGTCAAGCAACGGATGTTTATCTTAGTTTAGCTTTTGAACTGAGAACTGCCGACACCCATGTCTGACGTTATGTGGCGTCTGTGGGCAATTGCCTCCACAGACGCATACAAGTTACTAGTAATTGCCGCTACAACAAAGGGGCGAAGCGAAAAGGTGGGCCAAGCGTCTCGGCAGAAATGCCTATAACAATCCTGTTCTCCATGAAACACCATGTCTGTGTTGGACCTTTTGCGTTGTGCAGCGGAAGTCTCCCTTTGGTGGATGCAGTGAAGTCTCCAGCAAGCGTAGCAAGCTTCCCCTGTGAAGAACAACAAAAGAGAGGAAGAGGAAGAAGATAGTCTTTTTGGGGGTTTTCTTTCAAGGGGCTTCTCACGAGTTATGTATTTATTTCAAGAGAGCTTGCTAGGAAATTATACCCTAGCCCCTTAGGTTTTCCCATGCCCTAGCTGCGGTTAGGGGTGAGAGATTTTAGGAGGGAACCCACTATCCATATCCAACAGTCCATGGAGAAAATTAGCCATCTAATTAGTTAGGGAATTATCTACGATCTGTAGTAAAATTTGAAGTAGATCAATCACCCACTTAAATCAAATCGAAAATTCAGTTGCAAAAATCAACTCTTTGTTACAGAGGACAGACATATATCAATGCGCTAAGCGTAGGAAACAATCATGCAAAAAACTTTGGTAGAACTTCCAAATGATTCCAAGGAAAAACACAACAAAAATCTCCACTCACGTATCAATAAAGCAACTGATAGAGAAGCCAAATATGCATACCTCTTAACCGAAACAAGGCCGACCAGTATGCAGCCATCTTGACTCACAAACTGGACGCAGAGCACGCTGTTCATCAACAGAACACGCTCATGTTGAACGAAGCATGCAAGACCCCACTCTGACGACGAATACTTGATATGCTACACTATACTCTAGAGCGAAGTCCCTATTTGTAATAGAGAATGGTGTAAACTTCCACGGTAGTGTACTGTTGTACAGATTAAAGAACATATAAATTCGCTGTCGCTCGATGTCTATTATATGACATGATTTGCATTTTTAAATGCTAAAGGGCGCCTTCTGTATTCAGCTCTAAGGGGGGAAAATTGTGAAGATTCCGCCTCAAGTCTTCTCTTCCTTGCCGTTGACATGAAGGGCCACGGAAACAAGCCATCGAATTGAAATTAAGTATCCCCACCAAGCTAATTGCCACTAAGTAAACGGCGAAATGTCTTCTCTTGCTTAACTTTGATAAAATCAAAGCATGCCCCACCTCACACCGCCGGATCTTGATGCCGTCATCCTTCATAATTTTTTGCATGAATAAGATCAACACATATATGAAATAGATCTGTTCTTTTCTTGATATATATATATATATATATATAAGCCTCTAGTTATGGGTCGAATGACGTATAAGAATTGTAATAGAGCAAAGGTGTGTGTCTTTTCAGTGAGTCGCTGATTGTTAAGTTCACAATATTTTCGGTGACTTGATTTTTAATTTTTAACCACTGAAACCTAAAAATAAAAGTTTCAGGGCAGATAATCTCTCCCTTTTTTTTTTTCTTTGACGTCAGTGGAGCTAATGTATAATTCAACTCGTTTCCTGACAAAGACACTTGAATTATTCAAGGAATTGAAATTATTTTCGGAAATAAAAAAAGTTGGTCGTCATTTTTGGAAGATAGATGCCACTTTCGGCTGAGCCACTCATGTACGTGTGTAGTGTACTTTCACGTCTGATCTCCTTCGGCTTCATTAATATTACATCCAAATGCGTTAGTCAACTCACTATATATATTATATGTATATATGTGTGATTATATATATTATGTATGTGGGTATGTGTAAAAGCATGTATGAAGAGAGATGATGTCATGTGCAGCATTACCTTAGAAACATCTAAATTTCTCAATTCATCTCATTATATATATATATATATATATATATATATATATATATATATATATATATATATATATATAATTGAGTGTTGGCTTGAGATAGCTACAGTTACCCAGCTTACTTATGAGTTATGATGATTAATTATGATAGACGGTTGAAAAAAACAATTAAGAAAATTAAAAAATGGTATAAACTAAATTTTATTTTTGTTTTTTTTTTTTTCTTTCAACTGCTCATCATGATAAATCACTTTTTTCTCGTTATTTTTCTGTCAACAACAGTCCATTGTGATGTATCAGACTATTAAATTTGGTGTGGTGTTACTGTTGTTCATTAGTTTTAATGTCATTGTTGTCTATTAATTTTAGAGCCCATTTATGAACTCATATATATCAGTAGGGGAGCTACTTGTTGGTGATGCTGCCGGCGATGACCAAGGCGCTGGTACTGGCAAGGCGGTGATCGAGCAAGCGCTGCAGCAATGACCCGAAGCAGAAATTCGCTTGAGGGTTTTGCTCGAGGGTTAATCCTCGGTACGAAAGCGGAAAATTGCCCTGCCTGTGCTGGAGAATGGCCGCCGGCACTGAAAGAAGGTCTATAGCGGCAAGAGCATCTTAAGCGGTGATATTGTCTACACTGTGAACCTTTTCATCAATATAGTTTTGCTCATCACCCGGAGACACCAATCATCAAGGGAAACCAGGATTTTTTTTAGGGCCAAGACCATTAGAGGGCCGAACCAGGGTCGGCCAAAAGGAGCCACGAAGAGCGACCGATCAAGTCAACCTTTTTATTAGTTTTTTTCATTATATGTTGATTTTAAGTTTTTCAGGTGTAGAGAGATTGAATATTTTATTTGCATACTTTTCAATATGTTTTTCAAAAATATTTTCATTTGTTATATGTAAATTTTTTTATTGAGAGAAAGAAATAGTATTTTTATTAGTTCATATATTTTTCATTTGTTATATCCACCACTTATATATATATATATATATATATATATATATATATATATATATATATATATATATATATATATATATATATATATATATAGAAAGATAGATAAATAGAGATAAAAAAATGCAAAACATTTGTTAACTTGTCCGTCTAGTTGTATAAACAAGTGCCAAGTGGTGGACAAAACAAATTGAAAATATTGTCTTTATGAACAAGCACTTACAAAATTACAACTTATCCAAATGGACAAGCACTTGACACTTGTTTTGAAAACAAGTGTTTTAGGAACAGTTGTCCTTGCAACCAAACGGTATTTGATATTTGGCAACAAGAACACAAAGAATTTGTTACAGACGACGAGTCTGTCTCAAGTATTATGGTATATATCCATAGAACAATAGGATGAATATTCAATGAATATGCTTCAACCTTTGATACTGACTCATTAAACAATTTGTTAGTGTTCTTTGTGACAAACACCTAGAGGGCCATTACTGTCTCTACAAAATTAAAAAATGGCCAATCCCTACTTTTTGCAAATTTTATAAAGGCATAAGGGCTTCTCTCATGATAAGCAGGATTTGCCTGAAAATATATAGCTGTAATATTGCTGCATGTCAGCTCATTGAATACGAGGTGTTGATACCCATATCTCTCATTAATGCTTTAAGCCAAATAATATACATATTGCCATAGATTTCTGCGCTAGAGCGAGCTTTGTTTGGAAACTTAAACCATACGATATTGTACAAATAAAAACTATGAGAAACTATATTTCCTGATTCAGAGGTGCAAAACGTTGCAGGATCAAAGCTCCTATATTTAATCACGCGACGACAGTTTCCTAGTTCATCTTTTGAACTTTGAACTGCCGAAACGCTTGTATGGCATCATTGATCCTTTATAAAGCAGAGGCACATGTGGCCTCTGTGAGCAATTGCAGCAGCAACAAACGGGGGAAGAGGTGGGCCAAATGTCTCTCTAGAAATGCCTATACCAATGGCATAGAGCTGAGCAAATTTAACATCTACTTCTTGAAATAAACACAGTGTTTGCATGTGCATGAAGAAAATTAAATATTTGATTCAAAGAGCAACACTCTGTTACTGATGATACACTTATTTACATGCACCAAGCGTATAATAGAAAATAGGATGCAGAAATGTCAAGAGCAGGCCAATCGCCACTCTCCTGCTCTCACGGTGCTTGGCTTTTAACAAGAAAACTCTGGTAAAACTTCTTACCAAGCTCGATCCCGAATGATTCCAAGGAAGAACACAGCAAAAGTTTCTTACTCTTAGTCAAGGATCAACAAAGTAAGTGATAGAGAAGCGAAATATGCATACCTCTTAACCAAAACAAGGACCTGCTTGTGCTTGCAGCCCCCCGATCCATCTCGACTCGCAAACTTGAGGGCGTGGAAGCTGCTCCTACCTGCCGGAATGCTTGTCGATCGTGTCGATCTGCATGTATATCCTCCCTTCTTATGGCTGAGCATCTGATTAACCTTTGCTGTCACTAAGATAGGTCAAATTATCCAAATACATTTTTAATCAATATCTAAAGTCGACATTGCTCTGCACGCAACGATGAGTCGATATCTAACCAGAACATAACCAAGGGAATCGTGAAGAGTCCGCATCAAGTTTTCTTGTTCTTGCAGCTGAGAAGAAGGACCACGAGAACAAGTCTTCTCTTGCTCAACTTGGCTACAGTTTGAAGTATACGTATGCCCCCTTTGTCGTCGCCACATCTTTGAATTAGAGCCTCTAGTTTTGGGTCGAATAACGTATAAGCATTGTTTTGTATTAGAGCAGAGATGTAGTGTTTCAGTACTTTATTCTTAGTTCTCAACACTTACAAAACCAATGAAAATCTTCACAAAAGTTTTCCGGCAGATTCTTTTTTCTTTGTTTTTTCTTTGACGTCAACTGAGCTAGGTGCGAAATTTTTAGTCGTATTGTTTGGATTCGGGTTCAGTTTGGTTCCACCAAATCATGTTTGGCCCTAAAAAAAACCCTTGCCCTTAGTGGAGCTAATGTGTTACGTCTCAATTACACTCGAACTATTTAAGGAATTGAAATTACCTTGGAAAAGAAAAACTTGGTCTTTTTTCTGAGGAAGTAGATGCCACTTTCGGCTAAGTCATGGGCAGTTCTCTCCGCATGGTCGCATTCGTCATCTTATTAGTATTGCATTCAACCAACCCGATTGTTTCTCGAACAATGATGTGAGTCTCTCTGAAGGCAACATCTTAATGATATGCATAAAAACTGAACATATTAATGAACAGTAACTTTCAAAAAATAAACTGAATTGAAAAAAAGTCAAATAAAATTTAGTAGGAAGTATATGGAATCTCATTGATGTACCTAATACCTATATGACATAGATCTACATGTCAGCTTTTTGTATACAATTTGGTTTCCACGGGATTTCTTGTGGGACATAGACTGGCCCGCCGTTAGCTTGTTCTTCTCACGATTCTATGAATATATTATGGGGTCAAATTAGTTGTACCTTTTTTACTTTTTCCAGTTTTCTTGGCAGCCCTTTCACACTTCGTGAATAATTTAATTAAAAGCAGGAACCAGAAAAATTGATTGGAGGGGCACTGGTAGGACACTTACATAAATTCAAGAATAAAGGTTTAAAGATGACCATTTAAAAATAAAAAAATTTTAAGAGAGTGGTATGGGCATTTGCTCACACAAGTCACCATGTGGTTGTCCTACTAGTTAAAAGGACCTAGACATGACGCCCCTTTGAAAACTTTGGACACCTATAGCTTTGAACCATAGTCACAAATGACATATAATACAGTGAACTTGAAAAAAATAAAAAATACGGGAAAAAAAGGTACATTTTAAAAAAAAAAACTAAAAATAAGAAAAAAATAAATAAGTGAGAAACTAATAACACAAACATCAAAAGATAAGTAAAGTTACGACAAACAAAAAACAGAAAATGAAAAAAAAAAAACTATTTGGCATTAAAAAAATAAAAAATGTGAATTACATTTTTTTTAAAAATGTTTTTTTAAGTTTTAAACTTCACTTTAATTTATCACAGTTTTTTGAAAAAAAAACATTTTTTGTTACTATTCTTTCAACATATATATATATATATATATATATATATATATATATATATATATATATATATATATATATATATATATATATATATATATATAAACTTGTAGCTTTCAAGATATTTAGAAAAAAAAGCCCTCTCGTTCATCCTTTGATACTACACTTAAAGCACTTAGATGTGTGTTATGGTTTCGATTCTTGTGGGTACTATGATTTTGATTTGTGGAGAAAAAATTTGTAAAAAATGCCGTCAAATATAAATGTTAATGTATTCATGAACGTCAAAAATTGACGTCTGGTGAGTGTTTCTAATGTAAAATATATTTTTTGAATCGCAAAAGTAAACCGGATAAACGTTGTTGAGAACCACAATTCTCCTACGTCTTCATTTTTGTCATTATCGTGCCCTATTGGCATGAAAGTCCACTCTTTGGTGAACCAAGGCGCCCCCAGGCAGTATCGCCCCAGTTGTTCAATCGATGATTGAAAGGGAAGCACGAGCTTGGGATATAGAAAGAATTCGACATCCAATGAAGGATTTGAATCAGATTCAGATTTACGAAATGATATCTGATCAAATTGTAATCCAGATTTGATTTAGCTTTTAATATATGTTTTATGCCCAATCTCCACACATTTTGTTATGCAGTTCGGATTCGGTTTGAAAGTCGAATTCATGAGATTCTTATGTGAATATAAAATCGGGTTCAGATCGTATTCGAATTAAGAATTTGATATCTTATATCCAATGTTCTTACATTTTGTAAATCGACTAATTTAGGTTTAGAATTTTCAATCCTGATTCAGATTCAGATGTGATTCATGTGAATGTAAAAAATCAGATTCACATCGGATTCTGATTGTGAAATCAAAAATTCGGATATAAGTTTTCTTTGTTTGGATTTTAGGCATGAAATCATGTTGGTTTGCCAGTGGAATGTATCCAATAAAGTCTCTAACCATTGCCATCCCAAAATATGTGTAATCTAGTCGATTTAGTTATTAAGGAAAAATGGAAATATTGAAATTCACATTTGAAGAATTGGCGATAATAAGAACTTAATATCCAATTCATTGATATTTGTGAAAACCCAACTAAGTTTTGCACCATTAGTCAAAAATAAACTCCCTCGAACAACTCTTAAGTGATAGAAGGACCAATTAGACTCAATGAATTTGAATTATCCAATAGTGTAATGCATGATTAACTATATCCTAATTAGTTCTTTTATTAATTATCCAATACTTAAGTAATCTTATCCATGTATGTTAGAATGATTTATTGATATATAAAATTATTACGATACCTTTAGTTATTGATGTAAGAAAGTTATTCGTAAAAACACGAATGTATGAAACAAAAAATCTATATATTTTTGAAATCGTTTACTTATTTACTAAAATAATTTGAGAAAAACAATATTAAGAATATTAAAGTTTTTTTATCTTTATTACAACAAAATTTTTAAATGTGAAATGAAAAAAATTGGCACCACTGGTCGGTGGCTCAAAAGCGGAAGGCGGTCAAAGAGGTGCCAAATTTTGGCACCATCTGACTGGTCAGACGAGCCAGCCGCTGGTCCTTCCTTCGGCGACGCTCAGCGCCGTCAACGAAAACAAAAGGTTGCTAGGACCGTGTGAGAAGCGAGTTCAATAAGCACGCGTTCCTCGAGGTGGACAATGCAGGACCGCTTATACGACACCTCCCGTTTGCTCCTAACCATTATATATTCGAGGGATTCGGTTGCACTTCCTCCATAGACACAGCCTGCAAGAAAGGAAGACGCCTCCTTTGATCTCACAGAGTGAAAGAAGAAGAAGATCCATGGCTTCTCTTCCATCCGGAGCCTCATCTCTCATGCTTAAGGCTCCCCTGGGATCAGGTATACATGATGTTAGCTCGAGAGAACTTGACATTTTTTGTCTTGAATTTTTGGATTAATCATCAATATTTAGGTGACTGCCACCATCTGATTTGTCTATCGTTTTCCGCTTATGACGAAACAAATGCGATTCTATCATGTCAGGCCCCGATTATATGCTCATTCAGGTAGTTTTTAATTTGGCTAAAGTGTAGTATGTATATTTGCTGATGGAGTTGCAGGAACAGGAGTTGAAGAGCTGTCTAAGAAGGAATGTGCAGAGATTACTGGAATTCAAGAGCTGCATGTTTATGAGATGAACGAGCGAGACAGGAGCAGCCCTGCCTATCTTCGTCTCAGCCAGAAACAAGTCAATTCGCTCGGTGATATGGTGCCGTTCACCAACAAGGTTAGTGAAATTAACAACTGCTCTGTCTCTCCCTCTCGCTCTCTCTCGCTCTCAATCACATGATTTGTTGATAGTCTTCATGAGTTTAGGAAGTTTATGTAACTCACATGAAAACAACTGTGCAGATTTACAGTGGAAACCTGGAGAAGCGACTGGGAATCAGCGCAGGCATCTGCATCTTGATACAGCACGTACCGGAGAAGAAAGGCGATCGATACGAGGCCATCTACAGCCTCTACTTCGGAGACTACGGCCACATCTCTATCCAAGTAAATTAATCACCAAAGACAAAATTGTACTTCAAGTGCTTCGGCGTGAATGTTCCGAGTAGATGCTATGACATAGTCTCTGTTCCAATCTTTTCGGTCATGACTGATGCCCAGATCAATCTGATCATTTTGAGAGAGGGAGAGAGTATCCCTGCTTCTTGCACATTAAGTAAAACGATTTATATGTGGATGTCTTCTATGAGCAGAGGGTGTATAGACTTCCATGATAAATTAACTAGTAAAATATGAAACGCATTCTTGATGGATTAAATATTTTATTAACGTACAACACTGTGATGCGTTCTTCCAATGCAGGGACCCTACCTGACATACGAAAACACGTACCTGGCAGTAACAGGAGGCTCGGGTGTATTCAAAGGAGCTCGTGGACAGGTGAAGCTTCACCAGCTGATCTTCCCTTTCAAGATCTTTTACACCTTCTATCTTGAAGGCATTCCACCACTGCCTGCTGAGCTGCTTGGGGAACCTGTCCCTCCTTCACCCGCAGTGGAACCTAACCCTGCAGCCAAGGCCACAGAACCCCATGCCACCATCCCTAACTTCACCAACTGATTGAATCTTTATCACGGCTAGTTAGTTCTTCGATCTTATAGGAGAAATAGCTCGATGTATGTTTTTTAGTCATTTGTTTGAAGCCCTTGTTGAATTGGTTGATTGTGCCTTGGAGTCATGTTCTGTAACTTGGTCATTCAATTGTGGTACAAAATTAATGTATCTGTTTGTGCGGCTACGAATAAAGGGCTTTGAGCGACTTGAAAATTTATGGGCCTTAGACTGTGACTAATGGAGTTCTTGAGCGTTAAGAAGCGCCATCCGAGTGAATTGTTTGTGCGCCTACAGCTTCTACGTTCTCTCACCTGAATTTGGTAATTGCCATTCATTACCTTCTTCATTTATTTATATGTCTTTAACATTCTATGATGCACAAGTAGCTAACCACAAAATCTCCAATTTCAGAATATTGTAATAAAATCGCTTCCGTTTAGAGATCAACTTCTTTTCCATGAAGAACACAAAAACACAAGCAGCTAAAAGTTTTGACAAGGGAAGTGTTGCATTGAACAAACGCCCCTATATACGGTGCTATCAATCCAATAAGATCAATTTACATGTTTATTCAATCCTAGTTATGCACAATTTCCTCTAAATTATTTGCTAGCTTCTGACGTAGAGCTGCATAGATTGATGGATCTCATGACTGTTAAGAGAATGAATATGATGGTATGTCAATCAAGGAATAGAAGAACAGGGGCAGGATTTACGTGGTTCGGCTTGAACGCCTACGTCCACGGGAGGAAATCAACAACTTTTCTTATTTCTGCTCTGTTACATTATGCACGTTTCAGAGCATAATTTATTTTGAGTTTACAACGGCTGAAAGAGCCAAGAGAGGAAAGAATGAGTGGAAGGAAGGTCGACAATCTGTAACGTTCTTTTCTTCAACGTTCCTTTAGGAATTGTCTTTCCATAACAGAAGAAGGAAACTCGTTGGGAGGGATGCAACGGATATATCTCCATGAGTTGATTTTCTCCAAGCGGTTGTAACAATCTCCCCCTCAAGTTGGTGCACAGATGTCAATCTGTCCCAACTTGTTTGAAATAAATTTGTGCTTGTTCCGTCCAAGAGCTTTAGTTAGGATATCCGCAAGTTGATTGTCACTATTAACATATGGAGTTTCTATAGTTCCATCTTGAATTTTTTCTCTAATAAAATAACAATCAACTTCTATATGTTTCGTCCTCTCATGAAAAACTGGATTTGCTCCAATGTGGATTGCTGCCATGTTGTCACACAGGAGTTTCATGGGGTTCTTTACGTCCAGCAGCATGTCTTTCAATAAAGCTTTCAACCATACCAGTTCACACGTGCAAGATGCCATAGCCCTATATTCTGCCTCTGCGCTTGATCGAGCTACGACTGACTGTTTTTTGCTCCTCCATGTTACTAGATTTCCTCCAACAAACGTGCAATAGCCTGATGTAGATCTTTTGTCATTGGGATTACCAGCCCAATCTGCATCGGAGTATCCAAGGACTTCTAAAGATTTGTTTCTTTTCATTAAAATCCCTTTTCCAGGCGTTCCCTTTAGATACCTTACTATTCTATGAGCTGCTTCCACATGTGTCGATCTTGGCTTATGCATGAATTGACTTATAAGACTAACTGCATAACTAATATCTGGACGAGTAACAGTAAGGTAAATTAGCTTGCCAACAAATTTTTGGAAACTATGAACATTTTTCACCATCATCATGTGTAAGTTTGCAGTTGAGTTCTAATGGAGTGTCGGCTGGCTTAGCTCCCATGCATCCAGTTTCCTTAAGGAGATCCAAAACATATTTCCGCTTACATAAGAATATTCCTTTATCTGAGTGTGCCACTTCTATACCCAAAAAGTACCTTAATCTGCCTAAATCTTTTATTTCAAATTGGCTATAAAGATACTTTTTGACTCGATTCATGAAGTCAATATCGTCACCTGTCATAATGATGTCGTCAACATACACAAGGAGAATTGTGATCTTTGAACCTCGTGTGGAAACAAACATGGTGTAGTCAGCGGAGCTTCTTTTGAATCCAATCTTGACAAGCGCATCACTAAGACGGGAAAACCATGCACGTGGAGATTGCTTAAGTCCATAAATAGCCTTTTTTAATCGACACACGTAACCCATCTTGTTTTCAATGCCTTGAGGAACCTCCATGTAGATCTCTTCATTGATATTTTCATGCAAGAATGCATTTTTTACGTCAAGTTGCATAATATCTCATTCTTTATTTGCAGCAACGAAGAGTAACGTTCTGACCGAATTCATTTTTGCAACTGGTGCAAAGGTTTCAGTGTAATCTTCTCCTTCAGTTTGAGTGAACCCCTTTGCTACTAGTCGGGCTTTGAAGCGTTCAATGGTGCCATCACTTTTATATTTTACCTTGTAGATCCATTTGCATCCAACAATCTTCTTTTCATCTGGCAAAGGTACTAGGTCCCAAGTATTATTTTTCTGTAGTGCTGAAATTTCCTCTGTCATGGCATCTCTCCACTGTTTGTCTTTGCTAGCCTCCTCATAGTTTTTTGGTTCTTAGATAGAATAGGTCTTTAGGATATAGTCTTTGTAGGATTCAGACATGTTGTCAAATGTAAAGTAGTTGTCGATGGAGTGAGAGTTGTGGGTGGATAAGTAAGTGTAGTAGTCACTAAGCTTTGATGGAGCTTTTTTCAGTCTTGATGAGCTTCTAGGGTTTTTCGTAGTGGTGAACTCAAGTTGACTGGTTTGTTGGTTCGCCACAGGTTGGTTTGATTGAATGGTAAGTTCAAGTTGAGGGGCTAACTCAGCTGATTCAAGTTCATGAAGGTTTTGGTGTTGTTCTTCATTGGAGGCATTTTCATTGATGGGAGGCTGAGGAGCAGCATGATAAGATCCATGAACGTCATCAAAAATTCCAACTAGTGGATGCATGGTGTTGTTGACTTTTGTAGAATTTGCTTCTTCCTGTCTAGAAAAATCATAATATGGTTCTTGCTCAAAAAATTTGACATCTCTAGTCACAAAATATTTTTTTTAAATTGGATCATAACATTTGTATCCTTTTTTTCTACTAGAATAACCAAGAAAAATACACTTCATAGCTCTTTTGTCAAGTTTATTTTGAAAATCAGCTTGTATATGAGCAAAACATTTACACCCAAACACTTTTTAAGTGTTGGATGGAAATTTTTCTATTCAACAAAAATTCAAGAGGAATTTTGAAATCAATACTAGAGCTTGGAATTCTATTGGCGAGGTAACAAGCGGTTCCAATAGCGTCGGTCCAAAACTTTTGGGGAACGTTCATGTGTATCATGAGAGAACGGGCAATATTGAGTAATTGCCGATCCGCCACTCCGTTTTGTTGCGGTGTTCCGGCACAAGAGTTTTGTGGTTGAATTCCGCATTTTCACATGAATTCTTTTAATGTTTCATGCATGTATTCCCCTCCATTGTCAGACCGAAGTTTTTTTATTCTAATACCATATTGTGTGAAAATCATGTTATAAAATTCTTCAAAAATTTTTGGAACTTCACTTTTGAATTTTAAAAAATATAACCATGTGACACGAGACTTGTCATCAATGAAAGTCACATAATACTTATAACCCAAATAAGAGTCTATCGGGGCTGGTCCCCAAACATCGGAATGTACCAAATCAAAGAATTCAGTAGATCGTTCAGAAGCATGATGAAAAGGTAATCTAGATGACTTGGCAAATTCACATGATCACAAGCAAAATGATCAACATGGACATTAGGAAACAAAAGTTTAAAAGTACGATCTGAAATATGCCCCAACCGAGAGTGCCACTTTTGATAATCTGAAAAACATGCATTCTTGGAGTAGGTAAGAAGGCTCGAGTCTGGCTGATCCATCATGTACAACCCATTGAGTTCATGCCCCCTACCAATCTCCCTCTTCGTTGTAAGGTCCTGAAAGATCACTTCCTTTGGAGAAAAAATAACCAGACAGTTGTGAGATTTTGTTATTTTACTAACAGAGATTAAGCTAGCAGGTATGTTAGGCACATATAAAACTGTAAAGCAAGTTTTATTATGAAGCAAAGATGCTTCCCCAGTCCCATTGACAGCAATGGGGGCTCCATTAGCAGTAAAAACAGGACCCCTTTTTACATTTTCTAAATTAGCTAACTTTAAAAGGTTACTTGTCATGTGATCTGTAGCACCGGAATCAATAATCCAAGGAGATTTGTTTGAAAAAGTGTAAAGGGCATGAGACGTACCTTCTTTATTGTGAACAGGTTGGGAGGAAACTAAGTTCGTCTTGGAAAATTGCTGAAAGAATTTTTCCAGATCTTCTTTGGTGACGAAATTTGTTGTGTCACTTTGCTTGGTCATGTGAACCTTCTCCCGAATAGGACGTCCAACCAATTCCTAGCATTTCTCACGGACATGTCCTGGTTTTTTGCAATGAGTGCACTTGATCTTGCTCTGATTTCTTTGGTAGCTGCTGCTACTAGTTTGATTTTTTGAGGTGGTTGCATCGTTGAGAGCAAGATAAGCCATCTTCTCAGATGATTCCTCACTGGTTTGGATATTGGGCAGTTGGTTCATGACTTTACGCCTAGAGTGTTCTCGTTGTATAGCTTGACATACACTATTGAAGTTAGGAAGGGGAGTAGTCATAAGAATTTGACTTCTAAATCCTTCGTAATCACTACCAAGGCCAGCAAGAATCTTGAATACTTTGTCTTCCTCTACACGTTGTTTGTAAATTTCTGGATCTGAGTTCGGTGGTCTGTATTGCATAAGTTCTTCCCATAAACTACGATTTTGGCTCAAGTACATATGCAAAGGTTTGTCTCCAAGTATTAACTTAGCAATTTCGGCCTGAATCTGATAAACTCTAGCGGCATTGTTTTGTTCACTAAAAAGATCTTTCAAAGTTTCCCACAATTCTTTTGCAGTCTCTTGATATAACAGTGTATCAGATATGTGAGATTCCATAGAGTTTAAGAGCCAGGACATTACCAGATCGTTCTCCGACTCCCATCCTTTGTATTGTGGATCTGTCTTGGGTGGTTGTTTGATGTCGCCATTTATGTACTCAATCTTTGATCTGCCGCTGAGGAAGAGTCGAGCTGCTCTGGCCCAACTGAGGTAGTTTGCTCCATTCAACAAAGTTGAGGTGATCTTCAAGGTATGAGTGCTATGATCATCCTTTGTTGTTTTAGATGAATCCCCGCTATCGTTGCGGGACTCTGCCATAGGTATGAGCAGAGGATGCCTCTTGATAACAAGAGGAAAGAAGAACAGAGCCTTATGCAGAGATGTGCTCTGATACCATGTTAAGAAAATGAATCTAATGGTATGTCAATCAAGGAATAGAAGAACAGGAGCAGGATTTACGTGGTTCGGCTTGAACGCCTACGTCCTCGGGAGGAAATCAACAACTTTTCTTATTTCTGCTCTGTTACATTATGCATGTTTCAGAGTATAATTTATTTTGAGTTTACAACGGCTGAAAGAGCCAAGAGAGGAAAGAATGAGTGGAAGGAAGGTCGACAATCTGCAACGTTCTTTTCTTCAACGTTCCTTTAGGAATTGTCTTTCCATAACAAAAGAAGGAAACTCGTTGGGAGGGATGCAACGGATATATCTCCATGAGTTGATTTTCTCCAAGCGGTTGTAACAATGACATGCCTCTCGTACTTCTTCTTGATCAGTTAATTACATCAAACGATCTTAATTGGATCCTTTTACTTGTAATTTTTAATTAAAAGTAGAGCCCATGTACTTGTTGGATAACTTGCGCTTACATTTATTGACAGAAGTGTGCGTTATTGAGGGCAACTGCTAGCAGGAACTCTGTTTCTTTAGAATGTGGTGTTCCATGAATGTGTTTCAAACACATTTAGGAGGCGTTTGGTGCAGCCAGGCTTATGGAATCCTAGTAATTATTTCTCATTTATTGATGAAATGGGAATTGCATTATCAAACAAAGAATTTTTTTGGAATTATTGAATTCTAAGTAGATAATGAATTAGCCATGTTCTTGTTCAAGTTTTGAGGGAAACCATCGCCGAATTGCTCTTGAGAGGAATGTTAATCCGCATACTAGTTGTGTGCCATCTGTTGAATGTGGAGCCTGATCCCAATTTAATAGGCTCTCGTAATGAAAAGTTATTATTGTAATTTTGGCACTTTTGCAATGTTCTCATGAGTGAGAGAAGGCCGAGTTCCTAACACCGTCTTTTTATTTTATCTATCTCTCGATTATAAGGCACTAATGCTGACAAGTATTACTGAATTGTAGCAGTTGCAATGCATCCTTTATAGTACTTACAAATCTCATGCTTGCTTAGTCTGCTATGTCACATGTGTGCACCGTGCAGGAAGAGTTAAGAACAAAGCCGAGATGACTAACTGAAAAGAATAACGAATTTGTTAATGGTTGGCAACTTCGAACAGTGTCCACCTAATATCAATGAATGGCGTCACCTGTTTGCAGAATTAGACAGCTCTGTTTTCATGCTCTGTTCTGTTCTCTTCTCTTCTTCTTTTCTTTTCTGCTGCATTGCTGATATATTTTCAACTCCTGGGTGATTTTTTAGAGCCGTGAGCTTAGAAATGCACATATTACTGCCGATACTAAAAGTCTTTTTGCTTACTAAGTCGAAAGAAAAGTTCCCCAACAGGAATTGCCCGTTAGACTCTAAATCACATGGCTATTCTCAGTTTCGAATGAGGTGCAATTTGAAGTCGACCAGCAGTAGCCGACATAAGACAGTGATCTGTATTAAATGAGTCATGATAGATGCATCTATGCGTTGCTACAGCTACATATTACCCAAGTTCATGGGTGCATGTGAAATTGAACTCGTGTATGAGACGCATACGTACAGTAAGAACACGCGGACCATTAGTTTTCTTCAACTGAGAATATATTTGAATAGTTAGAGCTGTGTTTGTACGTAAGAGAGAGAGAGAGTGAGAAGCTCGTCCAGAAGCCAACAAGCTTTGTCCCTCAATGATCGACCGCTTCTGCCCCGGTGGAAGCAAGGTGTCTGTTTCCCTTTAACTTCTTGCGCTTCTAGCTTTTGTTTTTTTCTTTTTTCATGAACAAACCTGCTTTTGATTATCACACTTGCAGGTCTCGTTTTCCCAATTGGCAGGGCACCAAGACAGCGGTCCCCGTTACTTGCGTCACAAGGCTCCAACTCTTTGCTTGGTTAGAGAGAGAGAGACACACACAGAGAGATTATGATTTAATGGCGATTAACTTGTGCAGCATGAAATAATAAGGGTATGAAGATGGGACAAAACACGTTTTCTTGAGAAGAAAGGAGCCCATTCCAATGCTTCATCGTGTCTAAGCGTCGCTGTGTAGCCCGATAGAGGGAGAGAGAGCGAGAGAGAGAAAGATTATCCAGAAAGAATTCGAGAAAGGAAGCCACAATCCATTCCTCCACTTGTCTAAGCATGCCTAACTCGTGAGTTGTGATAGAGACACTGACAGGCTTTCTTGTGAGAGAGAGCCATTCCAATGCAACAACTTGTCCAAGTTAAGCTCCTCAGGCGATCGATCATGTTTAACAAATAGTGGACGCCCAACCAAAAGCCACTGCAATGCGATGACACATCGTTTACAATTTATGAAGTCAATGAGTAGCAACGAGAAGAGTCAGCCCCACCAAGAGCGCCAGCACCACCGCCGGGACCTTGAGCATCGTCGTCGTCGTCGTCGTCGTCGCCATTTGGGTTGCCGTCGATCCGCGTTCCGCAGGGCGCGTGACCAGCACCGAAAGCCCGGACATGGTCCTTGAGAGATCTCTTGTGCTTGAAGTCTGATCCGCATGTGCAGTACCAAAGCTTCCCACAGTTCTTCTCATGTGTTCTCCAATCCCCACGAACTGCAAGCTCCTTCCCGCACTTGCAGCATGAGTAGGACTTGACCCCATGCTTGCGTCTGTAGTGTGTCTGTAGGGTTCTGAAGTCCTTCAAGGGCCTGGATCTTGGGTGGTCAATGTTGTTCTTGCAGCCTTGTGCACAGCAGTAACAGGGCAGCTTGAGAACCTCCACTGGCTTTATTGACCTCAAGGACTCTGGTCCAGTCCTGTATTGAGATCCATGGCCCCACATGTGCATCTGAAACCAAATACAACAACGCCATTAATTTGTTAATTTGTTCATGTTCCCCATGATATGGACGCGCAGGACAGGTCTTACACTCAATGAACTTCATGAACTACAATCTCTTCATTCCCCAAAGAATTTATTCATATGATCTCACGTATGATTTTTGATATGTTTTAGGAACTTGTTGCTTTTTATGCAGCTAGGAATGAGATAATCTGGAAATCGGTCCATCTTCCTAAATAGTACTGCATCAATTTAGTACCACTTATGTATTTCCTGGAGCAAGGTATGAAGAGTACGCCAGCTTTCAGCGTCACAATAAGAACTCCAGTATAGGTTATTGAAGGGAAAGAAAAATACACTATGGCTGACCTTCTTCTTCTTTCTATGTACAGAGAAGTGGCAACTTTAATCACCTGCATGTTGTTGTAGCGATTGAACATCTTGCCGCAGACGGGACAAGAGAACTGAGTTTGGCCAACGAGAATCTCCGCAGGGGAAGGGATCCAGTACTGCCCCTTGGCTAGCAGCGGCTTGCTGTTTGTACTCTTGCTTCCACTGGTGCTGCTGACGGCATCCGCGATGACCGGCGCCACATGTAGCGCAACGGTGACTTCACTGTCGCCGGAATAGTCCTGCGCGCTTGGAACTTGATGGTGGTGGTGGTGGCTGTAGCGGTTTAACGCCGGCTTTGGGGAAGGTTGGCCAGGAGGCCCAAGTGTGAGAAGCAGCCCTAGGTCTTCATTTTCAAATGAGAGATTAGATTGAGTCCAGTCTGAGTATGGCATTCTTCAGAGATGAAGCCACAATTGCACAGAGAGAGAGAGGGGGGGTAGAGAAGGGGAGAGAGAGAAGGGGTTTCCCTGTCTGAGGTTGTTGACTCCAAGCACACAATGGGGGTGCAAGATGTATATACCAAGCTGGTACAATGACAAGGGGGGATGAGATGATTTATTGTGGCTTGAGGCTCTTGCGCTGCGGGTCTAACCTTTTTCTTTACATTGTTCGCTTTCGCTCATACTCAAGCTCGAGAACTGAGAAGGAGAGAAAGAGAGAGAGTGGTGGCTACATTATTTCCTTTGGATTGTTGCGTTGTCTGCTTTGGTATGTGCAGAGAAAGAGAGCAGGCCAGCAGCAGTGTCAGCAACTGCACGTGCAGTGGATGGGGGAATAGATTTTTGGGGAGAAGTGGCGAGGAGGGGAGGGCCTTTGGCGCCTTGGGGGTTGTGGGCCGACAGGGCACCGGCAATGCAGGGAAAGGCCCGTGCATGGGATTGTGTACCTATCAACACTGCCAGTGATCGCTCCATTCCCCAAGAACACCCCTCTCTCTCTCTCTCTCTCTCTCTAGAGAAAGAACTCGGAATAATCTTAACAATCATGAACCAGAACGCAGATCAGTCGGCATCAAGGCTGTGGAAACCATTGCTTAATCACAGAGATCAGAAGAAAAACCAACTCCCAACGTGGTAATTAAGATGGCTTTCTGCTTGCATTCTCTGTCGCATCAATCTTGCTTAGGACAAAGCAACACCAAGCTTGTCAAAGTGTACGAATGGAGAGAGCCATGTCGGCAGATCGATGAAAGCTCTCATGGGCAGCCTCAATTATTTGTCTAACCACAGGGAAGCAAACAAGATCCACAGTGTTGGTGGGGTGTTTGTGCTTTAACCCTCTGACTCGGATCATCTGATTAACTTATTTCTTGTAACTGATGATTTCTTTTATCTCGTTCCAGTGTACAGGTGAGCGCAGCATCTCGGCCGTCCATCTCTGAGTGATTGGTCAATTGTTGACCTGCTGCAAATGGAAGACCGGTATGTAAAGGCGTGATATTATTGGTTTCTTTCAGTCTTTGTAAACAATGTAAAACGAGTGAGCCTTGTAGTCAAAGGAGAATGAGTTAATGAATGTTGTCTCTGTGTGTGTGTATGCATGTGGAGTGCTTGCAAGTGTGTGAGAGAGAAATACAGAGAGGTTGAAGAAGGGGAGGGGTGTGCATGGGGAAGCGTGCCTACATATTTTTGTTTAGGATTCCAAACGGGTCGGGTCCAACCCGATTTCCAAGTAAATTGTCCTCGATCAGACCAGTGCATCCAGCCATCTTGCATCTGATCCAGACGGCGCTTAGATAAAAAATTTAGCACCCAAATCTAACAAAGACTTGGCTGTAAAGGTGTTCTAAAACGCCACTATAATTAAGAAAGGAGACCTTACACTGTCTATGGCTGATCATGGGTTCAAGCTCCGTTGCAACCTCTTTCCATCAATGGTATATAAATAGTCTGCACAATGAGCCGAGTTAACTTAGGCTCGACTTGAACTTGCTCGAAAAAACTCGGCTCGTGTCAACTCGTTTATAAACAAGTTGAATTCAAGCTTACAAATATGCTCGAAACGATGAACGAGTTGAGTTTGAGTTTCAAGAACTTGACTCGTTTATATTAGACTAGACTCTCACCGGTACTTTATATAATATTGCCAAAACTGGTTCACCGAATCACCGATGTTCACTTTTATGGTAAAAACAAATTTTCACAAGTTATATGAGTTGATGCTTATACAAGTTAAATGAGTTAATGCTTACACGAGTTAATGCTAAATGAGTTAAATAGGTTAAATGAGTCGAGTTCGAACTTGATTTTATGTAGTCAAGTCAAGCTCGGGCTTGCTATAAGAAGCTTGACTCGAGTTTGAGCTGAGCTTGAGCTCGAGCTTTCTGAGCCTAGTCGAGCCCGAGCTTGGCAAGCTCGGGCTCGATGTGCAGCCCTAACTATAAAGGCCAGTATGGGCATATTGTTTTGCAGTCCTATTCTTGCATATGTACATGTTATATTTTGAATATGCACAGTGCATGTCGGCAATCTTTTCTACTCTAAAAGCAGGCAAGCATGCAATGAAAGTTGAACGACCATCAAGTGATCGGTGGGTGGTGTGCAATGACACCAAGAGCACCTGTCCCTGCTAGTTAGCTTTTCAATGTCCTGCTGACAGGGAACCAATTTGCAAGGTCCTGTTCACAAGGTAATACGCCATCTAACATTATCTGCATTCGATTAAACATGCATAGTTCATGCATACATGTAACAGAAGAACCCACTTTTGTTATCACTATCTTTTTGGGTTTTCTTTGCAAAAATCCCAATGTTAAATAGTCGTTTTATTTTGAACTTTCCTTTACCATTTTCAAGTTTTTGAAATCGATCCTGTTCTTTTCTTTTGACAAAACCTGGTTTCATGCAAAACTCATCCAAGTTTTGCATAACTTGGCTTCTTTGGTAAAGTTTTATATTGGCATCTTACCGTTAATAATATATGAAGAGGCACCAAAATGTCCCGTTTCTAGCTGCTGACTAGCCCAAATTAACCTAGCTTCATACCTAGCTTCATGTTATCTAGATAGCGGAGGAAAGATGTTGTTTCTAATGCTTAATGCTTAAAAAACATTAGACGAATCTGGAAAAACTTGAGATGAAAAGGACAAATATGAAAATAGGTAAACTTGGTTTTTTTTTTTTTTTTCCTTTCTTTCTTTCAATTCGATTATGCAGCAGCTATAAAGGGTTTGTGTGGCTTCATATCTGTTGACCATTCATCTCAACATATTGTATACGTCAATGTTTAATTAGGATTGCAAAATGAATGAGCTAAGCTACTGAGCCGACTGGTCTAACTATAAATGAGTCAAGCTCGAGTCAACAGGCAAATTGGTTCAGTTAAACGAGTTGAACCAGATCGAGCAACGTTTGGCTTGCATAATCTTGACTGCGGAGACTTGTAAAAGGCCTCTCGGTGTCATTGACATACTGAGTTCCTGATAGGGCGGATCCTGTGGTGTCCCGTCTCAACAGGCTCCTAGGCTGGCGCGTATCAGATCCTTAACTGTCCCCTTGAATCCTTCATGGTAGCTCAAGTCATACTCTCTAGGCTCGAGCTTAGCCTAGCTAAGCTCAGATTCTTTTAGGCTCGATGAAATTGAGGTCAAGCTCGCTCATTTATTGCATTATTTATTAATTTTTCAAGTTAAGCATATAAAATTCGTGACAAATTCATACCTACTCGTGAACTAAGAAGGATAAGGTCATCACAGTTACGTATTGAACATATAAAATCGTTACCAAAGGACTATTTTCCCTTTCCTGCTTTTTTTTCTCAAGTTAGACGCAACTTTCTCGATGCAGCTAGGTTTGAATTTTTCCCTTACATGCGCATGCACGTGCCATGTGTTTAGTTTATGTGCGCTTCTGTATATGTTATGTATTACAAGCTGATTGTGGGCTTCAGTATCAGCTTTAGTTATAGTCTCTAATGGCTTAACCCAGGAACCGTATCAGTTTAGATTTAAACTAACGTAGATATATAATATTACCATCTAATGCAGGCAACTTTGTTAAGGGGAGAATTATTAATTCAAGAGAATGTCGGCGTTCATCATTGTATTACTGCAATTCAGTGGAGATACTTCAAAGAGGCCGAACTGCTTTGAAATTAGTGTAGAGAGTAGTATAAACTAGAGTGTTGCACGTCTATCATATGTCATGTAACACTAGCGCCCACAGAAATTAAATTGATGACCGAATTTTCACCAACCCAACCCAACTAATTATGCTATTCAAATCTTTGGCTTCGACCTTAGCATCGACAAACCTTTGGAAAAAACTAACATTTGAAATAGGCCGGCATCCGACTATTCTTTCATTTTCATTGTGGAATCGGTAGCATATGGACAAAATATTTGGTGCATGAAAGGCATGAATTGTCATTTTAAGAACGGAAGAAAACAGGGATGAAGGAGGATTCCGTCATCTTTCCTCTCTCTCACATGTAAAGCATGAGATGACATAAAGAACAAAAGGAACCATAGATGGAGGGGATGACGTCTTCTCTCTCTCTCTCTCTCTCTCTCTCTCTCTCTCTCTCTCTCTCTCTCTCTCTCTCTCTCTCTCTGGCTCTGAGTTCGTATGGATCGGATCGACGTCTGTGCTTTGTTCGTATATGCATTTGAGTCCAAAGTGGGTCCAATTTTTAGAGGTGTTTTTAACATCATTCATGAGAATTACTTCTTAAAACTAATGTGGAAACTGTAAGACCTGTTCCTTCACAAGTACAATCATGTGTGTGACTTTTGAAAGCTATTCTATAAAAAAAGCAGACAATGATTTTCCTTCTGCTGTAGCCTCCTTGTTTATTGCCAGATGACCAGGAGGTTAGGCAGAACTCCACGTCAAGAAATGCCTTCACTGTATTAAACAGTCAACTTCCATTACTTTAGAAGTCACAAATCATCAAGCAGTAGACCAAGTCTATAGTCTATTGGCCATGATTCTCCAACTAATTTGCATTCAACTAATTTGTATTCATGCAGTGGAAGGATGAACTGTGCCTCAAATAAGCAGATTATATGTTCGACCCCTGAACAAGATAGATATTAGGCCTAGGTATCGGGCCCCGCCCGGCCCGCTACAAGTGTCTGATTTTAACCCGGGCACTTAGTCGGCCCTCGGTACCTGGTTCCACTAGTCAGGCCCGGCCCGTTATTCTGTTGGGTCGGGCCAAGGTTCGATGGGTTGAAAACCGTCTACTCCACGGCGGTATGCAGGCCTAGGCCTGTGTCCGGCTGAGTACTGGGTACTCGGCGGCGGCCTGACCTGGGTACTCGGCGGCGGCCCGACCTGATGTCCAGGCCTAATAGATATCATGTGTTCTAGTCCAACATACACTGTGGTCTCCCTAACATGCAACTATTGCCGCTAGCTTCCCCTAGACCGAACTCTTCCAGCTTTTCTGATAATGATTCTCAAACATGCCTCAACAACTACAGACCTAATCCTTTTTAAAAAAACTTGTACTTCTAATGAATTGAAGATCCCTATCATCTCTCTTTCTCTCTCTCACCAAATGATGGGGAGTGTTTAGTTTGATGGAATTATGATATTGAAGAGTGTTGATCTTGAGATTATATTATAGTTGCCTTCTCTTCCCCTTGGGTCGTAGAAAAGATTGCCTTAAACATTGTCCGTCCCTGCCAGAGGGACCCATCATCTCCCACAACATGCGTGCACTCCATGCATGAATAAAACCAGGGCCCTTTTGCCTGCCCTGACCTTGAAAGCCTTCTGGCTTTTACTCGGAAAAGGCAGATGCTTCCTGCCTTGCGCATGAAAATTTCCCGGTCTCATTTTGTCTTGACCAACTTTTTCCTTTTTATCTTTCATACCTTCTCCCTGAAACTTTTTTGACTCTAAGAAGCAGAAAGGGAAAAAACTGGCTTTTCCTCAATTTTAACTTCTACCCATTAGAGAAAAAGGATGAAGAAGCATTATGGGCATCCCACAAATTATGTAGAACCCTGCAAGTCATGTCTGGAAGTCCAAAAGTTTTGCTACACAGTGACATGACATGAATGTATAGTTTGGAACAGTGGGCAGCATCATTATCTGCTGCTGACCACATAATGACCAACCTGATTGAAGTTTCTTTTCTGAGGCTCGTTCTGTCCTGGTCTGCGCAACACTCCCATGGCTTTCATGGAAATCAGTGGCCACTCTTGTCATGATAAGAGAATCTTGGTCCCATTCCCAGCTTCACTGCCAAGAAAACCCAAGAAAGAAAAAGTTCAACACTAGTGGTGAAATTAATTTTCATGATAATGATATTATATTGGCATCTGTGGTCAAACTTACTTTTCTCTTTTCTCAACCTTCTGTCACGGTGGACCTTAACCAACATGGTAATGGAATCCTCAAGTTCACGCATCGGCACTCTGATTAGCATTCTTCTTACTTGACCTGTTCTTATGTATTATCAACTTTCCAAGACGTGCTCTTATCATCTTTTTATTTTTCTAAGCTACCTTTACAGTATTACGTGCAAGTACCAGGATTACATCATATTCGATATACTTTTTGAGTTTTGATAACTAAAGAAGAATGTCCAATTGCTATATAATCTTCACAATTGTCTCTGAACAATATCTCTACCCGATTGCGTGCTAGTAGATAGCATTTGCGGCCACTTTCTTAGACTGTACTCTTTCTACAAAGGATCCACGCATGAAGGGTTGATTTAGACAAGTTTTTTGAGGTAAATACACAATGCGTCTCTGGCTCTCTGCCTTATAGAATCAAAAATCAGCTATTTGAAGGAATCTTGCAGGCTATAATGAACCAGGGAATTGATTCGCACAAGCCCATCTGATCTGCTGAAAACAAAAATTACTATTTCTACCTAATTTGTTGAGAGAGGAAGGAGATCATGGATATGCTAGAAATTCTACATAGAATGTGTATTGTTTTTTAAAAAACAACAGGGAAGTTACTTTCTTTTTGGCATATTAGAAATGCAGACTTAGGAAGTACGTTACTTCGGTACCAAAAGCCCATTACATCTTTCCGGCTTAATTAAAGTTTAGGTCTCAACTATTTCTCTTTCTTTTTACATCCTATATCCAAAGCATGTCTGTCCTCAACTCGATCTTGCAAAGCTATAGACTTAAGAGCTTTCCAGTCATCATGATTGGAGTTTCTAAGAGATGACAAAAAGAGAGTTCATCTTTATGAATGGATCATAATGACCTACAAATGAGTAGTGCAAATAGTATTTAGATAGTTGGTGGCATGTGAGAGGCGAGACCACCTCCTTTCCCCTCACCTCAAAGTCCAGGGCTACTTCGGCATCTTAGTGATCTTATGGTACCCCCTTCAACTCAATTGTCACTCCTGCCACTATTTATAGTATATATAGGAGTAGCACTCATGAGAATCAAACAGAACACAGCAAGCTAACTAGTTATGTGATGCCTCTCGAAACAATAGTATTTAAATAGTTATAGGTTCGAGCATGAGAAGCTTTATTTGATATGTGATAGTCCCAATAGACTGCGCCTGAGACTACGGTCATGAAGAAAAAAGAGAAAAAAGAATCTCTCGCCAACAAAATTATGAATATTCGATGACTGTTTTACATTGAGGAGCAACTGAGTTCTATGTCAAAAGCGTGCCCGACAATTTTAACGATGCCACTGCTTGAAGGCTCAGATGCAACTAGTAAGACCGTACACGGCTTCATGTAGGTTTGTTTTCCAGCCATAAATCGTCCATACTCATGGCTACATTTCAAATTTTCAAACAAGTTGGAATCAGTTTTCCAAGCCCAGGTGAAGAGCAGGTGGGCTCGAGCCCCGGAGCCAACCCGGCAGTGTCCAACCAAAGTAAGGGTCTTCTATGGCCAGTACTTTGGGCAGAGCTTCAAAGGATGGCCCCTACCCACGCAGAAGGGAAACAAAGCGGGCCCTGGTGCCGGCAAAAGAGTGGACAACCAAAGGTGTCAGCGTGAACCCAGCACTGAACTGACCACCCAGCGGTCAGGCCCCTGCCGAGAGCCCGGAGGCCGGAGCCCCCTTCCGGTCCTGCCCGCACCCGGCCGGCAGATGGTCATGGTCTGTTCTGCGCAAGTCCGGTGCTTCTCCAGCCTAAGTCAAGCCTGGTCCCAAGGCCCCGGAATACTTTACTCTTTACAGGACAAGGAATGAAGCGTTTTGTGATATTTTTTTTTTAAACAAAAATGTATCTTTATGAAACGTTCAAAATTTCTTACTTTCGAAACGAGTTTGACGCATAAGCGATCAATATGGAAACTGCAGGAGGAAGCCTCTGCCGGCAAAAAAGTTCGGTCTACCGAGCTACTGAATTTCACAGGGCGAGGTGTCTGGCGTGGGCTCAAAACAAGCTCGCCGACAGTGACAACTCTGTAAGCCAATAATGGCTCCCTCACCTTTGGACTCTTCAACTCAATGCAAGCAAGCAAGGAGAAGTTTAGCTTTTTTAAATGGAAGATATAACCAGAGGAAAATACCCACTTCAGCCTAAGGTCCGCCCTGTTTATGGGCATGAATAATGGTACATCCATCAACTTGTGCATTGCGCATCAACCATTTACAGTTTAAAAAAATAGCACTTATACGAATCAAACTAACGACTGAACTTTCACTCGCCCACCAATTCGACCAGCAATGCTATGCTCCTTAGAACATCAAAAAGTTACATGAATCAAACTAATGGCCAAACTTTTACTCGCTCATCCGACCAGCAACCAGCAAAGGCAAGTTTTCTCTCCTCCCTCCACATGTGACTATTATTGGGCAGTAATTTTTATTTTATTTTTGGGTATTCTCATCTTTGCCAAAAAAAAAAAAATACCCGTCAAATTATTTGCCCTTACAAAGGAGATTCTTTTTGATTTTTTCGGTTTAAAGACAATTTAATCTTTTAATTCTTAATATTTAATTTGAATCCACATTACCCATAGATTGAATATTTTTCTGTAGAAGTTTCATCTTGCAAGGCAGCAAGCGCTCCATATCCCCCTGCCTACGGTAACATTTATAAATTGTGTTCAAGTTGAAAACATTGGGAGTTCAATGCTTGAGGTATGTTCTTATTAGCGTGATTTGGTAGAGGCCTGCCTAACTCTAACTTGTGTGATTTTCAAAGGAGGAGAAGATAAATCTTGAAATCTTGGTAAAGAGGTTGCTTGTTACCAAAATAACGGTAAGAACATTTTCTACAAGTTAATACTTTTAGAGGCATTTGATGGAAAGGGAATAATTTTAGAAGAAAGAGAAGTTCCGTAGAAGCAACTGTACGTAGAAAGAATTTCTTATGGAGAAGGTCAAGCCCTCTAAGGCGCCCCGCTTGTTTTCCGTCTTCTTTTTCTTCCAACCCACGTTTTTATTTCAGGATGTGTGAAAGAGAAAGGGCTAAATGTTACCTGTTCTGTTCAATTCATCACGTTTGCGTCAACATGTTGACCGGCAGCGGCTCTGAATGCATAGGGCGGGCATAGATCAACTGATGTACGTCGACGAAGCAGCCGCACCAGCACGCAGAGAGAGGATTGAAGGGGCAAATGTGTGACATATATACAGCAATCAGACAAGCAGCAGGTAGTGTCGAAATTGGTGAATCTGAATTATAGGGCTTGTCAGGCGTTTCCTAGAAGAGTCGGGCGGGTTTTGAAGGACGGAGTCTTCAGTTATGTTGGTGATGAGGACTTGTATTGCTAGGATCTTTCTTTTGTTTTCGGGCTGTTATTTTGTTCTTCATTGCTATCATTTCCTGGCGACTGGTGTTCCCATTTGTCAAGTTTCGTTGGCTTCTCACTCAAGTGAGAAAATCATGAGACAAATAACCATGAGCAGTAATGGTTACAATACTTTGGCTCTAATCATGTAAAATGCAATCTTCTGCAAGCCCATTTGGTGCTTCAGGATTGTGGTGAGAAGCACCAGACTTACCTCTCTCTCTCTCTCTCTCTCTCTGAGAAACAGACCCAATCAGCCAAATCGTGTTCCCTGTTCGGCCTACTCTATGAAACTAAGCAGTAAGAAGGCTTGACAGTGATTGAAAGGAAAAAAAATATGCTTAGTAGACTTTCACATGGGTGGATACACGCAACTACTTCAAAGAATCCATTGATTTTAAAATTCAAAGTGTAGCGTCAACATTTGCACGAAGTCACGTACACAAAATTGTCCAGCGAGATTTTGTATGCACAACAAAGCTGAATATAAAATTTATCTTCATGATACCTTCATTTGTGGGTTGAATGCAATTTTTAAGAAGTTAGGTTATTTACTTGGAATAACATCAAAAGCTAGCCAACTTTCATGTGTGTGTGTGTGTATGCGCGTATGTATAAGAGAGAGAAATCCACATATAACTGGATTTTATCTTTTCTAGAAATCCTCACTTTCCACCAGTTGTTGAAAAATATTCACTTGTTTAAATTGTTTCAACAATAGAACGTCAACATTTAACTTTTCCTATACACTAGATGTCAAAATCCAGTTTCCTTAGACATGCATTCTTTTGTACAGACGTTAATCGCCTACAATATTCAATTCATCTCTCTTGTCACTGTAACATACGTGGATGTATGTCTGTTTGAGTGTGAGAAATCTGCTTGGTAAATTGCATGCTAGGGAACTGGGAAGCCTTTCCTTGAGAAACCTCTCTCTCCGATTCACATGGTTGTAAAGCCTTCGTTTAAGACGAAGAGGTAGAACCGAAAAATTTAACGTATTTTAAAAACATACATATTGTCATATTGAGAAGTGCTTTTTGGGAACTCTGCAAGGTCTTTGCACGCCTCCATAGCGACCACCATTATTATTGTTACTAATTGTATTCTCAGACTCTACTAACTAGATAATTCATAGCTAAAGCCATCTTACAAGTTTAGCCATTCTCTGATCTCCCTTTCCCATTCATTAACTGCATGCTTCTGCAGCCAAAACCATTGTTCCATCTGACGCAGTTCACCGCGACTTTAAAATGATTAAATCATCAGCTCATTAGGGAGAAAAAAATTCAGATACCACCCAGCAAAAAAGAACTGCGGAGGCAGAAAAGTCTATCCCAGTCATATGGATAATCAAGGTTCCTTAACCCGAGAGGACCTACAAAAGATGATGTAGCGGCTTCAAAGGCAAGTAGCTAACTGAAAACGAACACATCCAAAGGGAAAGTCGTATCCGCACATCAAAATAGACAAGAAAGCTTCAACTACTTCATTACCACATCATGCTATGGTAGAACCCATATTGTTTAAGCCAGGAAACAATTCAACTACCCGTCTGCAACTTTAGCATACGCAAAAAGAAAAATGTTCTTTTCTTCTGAAGATTAGGTCTCACTGATTCATTACTTTCTTGACAAATCCTTGAACCGAATTACCAATCCCGGCTCCTACAGCTTCGGCAAGATATGCTACCTGTGATATCAAGAAATGCACATCAACAATCTGATTCAACTGTGAAAGAAATTAACTGAACTCTCGGAGGCAAACAACTAAAGAAGAAACTCTAACAACTAGCAAACAGCTGAATCAACTATGAGCGAAGTTCACAACCCGCAAAACAACATGCAGAGATCATTACCTCCTGCACTGACTTCCGTAAATCAAATGCATCTTTCACTCGAGCTTCTAAGAACCCCCAGGTATCACGAAAATCTGGTTCAAAGATAATCATGTTAAATCAGGATCAGTGTCCTGACTGAAGGTATCATAACTAACCGAATTAGGTAGTGGATTAAGTTAACCTGTGGAATGATCAGTCAACATATATAGCTCGGTAGTGGAGTAAACTCCTCCTAGTCCAGCACGCTTCACATACCAATCAATATCTGAATCCTCATTGCCAGCAGCATGCCAAATTTCATCAACAAGTACAGCTCGCTGTTTAAAACTAGTTGGAATATTCATTGGTTGTGCCTAAACAAAAATGGATATGCTGTCACATTTAATGCAGCAAAAAATTTTGTTACTTTTATCTTAAAAGGACTTAAAAAGGTACCTGAATGCTTAACGCTTGAGGCCACTTGGATATGTAAGGTGCCTGCATTTCAAGCCGTATACGTATAAGTTTGGCAATGCGCTCACTAATTATCAAGTTTGATAGTTCCTTCTCCAACTGAATTCTCTCGATCAACTTTTCCAGGCATTCATCCATGAAATACTGCAGTAAACATAGGAATCATGCCTAAGCACAGCAAAACAGTAAAGCCATAATTCCAGGAGAAAGGATGCCACTCAAAAGGATGTGATAAACACTGTTCACAGATAGGCCTCCATTGGCTTAATAAAAAGGAACCACCAAAACCAGACGCAAAAAAAGGACATATTCTGCTAAGGTATTGGTCATCAAAATGCATCACTATCTAAAACCATCAGAGATTGCAGAAGAACAAGCAACTAACTTTTAGAAAGTCCACCTCCTGCATAGCAATGCTTGCATGAAAAGCAAGTCTTTCCCCAGTATCATCATGATGAATATTTGAGAAGGTAGGCTGCTTCATAGGGGTTTCATGCTAGAGATAGCATTATGTGGTTTTCCCAGAACATGATTTGTTGGGCATTAGCTGCAGATATTGTTGGTTATCCCAAAAGGTTTCTGATGGGCTAATCATTCTTCTTCTCATACCTCTCCAAGAGACTTTATTTTAGTTCATGTTTCTCTCCTAAAACGTTCAGTATATGCGGAGTGCCATGTTTTGGCATGACAACTATGAGGCTGCTGGTTCTTTTGGAGTGTATGCACTATTCATGGGCCTTTTCGACAGCAAATATCATTATCAAGTTTGCAATACATGACAATGTGGCCTACGCTTCTATTGACCAACGATTCTACTCTCTTCCATGAATGTGAGTCGTAGAAATTACTGGGAGCAGTAATTTCTCTCAGATTTACATGCATGGGTATCATAAATATGTTGTCTCAAACCATTTATCAAAAAATGCAGCTAAGGCCTATGCTGTACTGGTCCGGCAATCATTTGAAAGAGGGAAACAGACTGAAGTGAACGTTATAATTTATTTGGTAAGATTGTGCCTGACATCTAGATAGACCAGAACCCGGTTTAGTGGCTTCTGGTATTAATCCTCATCTTGCATTAGGCCAATCCACACCCAACTATTTACATGTAACATAATGAAACTTCAGTAATTTCCTGCATAAGCTTATCATAGGACAAACCTGGTAGCAAGATCAGAATCCAATGCATCACGCCATAAATACCATTCAATAATAAGTTTAACCAAATTATTACCACAAGCAATCATACACATCATCATCATCAGTTTGACAGATTATTAACAAATTCAAAATTGCAGTTGTGGCTTGTGTAGGCTCATATTCCCCAAAATTGATTAGGAATTTCTACTTCTTTTTTTAATCCAACACTAGCCAATAACCTTCTCTTACGCTGCGAGCCACTGATAATTTTTAACTGAAAAGAAGACAAATCAAACGCTACACTGCAAGTTTATCAATAGCAAGTAAGATCATCCATATCCTATTAACAATCAATTGAAGAACTATCAGTTAGATACTGTCAAGCAGATAAACAACCATAAATTCCAAATTTATTGCCTTCTTTTACTACCACTGAGCAAAATAAAAAGTTTATCCAGAATAAATAGTTAATCAATTTTGTATTCGCTAAAGATCTGAAGTTTTGGACCATGCAGTTTTCTTTAGCTTGAGCAAAGCCACGACAGATAGCATTCCGTAGAATCAAATTCACATCCACCAAGAAGCTAGGGATAAGTGCAGATCTCATAGAACTAGAAGCATTTGTTAGACAAGGAGTCGGTAGCTGGAAGGCTGGAAATGATGTCATTGAGTCCGTTTTAGAGGATCTAAGAAGCAATTAAGTGCACAGAAGCATGATGAACGTCATGTAGGCGACTGGTAAGTGGTTACAAGTTGCAGGAATGAGTTTCAACGGCATGATAAATTGATAATACTCTGTGACCAATCATTCCCTTAATTATCAAACAGAAAGTCAATATAATTATAAACGATAACTAGAACTCCAACATTCTGCAGAATAAAACGACAGAAATAAGTAGTGAAGCTATCAGGTGCCGAATGGACAATTTCTTAGAGCCATCAAAAGGTCCAAGACTCCAAGGTCTTCCTGTGCTTCTCACAACTGACCAAAAAAAAAAATCCCAGATTAAATAGACTCTAAAAGAGAAAAAAGCGTCTGTCTCGTCTATCAACGAATGATCCAAGAATAAAGGACAAAAGAATACGAAGAAGGCTCCCTTCCCCGACCAAATTCAGTAACATAAAGATGATGAAGAAGATTTGAAATCATGATATCCAAGAAATCGACTAGTAAGGACAGTTTAGAAATCTCATTCAGCCAGACCACCAGAATTTATGTTTCCCCGAAATTGTACCTCAACGAGAGCGGCCTCCTTCCTCGGAAACGATCCAACGATCGAAGGAGACAAACCAACATCTCGAGCACCAGAAATTATTGCTGCTTCGCTCCACCCAAGTTTAACCTTCAACACAGATTAAGAGGCCTCAGTGTCTCAAACTAAAAAAAAACTCATAACCACAGGTCAGAACCCAATGGGGGGTGATCCAGATTCCTCAAGCTTACGACATAAGGGAGGGCGGCTTGAAGGACCCTTGTGTGCTCATCTTTGGGCTTTTCACCACCTGCTGCTTCGTGGTGCTTCTCCTGCTCACTGGAGGATGATGGTTCCTGTGCGGTGGATTGGTGGCCATGGGCGTGGGGGTCGGCAGAGAAATGCTCGACAAGGAAGAAAGAAGAAGACGGCTGGAGGTGGCGTCGGCCGCCGCTACGTAGAGAGGCGCGCAAGACACCCAACATGGCTGAGCATCAGAAAAAAAAAGGATTCCCTTATTCTTCCCGCGTGTACCTCTGCTGGTATGCCTCCTCTTCTTCTACACCTGGACTGGAGAGAGAGAGAGAGAGAGATTAGTGAGAGCGAGAAACACGCGTCCAGTCGTCCACCTTAACAACGGCAAACGAAGAGACTGAACGGCCTTTGGGCTCTTGGACTCGGCCCCTTCGTGGCGGTTGAACCAATATCATCCGAGACATCAGCTCAAGTTTCGACTCTGATTTCAGTTTTTGCTTTTAGCTTCATAACTAAATATCGATTTGCTTTTAGTTTTTGCAGGTCGTGTGAAAGTCGATCCCAAACAAAGATCTTGACTATCCTAATTAGTTGCTCATTTTTTTGTTAATTCGATATGTAGAAATTGATAATGTTGATAACATATATTAGTTTAAGTTCACTCATACTTCTAATGCTACTAATCAACAATATTTAGGCAAAAAATTTGCAGTTCTGTGCTTAGCAGAACGGTAAATACTCGTCAAAACTTCGCAAAATTTTGTTTAGCCACCTCTTTGCTATGTAATCAAGAAGCTAAATGCAACATTTCCAAATATAAGCAAATTTATTTGTTCTTCTCATAGTCGATCGTGTGTTCTGTAAACATGCTGTGTGTTCTATCAAGTCCATTAAGTATGTAATAATTGGAGGACAACTTTAAGACTTTGTCTTCTTGGTTAGATCATGAAGCTTTTTGGAAAGACAAAATCTCAGTCATATGATAAAATGTGATTAACTAAAGTTGGTAAGAACTGATCTGAACTGCACGCGAGTTAACTGTATGGCCGTTCAGCCTCAAATGCATTCATGGTTGCATTAATCTATGGCTTGCCTCTTTGGAATCACTGTTCATTTATGAAGCTTTGAAGGAAAATATACGCATGAGTGCATACATTACTGATTACGTAGAACATATTCTAGATCGCCGTTTTCAAGGGATAACCATGATCAAGATGTAGGTCGAGTTCTGCTTGTTCTAGATGAGGTAGATCGTATAAGACAGTTTTATGCATTGGCCGTTACCATATGCGCTAAGTGGGTTTCACATTTTACATGAGCATGATATCAATAGTTTAAATCATACTCAGAATATTTGTGTACGAGTTTTAAGCGATGAGATTTCTTTTGGGTATCATATGGCAAACTTGTTTTTAGGGTATCATGTTTGTGTACAAGTTTCAAGCGAACACCTTTCGGGTGAGCAGAAGGTACCACCACTAATAAAAGATCCGAAGGCACCCCTCTTCCCCCCAAACGTTTTCCTTGCGCCTTTGGAGTAGTAGGCTACATTGGTACATGTGTTGGGTAGGGTATGCTTGTTAACTAGAGTATCGTGATCCCACTATTTACAATCCATGGGAATAGTACCCAAAATAATCGAACCGGCAATGCACCTTCTACACACCTGCCAGCTCGATCAGCTATCCTACTCCTCTTGAGGTGGCATTGTTTACAACTCAAACCCCACAATCTAAGTCACATTTAGTGGCGTACCACGTACCGGTACGGCGGTACGGTGTACCGGTACGCCGGTATGGCTGGGTACGTTTGGATCTGGATTCAGGTCGGATCCAGATCCAAACTACATTATAACTTAAAAAAATAAAAAAAATTACTTATTCTTTATTTTTTTTGTTTTTTGTTTTACTTTAACATAAGAAGTTTCATTAACAAAATGAAAAAATGATAATTTATTCATTATGAGCCTCTTTTTATTGACATTTTTGTTACAACTTGTGGTTTAATTATATAAAATAATTATTTTT
>JAANDH010000143.1:101479-138090 GCA_011799765.1 Nymphaea thermarum | reverse complement strand
ACGTACTCGTATTCGAACCCGTACCCGTACCATTGTGACATAGCCCACAATCTAATACTAGAAGAAGAACCAAAAGAAAATGCAATAGAAAAAGGCTTTACTTGAACTAAACTAAGTAAACGTTCATCCTAAAAGCAACTAGCTACAATGGTACATGTATGGGGTACGATATACCTGTCAACTAAAGTATTGTGATCCACTGTTTATAGTCCAAGGGAGTAGTACCCAGAAGAATCGAACTGGTAACGCACCTTTTACACACCTGCCAATTCCACTAGCTATTCTATGCCTCTTGAGGCGACATTGTTTACAACTCAAACCCCACAATCCATGCTAGAAGAAAAACCAAAGAAAATGCAATAGAAAAAGGCTTTACTTGAATTAAAGTAAATAAACATTCATACTAAAATCAATAAAGGGAGAAAAGAAAAATGCAAAATAACATAATCAGTTCCAACTCAAATTAAATTCTCCTCTCGAAATAAACCCTAAGACTGTTTCAATAGCAAATTGCTGCATCTGTAGAACTGCTTCTAGTTTATGGATCTAACTAGATCCTATTACCTGGATTCTTAAGCTTGGGGTGAAACTGAGGTCCAGACACGAATGTGGAACTCCAAATCGATTGCACAGCCACTATGCATAAGGTTGGGTAAAAGATGGGTCAGGCCCTGCTCTACAATTATTGGATCCTTGAAGCTAAGACACCATGACAAGAAGATGTCGCCTTATCGGCAACTAATTTTAGTTGCCTATTTTGTAGATTTTTTTGTAGCTTCTAATCTTCTGTGCAACACCAGTCACCAAATCCCTTAATTCGTGGATTAGGACTCTTGTGTGCATACGCATGCCTTGTAACCTCATGTCAAACGTTAATGCAGTCTTGGTTCTTCTCCTTGAGAGATTGGTATGGTATCAGAGCTGTAAAGTTTTCTTGCTTATCCTTCACGCTTAGCTCTTTCTCATCTCTTTCATGGCTGCCATGGAAGATAACAATGGATCACAACCACGTCTGAACACCAATGATAAATCTGGTTATGCATCTGACGCGAACCATTCACCGTTCTTCCTGCATCATTCGGAGTCTCCTTTTAAGAGGTAGCCCGAGAACTTAGATTTCATCCCCAACCTACCTATTGTTCTTTTTTTTTTTGGGAGTGTGTATTGGCTGCGGCTTTCATAATCAATCGAATACCATCTTCTGTTTTGAATGACAAATCTCCATATGAATTGTTTTTTCATAAGAACCCAAATTGATATGAAATTTTCTATGTTTTTGGTTCTTTATGTTGTGCCAAAAATGCAGAGTTAAGAAAGATAAATCTGCATCCAAAGCACAAAAATGCTTTTTTGTCTCATGTATCAGGTCATGATCTTCAAAGCTAATGTCTTTTTACCAGTGGAGATGTCATCTTTTAACCGGTTTCCCTTTAAAACTGTTAATGTTTATTATCTTTGCTGGGTACCTGATGGGTAGTTGGGCACCTAGCCCATTACGAGTCGAGCTTAGACCGGTTATTTGACGCCTAGCTGGGCCGATCAAAAAAATCGCTTGTCCGAATATATATATATATATATATATATATATATATATATATATATATATATATATATATATATATATATATATATATATATATATATATATATATATTCATCGACATATGGCACTAACAATCGGTTCACTTAAAACTCTTGGTGCATCACTGCTGACTCCTTTAGAAACGTTTCATGTGTTGTTGATCACACCCTTAAAAACTCTTGGCACATCACTAAGAGTTTTTGATATATTATAATATAAAATATTAACGGTTTCAGATATGGGTAAGCATCGAACTGGATATCTGATGGATATAAAATTGGCGATAGGCCGAGTTTGGGCCGCTGGCAAGGACTTCAAACCAACCAAAACCTGAATTTGTCAAGCCTTGAGCTGACCTTGCCCGGCCCGATCCCCAACCTTAGATATATGTAAGTGATCGTGTAACAGTAACACATACTCAACCAATGGGACCCTGACCGCCCATGGAAACCACAAACCAGTCCGACACTTGAGTCTACCACTGTTCAACCAGCTCCAACCACACAACCATGATCTCCAGTCTTATGGCAACCAAGCTAATGACTATGTGGCGCTTGCTTGCTCTTGCTTTCATTCGTGTGCTAGATATTTAAAATCTTCCCCATGCAAAGGAATTTTATTATCACTATCTTCAATCAAGCTGCAAGTCAGGGCATATCTTGACTCTGATTAGGCTAGTTGACCATCGAGCCATCGATTTATCATTGAAGACAAGTCATCTTTCATGGTGATCGAAACAGCAACCTACTGTTGCACGCTCATTTGCTGAAGCATAATATCAAACAATGGCAACCACAACTAGTGAAATCGTATGGCTTCGGGCATTGTTGGCAGACACGGGTCTATATAATACTGAATTAGTTCACTGGATCCTTTTCAGTTTCATACAGGAAATCAAACATGAAAACGAAAAATATTGGATCATACGATCTTGGTAATGAACTTTTAACTAGTTAACATTTTAAATTTACTATTCAGGAATTGATCATAAGTTCTACACACTGAATTTTGCCTTAGAGAGAACCAATTTGAAGCCCCATCTAGTGGATTTTAAGATAGAGGAAGTTAGGAAGCTTTTCAATTTTGATAATGGTCCTAGTAGTATCATATCCCATTAAATCACACGGCTGGTGTCTATGTTCACCTGCAACCCGAACCCTACCCGTTGGATTTTGATAACCAAGGCGAGCAGATTGTGGACGATGACTTGGATAAGGATCATGCCCTCTTTCCGACCCAAATTTAAGTTCAATAAGTATTGAAACCCGAAGCCGCTTCGGCCCTTTCGACAACACTTCCCCGACGCCCCGTTTCCCAATCAGGCCTCTCTTTTCCATTGTTCTCTTCTCGGCTCTTTTTTCTCGGGTTTCCTCTGTCCTTCCTCTCGTGTTTCTTTGGACAATCTTTGGCGGGAGTGGGGAGCTCTACTGGTTCCTCGTTTGGAGAAATCGAGATTTCCTTGTTTCGTTTTGGAAGATGGAACTTCTCCGTTTCTTGTTTCTTGCCGTTTGATTGGTTCGAGCTCTCCTTGAGGAATGCGTGTTTCCATGGTCTGGTTCAAGATTTCGGGTGCCTTCCTGTTCCGTGGCTGTTTATTGGAGGTTGGTTTTCTCCTTTGTTTCGCTTGATTCTGTTCAGGCCATATTAGTTTTGTTTCGTGGGTTTAATTTTTTTTCTGTTTGAGTGATTTATAGTTCTTGTTGCTTCGTGGAGAGCAGTTGAACAGCCTGCTCTGTGGGCATGTTTGGTTTCGCCGAGGTTCTTGGAGCGGACATACTGTGCCGGTCGCTAGGGTTTATCTTTGGAGGGAACTTAATTTGAAGCTGACTAGGGTTTGTGGTTTTCATAATTGTGGACCGGGAGGGAGGGGAGCTGGTTTCTGTTTTCTTTAGAATATTTTTTGTGGTTTGGAGTATAATGCAATGTTTCAACTTTCCTATGCTTTCTGGAAAATAGAAATCAAATCCACGAAATCCGAACCAAAAAAAAAAAAAAAACTTGCTTGGAAGTGTTGAGGCGATTTGACTTGTACAACGCAGTTTTCTCTAGCCGTTGAAAGTTGAAACTTGACATCGCACCTTGTTGTGGGGGTGACATCAAATTCGAGCTACTTGTTTCTGTCTGTGTGTGCTCGCGCGTGCATGCGTGCGTGACACGATCTTCTCCATCTCCATGTTTTCAAGAAACAAGGTTTTAATGAAACATGTTCCTGCATTTGCTGGCTGCAAATGTGCATGCATGCACAAGTGCATCTCAGCCTGTCTTTGTCCCTTATCTCATGGTTCTTGATATGATGAAAGAGACTGTATTTGCTTTGGCTAGTGTTTGTCCTAAAATTTTCCTAGAATATTGTTCTTCGAAGGTTTGAGGTTGATACTTGATTAATTATTCCCTGCTTTTGCATAGGTTCTTCCATGGAATGACGGAGTCTAGCTTGGCGACAACTTCAGCGATGTTCCAACCCTTATCTAGGTATCGGCATATTTGATTTGATTGCGTTAACGTTCTGTTTTCTTACGAGTTCTAACGCCTGATTATTTGATTGATATTGCAGGATTACATCTTGATGTAATTGTTTCTCCAATAATATGGCTTCAAAAGGTCCTAGATCTAAGCTTGACCATGAGACAAGGGCAAGGCGACAAAAGGTTGGTGCTTACTAGTCATTTTTTCCCACTCAAATTTTAGTCACTGTTCTTGGTAATTGTTCCTAAAGTAGTAAGGTTCAGAAAAAGTTCATTGGTAAATAATGTCTCCTGTTGTTGGTTTTTGCATATAGCATCTTCATTTACATTTTCTTTTAAACCTACGTTGTATTTTCTGGGACAATCATACACCGTACGTGAGCTCATGTCAAGCATATCTTAAGTTCCATTACCACCGGTTATGAGCTAATGTCTGGAATATTTTTTTTCTTGCACTTATATTTTAGATTAAGCATATTATTTTCAATCCCCAAGGCTTCAAGTATGCTGCATTTCTGTCATTGTATAGGACAATGGCCTGTATGGTGGACCATGGACTCGTATACTGGTTTGGTGACCATCACTTTAGCCCACTGTCATAAACATCAAGTCTTAATAGAAAAAGATGCGTTAAATACGAAAAAGTAAGTCAGCCATATAAAACGGCAATAAGACGCAAAAAATACATTTTGTATTTTTTATTAATTTTATTATTTTGTAATTTTCTGGATTTTTAAATGTTTTAAATTTTTTAAAAACTTGCCAAGATTTTTTCAAGATATTTCCGAGATTTACAACTTTGCCGTATTATACCCGAGAAATTCCTCAATACACCATATATGTGACAATGCTTTAGCCTCTGTTTGCCTTGAGTTTTCATGTTTTCTCGATATTCATGCACATTCACTATGTGGAGGGCTGGCGGCATGATTGCAAGTCCATAGTCTGACAAATCATGCAATGTTATTCTTTATGGTTTGAAGCAGGTTATGTGATTGCTTGTGAATAATGATATTCTTTAGAGTGCTTTTTACTTATACTTTTTTCTATTTATTTATGTCAAATTAATATAGCCAAGGTTTTCCTGGAGATCAATTGCCATGGTAATTCCACCTTGTGCTTTCTGCACATTTTTTCACCTTGTGCTTTCTGCAGCTTTTTTTCCCCTTTTTATTGTTGTTCCTGTGATGTGCTTGTTAGGTTGTCCTAGAGATGGTATAAGACTCTAAGGTGACAGATATGAGGTTTTTTTTTAATCATTTTAAAATCTTGTGGAATGATGTAATGTGTGGAAGCAAGCTGAGTTTGCGACTGCCTTCCACCAAGTTTTTTAGTAATCTTACAGGCGGAAAGTCAGTGGTCAACCTTGTTTGATGTCTTTCTTGCACTACATCATCCAATGTTATCAAAGGCGTAGCATATCGGTCCGGCCGACCTATACGCCGTATCGTGAAATTAATTTTTTAATTTTTAAAAAATATTAAAAATCATAAAAAATAGAAAAAGTCATAAAAAATAAAAAAAAACCGAAAAACAAGTAAAAATAAGAAAAAATCAAGAAAAATGTATTTAAGGGAACATTCATGTATATGAATTATGAGGTATGAAGTATGAACAACACATTCCAAAATAAGAAATGAGACATTCAAAATAACATAATAAGTAGTCGAAGAGAATTCGATTACATCACAATTCATAAATTCAAAAGTCAAAACATATAGTTATCATCTTTCATGATTCGACAATAATCCTCGTCAATCGTCCCCACCGTCCTCACAACGAGAAAGAAAGCTTCTTCACCGACAAAGCTTGATGCAAATGGAGAAAATCTCTCCCTTCCATGTCTCTTACGGTGTTTAGAAACAAGAAAAGAGAGAGAGAGGAGCGTAGCTTTTAAAAGAACATGCAAAAAAGGGGCCGTCGGGCCCTTTTTTAATTTTTCTCCCGTATCATACGATACAGGGTGTATCGCCCGTATCATGCGATACGGCCCCTGTATCACACGATATGGGCGATACGCGTACGATACGCATGCGTATCACGTATCGAATGCATATCGTATAGGTTTCTTCGACCTATACGATACATATCGTACGATACGCGTGCGTGTCATATGATACAGATAACATTGACGTCATCCCTATGTGCATGTTTGATGGTTGTGATTAAGGGTATCATGAGACAAGGTGTTTCTGACACTCTTTCTCTGGCCACAGGTTCTTATGGATGTGTATAATTGGAAAGTTTGAAACTGTGTGTCCCAGGAATGTGTCTTGTGTTTAATGAGGAGGACTCTTGAGTGGAAATGCCTCAAAATGTATTTTATCTGATGTTTTATGCACTCATTTGGTACATGCGCTAGATGACCAAAAGTAGTCAACAGATAGCCTGCTTGCCATGCTTCAAGTGATACAAACTGCAATGCATCACATAAAGTATCATTTTACCTATCTAACCTTGGCCTACAAGTACCATCTTGGTGCCCACTCCATGCATCTAGCTGATTTTCTTTTCTCAATTTCCTCATATGACCAGACATTGGGTATTTTTCTCTTATATATGTTGGCACTTTAACCATTGGTGATTAGGTTACTGTACTTATGCTCCATTTTCTCTTTGCCTGGCGTTATAGGCCCTTGATGCTCCTAAAGAGCCCCGTCGTTGTAAAACACATTGGGATCATGTTTTAGAAGAAATGATTTGGCTATCAAAGGTAATTTTTTTTGTTGCAAATTATCTGATATCTGTCAGTACATATATTTATAAGGATTAACAATGCAAATATGCATGTTCACTTGTTTATATTTGAACCTGGCATTTGTGGGGCTATTGCTTGATAGCGTGATTTGGTTTGTTATTACATGTAGGACTTTGAAGCGGAGAGGAAATGGAAATTGGCACAAGCGAAAAGAGTTGCTATACGGGCTAGTAAGGGTTTCCTTGACCAGGCAATAAGAGGAGAAAAGAAAGTCAAGGTCCATTTTCTCTTATTGATAAAGTGGAAATCTGATTGACTATGTTGCTCAAGAGTGATGGATTTCATGCTTTCCTTTTCATTTTTTCACATTAAATTGAACAAAAACTTTGTAGCTAATTGTCAATAAACTTCTTAGTGGAATTGATTATGCTCCTTCCAGGAAGAAGAACACCGGTTGCGAAAAGTTGCTGCTAACATTTCTAAGGAAGTGAAAAAGTTCTGGGTGAAGATAGAGAAATTGGCAAGTAGAAGTATTCAACCTCTTAGAAGGTTGGTAGCATTCACTTTCTAACTTCGCCTCCCGAGTAACATATTTCTTGTTGGCATCAGGTTCTTTACAAACACCAACTAGAGCTCGAAGAAAGGAAAAAAAAGGCGCTTGATAAGCAGCTTGATATTCTTTTAGGCCAGACAGAGAGGTAGTTAGTTTCAACATGTTATCTATCTTAATCCTAATTTTTTTTATGTTCATAGACCATGTTTTGTGAGTGGATTCTACATCTCCTGCAGTGTCTTACGGGGGATGAAGGTATATGAGTGGAGATGTCATATTCCTGAATTGGCTTATTCCTGTCAGGTACTCTACAATGCTGGCGGAAAACCTCACTGACATGCCCATACCATCCGAAGGAGTGCCCAGATATTCTTCAAACGAGCAAGCTATTTATAAAAAAAAAGAAGGTGGGTGAGTTAATTGGAACCGAGGTGGCTTTGTGTGATATAATTTTCTTTTGAACCTCTTTCCATTCACTTAAGGCCTATGTCAATGCCCTTTGTTTCATACACATGCTCTGTTATTATTTTTCCAAAATTCAGCCTAGTGATTGGTTCAGGACAGGTTGATGAAGTATTTTATTCTTTTGTCTCTTTCGAATGATAATGGATATTTCAATGCCACTTTTCTTTTTTTTATTTTTGATATGCTTGGCTAGCTTATGAAATTTGTTATCCAATTACAGGATTTGAGCCAGACGGTATGGATGATGGTGATGATGATGATGACTTCAGCATTCAGTCAGATGATGAATTAGTGAGTCTTTCTTTGGTCATCTCTTGGCATGTTTTTCACTTTTAATGGCTGTCACAGCTCAGTGTTGCTAGATAAGCTAATTTTCTAATGGCTGCACGACCTAAACTTTAGTAGACATCTAAGGATTTGGCTTTGAAACTGGAAATTCATGCCCGGAAAGACAGTATCTTTGGCCGAAGTCTGGAGGCCTTGGTCCTATCTGAACGAATTTAACTATCTGAGTTTTTTATGATTATGGTTTTAAAACTGTAAACAAGCGGTATATATTTGACTGAGTGAAGTTTAAAATACTTTTGGCTTCAGCTTGATGGGAATTGTCAAGTTATGGGCCTTTTCTTTTTGATGGGAGAGCTCATCCTGCTTTTGAGTTCTTTACGTTATGAATATTTTTCTAGATGTCTAGATAAATCAAACTATTAGCCTAAGTAACATGTGTGTGTGAGATGGCTAGGCATATCCATGCTGCTATGCTATTTTGTTAACATGGATGCAACCAACCATGGAGTATGTCTTGGATTGAGTCCTGTTCAACCTGGTCGAAAACATGAATAAAACTAAAAGAGAATGTTGACTCATGACTGCCCTTCTATTAATTCTTTGCCTGCTGCTCATGGTTGAGAGGAGCAAATAAGTATCACACTGTGTTGTACCATATCTTACCATATTGTAGCTTAAGAAATTGATACTTTACACCCTTGTAATTAGTTACTGGGGTGTAGTGTTTCCGTATCATATCTTCAGGGGACACAAACCCTGATTTTTGGTTTTGAGTTTTGGAAACCCATCCACGTCCAACTCCTAGACACTCTTACCAGTTGTGTGTGATGGAGATCTAGTCACTCTGTGGGGAAAAGGTGTTGATTGGAAGTTAGATTTTCCTCTTAGAATATTAATGATGAGGAAGCCATATACATTTAGAAGAATATTGAATTTGAAGATGACACAAATGAGGATGAGAAGGAAGATAAATATGACAAATATTCATTTTTTCATTTGTTGTTTGCATTGAATGAGTTCATTTTGCGGTGTTTAAGTCTTAAAGGCTGCTCTGTTGATGTGTAATGACGTTATCTTACGTTAAATTGATGAATGTTATCTGTGACATGCTTTTTTAAGCAAAACAAATTTTCTTAATGGTGGAAAGGCCCAACCCATCTTCTTCTTCATGGGTTTATCGGCCTTTAGGATTTCCCCACTGTCATGAGAGAGAGAGAGAGAGAGAGAGAGTTTCCTTACCTGTGATTTTTGTTTATTAATTTTAATTTTCCTCACTGCTACTTAATTTTTGCCCATATTGGAAGCTGACAAATTATGGGCTAATATTTATGGTATGTTTCAAGTACATTCTTGTCTTCACTCTCTGTCCCTTTACACACATACACACACGTGCACAGACACGTGTATGTACATGTGTATGTATGTACACCCTATCTTGTCCTTATACCCACATTTCTCAAAACTGCCGTATCCAAACCTGTACCATGAAGTGCACACTCATATTCGTGCCCTTGTGACTTAGCTCTTACCAGATAATTTCTTTTCTGAGAACAATGCATTTTATGATACTACTGCATGGTTTCATATGTAGAGAACTTGTTACAGGAAGATGATGAACACACAATTGAAGCAGATGAAGCCCTAATAACTGAGGAAGAACGTAGAGAAGAACTGGAAGCTTTGCAGAATGAGACTCATCTTCCACTTGAGGAATTGCTGAATCGATATTCTGGGGCTAATAATAAATGTAAGTTTTCATATGTTGATAATCCCTTGTCCTTTTCTGTTAGCAGTTAATGATAAAATAGTATGCCTTATGGTATTTTCCTTGGAATACAGTAAGGGAATGAATAATTCTTAACGTATATATAAAAAGCTATTGCATGTTTACTTAACTGAAGTAGTCACTCAGTCTGCAGGGAAGGAATCTCAAGCAGCAAGGACAATGATATTGAAGTTGCTAAGAAGGAATATGACGATGTTACTGGTAACCGGTTGTTTATCTGATTCGTTTTGGGGTTATGGAGGAACTATCTTGACTAGTTTGATTAAGTTGTATATATGGTTTGCCCAGGTTCTGTGCAGCATAAAAATTTGGAGAGTGACCTTGGAAAGCATCTTTATGCTGGCAATCTCAGTATAGGTAGTGATAATGTTCTATCCTTTTCTGGGAAGATTGGGGGACAAAATTTGGACCCTGTCACTGCTGTTCAAGCTGTAAGTAATGGTTCTTGCATCCAAAAAGGCCAATTCCTATGTCACATGGGTGCGGGTGTGGATATGGCAATTTAAAATTGAAAATTTAGGTCTGAATGCTGCTATATATATATATAATAGATACATACATACATATATATGTATATGCACACACACACACATAATCTGTTATACAGTTAATTAACTGCTTAATAATGTTATTTATCTCTACTTACATTTTGGTCATGATAAACTTTTTGTAATAAGGCTAGTTTAGGCAGGTGTGCATTTAAAATGGTCAGTTTAAGTGGTCTGATTTATCTGACTGCACTGAATGTGCTTTGTCGGAGCAGCAGCAGCTCCAGTGTCCAGACGGGTGCGGCAGCTGTTTAGGCACACCCATGTGACATAGGCCAATTGAAAGTGTTCACTAATTTGGCATTATAACCACAGGGCAGACAGAATGAAGTAGTTCAACTAGAACATGGAAAGCCTTCTAACCTACTTTCTGAAGATTCTAAGATGCAGGATGCGGTTTCTCCTTCTCACTTTGTTGGTGATGCGATGGTAAGTAATGCATATTATCTTTCTATTATTTTGCTTGCATGTACTTAAAAGGTCATGCAATTCGCCTTCAAAACATCAAGTCCATGGTGCATCATATAGATTGACAGGTAGGGAAATCAACAGCTGGTAGATAAATATTAGGATGTTGGGAGTTCTGCTATCTGACATCATAACTACCAAAAGAAAACATGCCTATAGTTTTTGTTTACTTGATCTAAAGCTGTAAAATGTTGTAAAAGGCATAGGGTAATGCGTATCGGTCGGCCCGACCTATATGTTGTATTGTAACGTATGGCGAACGTATGTAGCGTATTGTAAAATTAATTTTTGATTTTTAAAAAATATTAAAAAAGAGAGAAAATAGAGAAAAATCATAAAAAAATTCGAAGAAATCCGAAAAATAAGCAAAAAATAAGAAATGTATTTAAAGAAACATTCACGTATATTACAACACATTCAAAAATAAGAAATCAGAGATTCAAAATAACATAATAAGCATCCATCACAATTTTAAACTTGAAAATTTCATAGAATCTTAGGACTTAGAGGCTGAATACTTGGAGTCTTAGCCTCTTAAGACTTGGAGTTTTACCTTCTTGGTGTTAGAAACCAAAAAACCCTCTTTTTCTAAGCTTTCCACCATTCTCACTACGAGAAAGGTTCTTCACCGGCTAGTAGACTCTCCTAAATCGATGACTCCTCAGTATTTTTGATGAAAATGGACAAAATCTCCCCCTCCCACGTCTCTTACAGTATTTAGAAACAAGAAGAGAGGAAGAGAGGAGCATAGAGTCTTTAAAACATAACACAAAAAGGGGCCCCCGTCTATGTCACATAGGTACGGGTACGGGTACCGGTATTGGTACGGGTACGGGTCATTTTCAAAAAACGTGGGTACGGGGGTACGGCCGTACACACGGACATACATATATATATATATATCAAAAAATTTTAAACAATAACAAAATGCTAAGGGTGTTCCTTTAAATACATTTTTCTTGAATGTTTCTGATTTTTACTAGTTTTTTCTGATTTTTCCTGATTTTTTCTGATTTTTTTTTTAGATTTTTTTGAATTTTTTTGAATTTTTTTATTTTCCCGCCGTACCCAACCCCGTACCCGTACCCGTACCATACCCGTACCGGTAGGGTACGGGGCCCTCCTAGCCGTACCCATGTGACTAAGGCCCCCGTATTGTACAATACGGGTGATACGCTTACGATACACAAGCGTATCGTGTATCGTAAGCATACCGTATAGGTTTTCTAAACCTATACGGTACGTATCGCGTATCCTACGATACAGATAACACTGCAAACTATAGGACATGCTACCTTTCCTTATTCATGGAGAAGCACAAACCAAAGTAAATTTCAATGGAGAAGTTTTTATTTTCTGCATCACATTTTTAGTAACAATTGTCAAAACTGCTGCTAACATGACTATTACTCTCAATTTTATGCATTTTTTGAACTAACATGATACCATATAAATGTTGTAGTTCTCCCCTCTAATCAGTAATCACCCCTTCTACTTTTCTGGAACAACTTTAGCTAAAAAGCTCCCCTCATTTTCATTTGCTTTCCTGATCAATTTAGAATGCATTAAGTGAGTTTGAGTTAAAAAATGTGGCTTCTAAAAGACAACTAACAAAAGTACAACTTGAAATTTTGTTACCGTTATTTCATGCTTATCTCTACAATGTGAGAGTTTACTATTACTCCGATGCCCTTTCTGAAATCGTTAGGCTTCTTCCTTATCTTTCTGTGTAAATTGCTTAAGTTGATTATGCGAGTTTTTTGGTTTGTGGCGAGCCAATTTGTTGTAAGAGGTTTTCAGCTGGGTGGTTCATGAGTGCTTGTACTTTTGCAGGATGATAAGGACTATGTCATTCCTGCAGGAGAAGAGAGAGTATGTTCTTCCTACTTAAAAAGAAAAGTCTGCAGTTTTTTAGTTTGTGTGAGGTCATACAGTGAATCATTTAGTGATGATGCAAGTTATGTGCCTCTTAGCACCAAACTCATTAACAACTGTTATAGAATTGTCCACTGCTGCACAAATCTCTTGCACCTTCTTGTTTATGATCAGAAATTCTTAGGATTTATCCAAGATTAAGTTACTTTTCTTTTAGGCTTCATAAACTATCAAAGTTTGAGCTTCTTCATATTGTGATTGTAAGACATGGCATGACAATAGTTTGATAATTTTACTGCACTAGCTGTAGAATTTACTGTGACCTATTGGTTTTGACCTAAAATCTAGCATTATCCTAGCAATCTGCTCCAACAAAGCAGCCTGTTCAAGGGATCACTTTACCTCACATCCCCAAAGTGAAAAGTCGAAGTCATATGCTAACTATTACAGCCCTAGCTATTGTCCGTGTGTATGACATCACTAGATATTATGCTGCCAGCAGGTTTCATTTTACTGTTATTTTTTTTCCCTACTTTTGGTGAAGGAAGAAAAAAGATAAAGTGGTGCTTATTTTTGTCTGTCTTGCATTGATTTGTAACTATTTTCCTTGTTCTTGCTCCTTTTTGTTGTGGAAGCTCATGAGGTGAACAAAGTAGTGGATTTAAATGGACGATTTATTCACTTGCTGCCATTTACATGATTTTTAAAGGCTTGTGTCACACTTGACATTCCCATGTGTGGTGTTTGTGATGACCTAAGTTCAGCATCAGGGATTGACTGAGTTTTGTTACTCATTCATCTACTTGGCAGACATTTCAAGATTTCATTTTGTATTCCTGTCCTCTCTGGTTTGATTTCATTCTGTTATTTAGCATTCTTGAATCCTGGCAACCTGTGGAAAAGTAAATGCACTGGGTGGTTCCTGAAAAACACTAATTCTACATTTCGCTGGCCTGTGGGGAAATCATTTTGATGAAACTAATTGCGTGAGGATTTTGATTCCGTGAGAAGGAATCAGTTGGATTAATTTGGTCCATTTGTAGTTAAATAATGTTTTCAAGAATTTTTATTTGCAACTTACATTTTATGTGAATCCTGATTATGCTTTTCTACCGCCCAAGAGTGTCAACTCATCAAACTCTGCTGTTGTTAGACTACTTAAGTAACTTACAAAATGGAAATTGAGAAAGTTGTTTTTTCTGTTTATTTTAAAATTCTAATGTTGGAAGGGTTGATGGAAACATGGAACTATAGCTGTGTACTAGAAGCTCTAAGCAGGTGTAGTCAGCAACCCCACAAAATGGCCTACTTGGGACCTAGGCAGTCCAATTCGACAGAAAGTAAAGGTAAAAAAGAGAAAAATAAAAGAGGAAAAGGGGGTAAAGTGGGAATGGAGGGTCTGAAACATCATCTGAATATATTTTGTGGATTGAGAAAACAGAAAAATTAAATTGAACTTACAGCGCCTTTTGGAAAACTCAGTAGATATTGCTAGGATATGGCGTTGTCAACTAGCTGAAACTTCAACATCTGGTGGCATCTGTCTCTATCCATAGATGTGGTTTTCACTGATACTTGTTGTCTACTAGAAGGAAATGGGGAGAACATGCCAATTTTCTGTCATTTTATCAATTCATTGTACTCCAATTAAAATTATTAAATGCATGATTTGTGATTCTGACACTTAGGAGCTTGCTTGTTGTTAAGATGGTATGTGTCATTTATGGATAGTTCTTTTATGCAGTCTATCTTTTATGCAGTCTGTACAAATAATGGAAACAATATAATGGTATGTGTCCTATGTCACATAGGTACGGGTACCGGTATTGGTATGGGTACGGACCATTTTCAAAAAACGTGGGTACGGCCTTACACACGGACATATATATATATATATATATATATATATATATATATATATATATATATATATATATATATATATATATATATATATATATATATATATATGTATATCAAAAAATTTTAAACAATAACAAAATGCTAAGGGTGTTCCTTTAAATACATTTTTCTTGAATTTTTCTGATTTTTACTAGTTTTTTCTGATTTTTTGGATTTTTTTTAGATTTTTTCTGATTTTTTTTTTATTTTTTATAAATTTCCCGCCGTACCCAACCCCGTACCCGTACCGGTAGGGTACGGGGCCCTCCTAGCCGTTCCCATGTTACTTAGTATGTGTCATTTATGGATAGTTCTTTTATGCAGTCTACCTTTTATGCAGTCTGTACAAATAATGGAAACAATATAATGGTATATATGCAACAGTATGTGGGCACTGTATCCATGTAAATATGTGAAACTAATAGAACTTAACAAGAAACATGTTTGTTGAGTATTTTATGAGTACTCTGCCATCTTACATTTTCCTTTCCTTTAACAATTACCATTTGAAACATTTTTGAGGCAACTTTTATAGTGAGCACCTCTGTATACTTATGCTTTTCTTATGATATTATTCTGTTCTCATGGTTATTTTAATACTTTGATGTATAGGATGATGAAGCAACATTGGATGAAGAGGAAGAGTTGGCAAAATCTGAAATGAATGATCCTATAAATGAAGTGAGAAACATGCTGGCTTTATCTTCATTAGATTGTCTTGATACTTTTTTGTTTCATAAATCCAGTAAGGTAATTTTAAATCACAACATGTTTATGAGCTTTTTCTTGGGTTGTTGGTCATAAACATGGTAAGAGATATAGTTCTCACTTCTCAGGTTTTTATTTGTGAGTTTTTTTTTTCAGATAATTTTTAGCAAAGTTGTCTTCCTCAAGAAAATCTTTGGAGTTCAATATTTTGAAGTATATGGAAGTCATGAATTAGAAGCCTTGTACTATTTTTCTTGCAAATGTATTGATAATATTACGATCATATCATGCCATTATGGCGACAAATACTCTTCAATAAGTTTTTGAAAATATTATGAGATTTTTCCTTCATAAACAGCTTATGCTGATTTGGAAACAAAAACATGATATTTTCAAACTTTTGCCTATATTTGTGAATGTGGTAACAGAATATTTTTAATATGTATTTACTACACTGATTGCTTGCCAAAAGATGCATCATCGATTCAGTTCATCACCATTTCCACAGTCTTTTTCTAGAGGCCTCCTGGCCAGGTTCCTCTGCAGGATAATAGATGAATGAACCTTGTGGAGGATTTTTATTTTGGACTTGCCTTTCCAAGCTTTGTAATTTTGAATTTCTCACATTCATTTGATTAGATATTTATTTTGTTTTTTGAAGCTCAGATTGTAGAGTTCATCTTAGTGGTAGTTTTCTTATGGTATATGTAGAATGGACATTACTTCATCTTAATAGCCTGTTTTTTTATAGCCTATGTATCATGGCATGAGATGAATTTGCTGTGCCCTTGTTGATGCAACACATATGTTTCTAACACGTTCAAAGTTGTGTTGCATGCACTGCCAGCAGTCATGTTCAAAACCATCTCGCGTTAGACTTGATCAACATTCACCAATTCTAACCTTGTCTAGTACAAACTTGAGGTTATGAATTATGGCGTTGTTGGATACAACACTTTTCATAAATTCCACTTGTGTTGCTTAGTGGTTATCAGATAAATGGTAATTGCTTTTTATTTGGTGATGGCTTTTCATAAATATTTGTGTATGAGAGTGGTGTATGTATGTACATGTTTATGTGTGTACATATTGCTTGTCGGTTGCAGATTTTATTTTAATTCATGTTAGGCTAAATCTGATATGCAACTTCATAAGTCATGCCTGTTTCCATATACTAATGGTATTTGTTCCTTGTGACTTTATGATTTTAATGTTTAGCCTTCTTTATCACCAATCTGGAACCTGATTCAATATAAGATGGTAATGATTTACATTATCAGAGAAACGTATGTGTGATATTAACTTAACAACATTTTGTTGCATGCATTTGTTATTGTTATTGTTTGTTGTTGACTAGTTCTTTTTGAAGTTCCTAATTTTTTCTGACAACATATTTTAAAAAATAACTTTCCAACATGGCCTTTGTGGGAAATTCATTAGTAATCAGTAGCTGGTGCAGCCACTACTTTTCCAGTAGGTGATGCTTTAGGTGGATAGATTCAGGATGTATTTCCGGTCTGGACAAAGCAGTTTCATGCATGTTTGTTGTTTGTGATGCACACGCTTCAGTTGCTGATACTTTACGGTTTATGGAACATGATTACTGCAATTATCCTTTTGTATTAATTTTCTCGAAGCAATCATTGGAACCTCTCATCATTTTTCTTTTTAAATTTTGACATTTCTAGATCAGGTTATTAGAGCAGGAGAGCGAGATACCCATAGAAGAGCTACTTGCTCACTACAAAAAGGTATTTTCTTGAGTATCTCGATGGTACTTGAACATATCTAATAATAATGTTTTCTAAATTCTTCTGCCTTTATTAGGAAAGAAACATTGAACAAGATGAGTCAGGAACTGAATTTGCTTCTTGTGAGGATGAACTGGAATCATCAGCTAGCTCTGGTGGTGAACCATATATCCATAGCCAAGAAGGGTGCTCAATTGATGATAACCAAGTAAAAAATGAAGATTTCGATCTTCTCAAGGCACAAAGTTCTCTTAATGAAGAGATGGATGATGGATTTGGTGAAAAGCCTGGAGAAAATGAAAATAGAATTGCAGATGCAGCTGAAGCTGCTAGATCAGCTCAACCAACAGGAAATACATTCTCAACAACAAAAGTACGTACAAAGTTTCCATTCCTCCTCAAACACCCTCTGCGTGAATATCAGCATATTGGGCTGGATTGGCTTGTTACCATGTATGAAAAGCGGCTTAATGGAATTTTGGCTGATGAAATGGGCTTGGGCAAGACAATTATGACCATTGCTCTTCTTGCCCACCTTGCTTGCGATAAGGGAATATGGGGTCCCCATCTCATTGTGGTACCTACAAGTGTCATGCTTAACTGGGAAACTGAATTCCTGAAGTGGTGCCCTGCTTTCAAGATTCTGACTTACTTTGGATCTGCAAAAGAGAGAAAATTTAAGAGGCAAGGTTGGATGAAGGTAAATTCCTTCCATGTATGCATCACGACTTACAGACTTGTCATACAAGATTCTAAAGTCTTTAAGCGGAAGAAATGGAAGTACTTGATTCTGGATGAGGCTCATTTAATAAAGAACTGGAAATCTCAAAGATGGCAAACTCTGTTGAACTTCAATTCAAAACGTAGAATCCTGTTGACTGGGACCCCTCTTCAAAACGACCTTATGGAGTTATGGTCTTTGATGCATTTTCTGATGCCACATTTGTTTCAGTCACATCAAGAATTTAAGGATTGGTTCTGCAATCCTATTTCTGTAATGGTAGAGGGGCAAGAGAAGGTTAATAAAGAAGTTATTGATCGTTTACATAATGTCCTGCGGCCTTTCATATTGAGAAGATTAAAAAGGGATGTAGAAAAGCAGCTTCCGAAGAAGTACGAGCATGTAATATACTGTAGGCTCTCAAGAAGGCAAAGAAATTTATATGAAGATTTTATTGCTAGCTCAGAAACTCAAGCAACATTGGCTAGCGCAAATTTTTTTGGGATGATCAGTGTTATAATGCAACTCCGAAAGGTTTGCAATCATCCTGACCTTTTTGAAGGTCGCCCAATCATCAGTTCATATGACATGGTTGGGATCGACCGACAGCTCAGTTCTTCTATCTGTGGGTTGCTTTCTTATGGGCCGTTTTCTAAAGTTGACTTATTGGGGCTTTCAATGCTCTTTACTCATCTGGATTTCAGTATGACTTCCTGGGAGCATGAAGAATTGGTAGCAATTGCTACACCACCCTCTTTGATTAGAGCAGTTACTGGTCTAGAGAATGTCCCAAAGATTGAATCCTTACCTATGAGCTTTGAGCATAAGAAAAGGTCTCATGGAACTAATATTTTTGAAGATATTCGGAGGGCCCTTTGTGAGGAAAGGATAAAGCAGGCCCGTGAAAGGGCTGCATCTGTTGCTTGGTGGAATTCTTTACGATGTAGAAAGAAGCCTCTGTATGGCACAAACCTGAGAGAGCTTGTCACTGTAAGACATCCTGTTTATGACATTCATCAATATGCTAAAAATCCATTATGCTATTTGAATTTCTCATCAAAACTGGCAGAAATTGTTCTGCCACCTGTAGACCGTCTCCAGAGGATGCTTGATGTGATTGAGCGTTTCATGTTTGCGATCCCAGCTGCTCGATCACCTCCCCCTACATGCTGGTGCAGTAAGAAGGGTTCTTCTCCGGTTTTTGAACCTACCTTCAAGGAACAATGTGGGACAATCTTTGGTCCACTTTTGATGCCCATCAGACCTGCCATTGTCCGGAGGCAAGTCTATTTTCCAGATAGACGGCTTATACAATTTGACTGTGGTAAGCTACAGGAACTGGCAATATTGCTAAGACGTTTGAAATCAGAAGGTCATAGGGCACTCATATTCACTCAGATGACAAAAATGCTTGATATTCTAGAGGCATTTATAAATCTCTATGGCTATACTTATATGCGATTGGATGGTTCTACTCAGCCAGAGCAGAGACAAACATTGATGCAGCGGTTTAACACCAACCCAAAAATTTTTCTTTTTATATTATCTACCAGAAGTGGAGGTGTGGGCATCAACTTAGTTGGAGCAGATACTGTTATTTTCTATGATAGTGACTGGAACCCTGCAATGGATCAACAAGCACAAGATAGATGTCACCGAATTGGGCAGACACGAGAAGTGCATATTTATCGGCTTGTTAGTGTGAGCACAATTGAAGAAAATATCCTGAAGAAAGCAAATCAGAAACGTGCTCTGGATGATCTTGTCATCCAAAGTGGTTCTTATAACACAGAGTTCTTCAAGAAGCTTGACCCCATGGAATTGTTCTCTGGGCAAGAAGCAGTTACGGTCACTGGGAGGGATGATGTTTTATCGAATGCAGATGTAGAAGCTGCCCTGAAACATGTAGAGGATGAAGTAGATTATATGGCCTTGAAGAAAGTTGAGGAAGAAGAGGCTGTTGATAATCAGGAATTTACAGAAGAAGCAATTGGAAAGCTAGAGGAAGACGAGTTTGTGAATGAGGATGATGCAAAATTTGATGAGAAAATTCCTGAAGTTCAGAGCATCTCTACAGTAGTCAAAGCGGAGAATGAGACTCCTAAAGATGAAGGTTATTTAAAGGAAGATGGAGGTCTTATTCTCGCAGGTGGAGGGGAAGACTTTGACATGTTGGCTGATGTTAAACAGATGGCTGCAGCTGCTGCTGCAGCAGGACAAGCATCTTCATCTTTTGAAAATCAGCTTCGTCCAATCGAGAGATATGCTATGCAGTTCCTGGATCTTTGGGATCCTATAATTGACAGGTCTTCTATGGATTCCCAAGTGAGTTTGGTGGAGACAGAGTGGGATATGGAAAAGATTGAGAAATTTAAGGAAGATCTGGAAGCTGAAGCTGATGATGATGACGAGCCTCTGGTATATGAAAGTAAGCACCTGGTACATCTGTAGTTTCAAGTGTGATAATCTTGTTTGGACATGTTTTTTCCTTTCATGTACATTATGGCCTTTCGCTTGAAAATTAAGTGCTCCTTATGGATCATGCCTTTGTTTTGATTTTCCTAATACCTAGCTTTTATTCTTCCTTCATTTCTCTTGCCATTTAAGCCTTTGAAGGTTTTTTTTTTTCCCTTTTTAGTGTATCCCACTGTAGATTTCAATGCACTGTTTGATTTCGCTTTGGTCAAGTTATATATTTAAGCTTCATCCTGTAGCTTTGTTTTCATATTTCACATTATCTACATTGTTGATTTTCTTTCTGATCATAATCATATTGAGGTGAATAAATTTGATAATGTCATACCTCTCTCCTTTCTGAAATATACTCTGAAACCCCATTACTTGTCTTGCACATCTCAACAACCTTGTAAGACAATTTGTAATCATTTGCCGTATCTTATGGTGAATTTATAGTTCTTCTGCTTCTTATTTTGTTTCTGGTGGGTGCACATGTTCTTTTTTTGTGTCACTCTGTGTTACTACATTTACACACCATTTTTTTCCCACACTAGCTACAAATACAATCATACAAACTCAATTTTTGCTTTGCTTAGATCTTCAATATGATCCCGCCTGACTGGCAGGTTTTGCATAGATATACCTGATTTATTTTGCTCTGCAAAAGCAGCTTTTCTATTATCATTCACAATAGGTCCTTCTGTTGGATAGCCAACAGATTAACTATGGTTGGCTAATGGCTACTGACCTTGGTGAGATGGGTTTGTGAAATTTACGATGAAGCGACCTTTTAATCAGTCCTTCCGTGGTTGTTTCTGAAAAAATTCTTTTGATTGAAAGCTGTCATTTTGACAATTTAGCAGCTGCTGAGGACAATTCTTTTGATGGGTTAATTAATATGGAACCAGTTAGAAAAAAAGAACTGTTTGGAACCAATTCAGGACCATTTTTGGAACTGCAGTGGCTTGTCAATGTGAATTTGCTGCTAGGTCACATAGGCACGGGTATGTGTGCCAGCATGGGTATTGGTGCAGAGTACTTTCAAAAAATTTGGTTTAGTGGACACGGTCGTACACACACACACATATTATATATATATACATACATATATATAGACACACACACACGCACACACATATGTGTGTGTGTGTGTGAGAGAGAGAGAGAGAGAGAGAGAGAAAATAAGATTTTAAACAAACAAATAGTATAGAAAGTTCTATTAAAGAAAACCAAGTCACAAGAATAATCGCCGGAAAATTTCCACTTGCTGAAATATTTCACCAGAAAATTGTCGGTCGACTGAAATCCCTGCCGAACAGGTAGAGGTAGACCACAGAGAACATGAACAGCCCTTTACGTCTATTGAGGACTCTTCATTTCCATTGCATATACATATGGTTTCCATTGCATATACATATGGTTTAAAAGAAAGGCTATTTAGAGGACAAACATGGACTTCGTCAACTTTGATGGAGTCCAAAAAAAGATGGATACGGCCATTGGTGCGTTGACTGCCCCAGACACGGGTTTGACTGTGTCCGGGCCATGCCTAAGGGTGTACCTATACCTGTGGCTGTGTCGACACAGGTACCTCATCAAATGAAGATGCCCATGTGACAGATTGCTGTTTGTGGTTCTTTTTATGAGGCATCACTGTTTGGATTCCTTTGTCTCTTTCAAGCTATAATTTAATTTTGGAGAGTGCATCCATATAGAGTCCTTCATTGTCAGAATTATTTTAGCCTTGGGATTACCAGAAATGTTTGTATATTTCACTTTTAATGCCAAAAGCTTTCCTGATATAAGTCTTTTTGCTTCAGGATGGGATACTGATTTTGCCACAGAGGCATATCGCCAACATGTTAAGGTGTTAGCACAGCGCCAGGTATGTTCAAGCACTAATAGTTTGATACTCTTACTCTACATGTATTAATGAGGTGAGATGATTGATCATAATCTCTTGGCCTGCTGCAGTTGATGGAGGAATTGGAATCTGAAGCACAGGAGAATGAGGACAAAGATGATGAAAGGAAAAAGCTAAAAAGGTCTTATGTGTTTTATATTCTTATTTTGAAGCTGCAGTTTGTGTGAAATGACTTGATAATTTTGATCTTAGAACTTCTAATGACATTAAACTTTAAAGTGCATTAGAAAAGAAAGTCATAGGAACTTGTGAATACTTGCTTAATTTTTTGAGGTATAGAACAATTAATCTGTTTCCTTTTCCTATGCTTTCATTTATTCCAAACCTGACTTAAGCTTTGAAATAATATGTAAATGTTTTAAAAAATAAGGTATTTAACTTTCCATGGGATAACCAAAACCATGCTCAAATTTCAGAAGTGTTTATTTAACAGCTTATTTTATCTTGTATATACCTTAATTCAAGTGGCTAAATGTAAAATGTTGAAATATGAATGTTCTGTTTTTCGTCCAAGGTTGAGCGTTTTTCTGTGGAACGTCTGATAAAATAGATTACTTCCTTTCTTGTCACATTTTAGACACTTCTCTATCCTCATTATACTTTTATAACCATCTTGGTTTCTTTGACTGTGGATGTTTCTGGTGATTATGGCATTTTCAGGGTTTTTTTTTTCTAATTTATCAGTGAAGATGCTTTCTTGAGTATTAAATGTCCTTGTACGTTAGAACAAGCTAGGCTCTTAATGTTGAATATTGAATTCCAGGAAAGACAGAACAGGTGATATGAAGGCCAAGTCAAAGAAGAAGCTGAAGAAGGCCAAGTTCAAGAGTTTGAAAAAAGGGACACTGGCGTCTGATACTGAAGCAGCACAGAAAGAACCTGAGGTAGAAACTACATCTGTTGATGAAGTTGTGATGTCTGCTGAATATGGGCTACATTCATCAATAAAGAAGAAACGAAAGAAGATCCCACCACTAGCTGAAGAAGAAAAGGAGGCAAAGAAAACCATGAAGAAGCCTAAGAAGTCCCCTGTGGACAGTTCTATGTTTAATTCTGACTCTCAAGATAAACAAGTATCAGAAAGTAAAGATCTGAAGTCCACTGAAATTGTCAGCAGCCCTGACGTTAAACCACCAACCAGGAATAAAATAGGGGGAAAGGTTTCAATCACACCGATGCCTATAAAGCGTGTTCTAGTGATAAAGCCCGAAAAAGCAAAGAAAAAGGGGAATTTTCGGTCGAAAGATTTTATTCCGCCACCTGATTCTTGGTCCTCACGGGAGGATGCCATTTTATGTGCAATTGTACATCAATATGGGGCTGTGTGGAGCTTAGCGAGTGATACACTCTACTCCATGCCAACTGGTGGTTTTTATAGAGGCAGGTATCGTCACCCTGTTCACTGTCTTGAAAGGTTCCGAGAGTTGTTCTTCAAATGCATCTTATCTGCCACAGAGAATGTCAGCAGTGAGAAACAAGTTGCTGTTGCTGCCAAGGCTCTTCTCAAAGTAACAGAGGTATTGTACTTTATAAAAGTATTTCCATGCTGGTCAAATATGAAATTTCTAATTTCTATCCTTTTGTTAATGTATTTTCCTTCATACATCCGGTGGCTATGGCTTCAGAGTATCTTTTCTTGTTCATTCTGAGACCCTCTAATTCACTTTTTACCAATGTACTTGGTTTAACTACTGGTTCTCTTTTAGTATCTGTTGTACAAGATTAATATATTGAGTGAACTCCTATTGCATTATAACCATAGGACCAAAAGAGGGGAATGGTTGTAACTTATAGTGTTCTCCTATTTGGGCAGGAGAGAAAATTGAAGCCTAATTTTACATTTTTTTTATTGAGGAGTATGTTATATATGTAGATAATGGTGCAGGTGCATGAGATTTTCAAAAAAACTTGGGTGTGGAAAAACATCTATACACACGCATGCACACTATACATACATAAATACTTACATACATACATACATACATACATACATAAATTATATATATATATATATATGTATATATATATATATATATATATTGGTCCTTAGTATTTTAGAACGGTACCATGCGGTGCAAAGGTATATTACTTTATATTTTATCCCATACTGTCACTAAAATTGAAGGACATGATTGAAACTTTCTGAATCATCGAGTGTAAGATCTTTTCTTTGCCATGTACGAATATCATGTTTTAAATTTTGGCACAGTATTTGTCATCCATTTCCTAAATTTTATGTAGCATGGGTTGTTCTATGTCAACTTCTCTCAACATCTCCCATGTAAGTTGGGAAAGTACGCGAAATGTCCCACCATAAAACATTGAAAATTTTCTTTTGATTGGTTGGGCCTTGACATCATATTCGTTATGATAGAAATCACAATATTGTTAGTCACAATCATCATCAATGCATTATGGAGTTTCTTATTTCTTTTCATAATGACAACTAATGAAAAAAAAAACGAGTTTGAATGAATGATTGATAATTTGAGATAAGAATGCTTATTAAATATTAAAACATTTTTTACTGTTTTTGACATCTTGCTCTCCTCAATTCATGAAAACAACTTTGTAGCATGTTAATCTTGTTATGACTGATCGCTTAGAATCTTGAGTGTCAGGTTTAGAGTCTTTAGACTATATGTTATGCAATAAGCTGCCATCACTTGCCAAACTCGTTGTTGTAATCACATTCACTTTACTGTATTTGTTACTTCATTTGCTGCTTCTGCAAATTACTGCTTTAAATACTCAACATCTTTATACTCTTCAGATACATCAACAATTTTGACAATTGACTCAAAAAGAATTTCAAGGATTATCTCTCTATATCAGTCCACCTATGTCACACGGGTGCGGATGCGATACGGGTGCGGATGCGGGGATACGGGTGCGGATACGGCAATTTTCAAAATTTTCAGACACGCGAACACGGCTACATTATACATTAAATTAATAGTCACTCTTACAATCTTGTGAAAAAATGTGTTTTATCACAAAAATACTGAATATTTGAAAGGATTGTTCATGAAAATAACTGGATGCATCATAAAAGTTTGATAAAATGAAAAAAAATGAAAAAAAAACATTAAATTTTTAATTTTTAATGTTTTCCGTGTCTAGCCGAGTCGCCGTGTCGGCGAGTCGACACGGGTGCGCGGCCTCTTTAGGCGAGTCTGTGTGACATAGCAGTCCACCCATCAGACATAATAGACTTCATTTCGTTTACATACAGTCTTTTTTTCCCTAACAACCTTTGAATATGGCCTTCTCTGAGAGAATGATTGTCCCTAGCTTGGAGGTGCATAACCATTAACCAGCTATATCACAATCGACCAATGATGTAATTGTCTTCTTCCAGTAATGACCTTTAGTTACATAAATTTCTTGAACTTGGAAAAAAGAATCTAAACAATCTTTTGTGCAGTTTTTCCTTGCCTTACTTTTGAATGATCCTTTTATTGTTTTATCGCATTCTGCATCTGTTTTTCAGAAGATTTTCCCACTTACTACCGCCATAGCTTTACTTGATTTCTCTGACAAATTTTTCCTTTTTTTTTTCTTTTAGTTTTTGCTAACTTTGTTAGTATTTCTTGTCAACCCTATTACATGATCTAATTTTTTTAACATGAATATGCAGCTGTCCTTTAACATGGATTATTGTGTCATAAATCACATATAAACTGCACATTTATGCTGTCACCAATGGCTTTTTCTCCTGTGACATGCCTCTAAAGTGGTTGAGGATCTTATTCAGATGTAGCAACTGTGTTTGCTCTGCCACTAGAACTTTCTGCAATTGTGCTCATATCTTCCCTTTTACCATTATCAGCCATTATAAAAGCTTCGTGTGAACACAGCAACAGTGTCCAAAATAGCTAAAAACTACTACATAAGACAAGTACAATGAGGTAGCAAGTTATTCTTGATATTTTGGGAGGCAGCTTCATTCGTGGCACCTTATGAACCATCAAACGAGTTAGATTAAATGGCTTGTAGATCAGTTAATGTATTCCTCATATTTATTCAGTCTACATTATATAGTAGAAAGCATCTCTCCTGTGGCATAAGGGCTACGATCCATAGGAAGCATTTGATCTAAAAGATCAGATACTCCCTGTAATTTAAAAAAATAAAAAAATATTTAAAAAGAGTGTCATGCAACCTTGCAACCACATTGTAGGGAAGGCCGTCGCTGCCCTTAGGTGGTGCTGGCAAAGCCCTGGCAGGTATCCCCGAAGCCTTGCAGGGGAGGCAACGGCCTCCCCTGTTCCCCAAAAGAAACGGCCCGGCACCATCGCCTAGAAAAGCTTTTTCTGGTGGGGAAATTTTTTTTGGGTGCAAGAGAGGCGACGACCTTCCCGTTTTAGGTGTACGGGTGTTATGCTTGCCCAATGGCACTGTTGTACTAAGGGGAGAATTCTTCTGATATGTGTATATATATATATATATATGTGTGTGTGTGTGCGCACAATTAGCCCATGTCAAATCATGCCTAATCATTAAAGAGAAGAAAATCATTAAGGGAGAGGACAGAAGAATCTCAACGTCAATCTATTTGTGAGAGACAATTTTAATGATTAAGCATATATTTGGCATGGGTCAGTAAACATTATTTATTTATTTGTTCTCGTTCTCCCTTTCTCTCTCACTTTATATATACACACACACATATATACATATATATGTTTGTGTTTATTTGTGCATGCAAACGTTTGCACACATACACTCAGACACAAAACATATATTGGTATTACTGTAGTGCTGTCCTAGTTCATTTTTCTGCTCTTGTAAAATCTGACTCTACTTGTAAATAGGAGATATGGCAACTTATGTATTTACTTCTGCTTCCAGGATCATGTTCAGGTTCTCTTGGATGTTGCCAGTGAGCTGCCTGATAATGAGCTGCTTCTTCAGAAACATTATACAGCTGTACTTTCTTCTGTCTGGAGAGCAAAAACTAAACATGATATCTGGAGTAACACAGCTTCACGGGGTAGACATTCTCATAGTAACGTATGTTCGTCAGTTTCTGCTTTTACCAGTTTGAGGTCCATGAGGAAATCGACCACAAGCTATACTTTTTCTGGGTCATCCCGGAACAGCAAGTTAGTGGCATGGGCACTTAAAGATGCTCCCGGGAAACAACAAGAAGAGTCGTTGGTGTCCTCAAGCCACCAAGGGTCAACAGTCGTGGCAGTGCAGGACCAAGGAGCATCTGAATCTTCAGAGCATGTGGAGATAACAATAGAGTTCCTGGATGGCAATTGTGAAGAGCAATCCCTCTTGCCTTCAAGTATCTCTGTATCAATGCAGGAATCTGTATCGTTCCTACAGAATGACGTACTGCATGATGAATTACTAAAAGATTGTTCGGCTCACACAGCTGATGACCGTCACAGGTCCATGATCTCCTGTTTTCCTTATCATTTGCACTGTAATCCAAATACTATTTTGTGGATGTTATTTTCTTTTCTTTTGAAAAGTTATTTCCGTGCAAGAAAAATAAGATTGGCTCCTTTGGTTGGGTTGACTGACTTTTGGAATACCTTGGATATCGTCCATTCTTGGATTCCTTGTCAGCTTTTCCATTTCTATTTTACCTGAACTATTCACTCTCTCTGCTGGTTGAAGATACTTTGAATTAGTGCAGTGATCATGATCTCACAGTTCCTGACGTATCTTTCTTGTTCTGGTGAATGCAGGATGGCATCAGTGGCCTGCTTAGAAGGAGAGTGTCATAGCTGGGCAACATTAGCATTCCAACAAAGTGATGTGCCCACTTCCCGCCAAACATCTAAATCATTGTCTACAGGAAAGCACAAGGCTGTTTCAGATTCAATTAAACTTCCAAAACCAAAGATTGCAAAAAATATTGATGTGAATGAGGAATCTGCTGTTACTAAATCTGGTTCTGCTGTACCGGAGGATGTACATCCAAAATTTCCAGATGCAGTTTATCCTGTATCACCTCCACCAGAATTTTGCTCAATCTTTGTTGAGGACACTTTGGATGATGTTCCTCCAGCAACGTTAGAAGTCTTTGAACCACTGCCTCAGCAGTACATTCCAGGCATAGTTTCTGGTCTTGAAGAATTCCAGGGGATACAAGATTTGAATGAAATTCTCCTACATATTTAAGAATTTGCAAGCGAAGCATCAACTCCCATGCACAATTCCAAGGAAATGTACTTGGTTTTTCAACCTTGCAAGTCTCTGGTTTCTGAATATCATGGAAACGCCCGACGTATGGAGGCGCAAGCTTTCTTGCAGCGTTTGGCAGTTCTGGATGGAACTCTCCGGAAAGCGGATGGCTGGCTTGCCGTCGTCCGCCCTTCAAGGGAAGAACAGGGTGGTGTGATTGTGTCGCCTGATTGTACCCAGGAAGCGGCTTTTGAAAAGAGTAGATGTTTGATGTGGCGAATCCGCAATTCTAGCACTTGATGGTTTGAAGGCCAGGAATGTAAAAAAGGGTATCTTCCCTACTATACCGCTTGAAAAGCCTTGTAATTTATGTTTCAGGAAAATGCACGAGAGAAAAGAGGTAGTGGAAAAATCAATCTCTTTAACCTATTATATAGTAAGGCCTATATTCTTGACAAACAAATTGGTATTATTTTTTATAATTTAATTTGAGTATAATCTTAGGAGTAAGTTGATATAAGTCAATTTTTTTCTTGGGTTCTGGTAAAATCATTAAAAACTTGCTCTTGTAAAATTTAAAATTTTGACAGTAACAAAGTTATTTTGTGAAGAACAAATTTAATTTTTAATATGTTCTCCATCGATCTTTTTGGCATATTTACATTTTAACGTGTCCTTCGCATCTTTCGTCTATATATATTAATCATAAGTATTTCGGTCAACGATCCGTTACATTTAAAGTAATGTAAGATGTTTTTAGAAAAGCAAGTGTGGCCTAGTAACTCATCAATCAAACTAATATGTTATTTCATTCGCGATTAGTGTACATATTCGATGATTAAGGTGCCACAAAAAATTGTTTTATTTCAAATAACCGAAAGCTGGTTGGTGAGATGAAAGATGACCAAGACTTTGGGGATGCGGAATAACCAGGAGTTTGGCTACTAAGTTGATGGCAAAGAACATGAAGGCTCGAGCGCTCGAACCCCGTCTAGGCGTCTCTTAATAGTTTTCGGACCTGGAATGAGCTTCCCGTTTCCACCACAAAGCTCCTCCCACAAGTGCAGTTTGATTTCATCATTTTACTTTCAGACGAGCACGTGTAAATTTATTAGCTGATCATCGTTCACTGCGTGCACCGCATAAACTTGGCCTGTTTTCTAGACAACCTCTTCTCCACCTGACGAGATGAATGTGAAAAGCAGCAAGTACTCTTTACCTTTCTATGCATTAACACCGGATCACCTCTGACGAACTCGCCGTCTTCTGGCAGGCGTTTGACGCACTGGGGCTTGCCTTGCAAGGCAAGGCTGTATATGTATACAGGACATGGATTTCTGTATGCATCTTGTCACTCGGCCTCTTCATGCAATTATTAAGAGGGTGTTCATGTCAATTTTCGAAAACGTCAAGAAGATTGCAACCTTGTTTGAACACAAACTGGATCCACTCGCCAAGAACTTTACATGGTTTTTTTTTCTCCTCTCTAACTTCTGGTGGGGCCGGAAACCGGTTGGGTGAAACGGTGACTCGCGGAAGATTGTAAATCATATAGAAAAAAAAAATGCATGCTGCAAGATGACAATATTGAGCATCCCTCTTTTTTCCCTTGCCAAGATGGGTTGGGCCTGGTTTCTTGTCTTTGCTCGGCAGTAGTTGCAAAGAACATGCGATAGCTGGGAGCTTGCTGCAGCTCCATTAGTCCATACGGGAGTTGGAGGAGGTGGCGGGATGATTTCAAACGGCCCATCGCAGCATGCGTGCTCAACTCCAGACCGGGGAAAATTCGAGTACGACGCCTTCCTGACCTTCAGAGGAGGAGAAACCCTCAATGGCTTCGCCGGCCATCTCGCGCTAAGCAACCAAATCATTGGAAATGAAGTTTCCCAGAGGAATAGGCATGGTAGAAGCACTATGTCATAGAGAGGTTAGAGGTTTCCGTTCCCATCTTGTCGAGGTAGGCAAAGTCGCGGCGGTGCCTCATGGAGCTCGCCAAAATGGTCAAGTGTGGGAGGACAATCGTTCCGGTAATTTTCCACGTCGATCCCTCACATTCCAGAATCCAGGCCAGGTTCCAGAGGCGCGAGAGGAGGGAAGAAGCGGATGAGGCCACGATCGGAGAATTGAGGGAAGCTCTCTCTCTCTCGCTCCAATTGAGTGCGTGCCGTAGTGTACTCAGTTTGATTATTAGAAAAGGTGCTCTCCCCCTTCTCTCTCTCTCTTTATACGTAAAGATAATATGAAAAAAGACACTCTCTGTTTCTCCTTATACGCATATCCGTATGCTAATGCCTAAGAGTTCGCTCCAACGACCCTTTTTCATTATTCTTTTCCACTATGACTGCAAATCACTTGTTCTTTTTCACTTTTTTTCATGGCTGCAGAAATTTCATTAATTTTTTTAGGTGTGGTGTTTGGTAAACCTTGGAATCTGAAAAAAATGAAATTGAATTTTCATTTTCACTTGTCTTTATTCCTGGATTCTCTCTCTATTCTCTCTACACATATTGGTTTCAAGTCTGTACCGTGCTAAAGACTATATAAAGTTGGAATCGAATGTAAATACAAAATAAGAAAAGTCCACATTGGACTCCAAAACTGATCTTAATCTGACCTGAGTTTAATCTGACTTTTAAACCGAATCCAAACCGATGGATGGTAAGAAACGATTTTCAAAGTGGATGAATATTTTAAAGCTAAATATGAATCTGAATCCAGTCAAATATCATTTTTAAGTCTGAATCTAATCCGATTTCATAACTAAATGCTACATATTTTTACCATCTCCATTTTTTTAGCAGTTCAGATATCTGATCCGAACACATGCATAATCCCAAAAGATGCAAGGTGCTTCTGCTTCAATTGTTAGAGAAGAGTCTTATGATGAGGAAAGTCTGGAAGGATAAACCTCCGAACTGCTATCCAGCCAATTCCTATATATATATATTAAAAAAAGAAAGAAACCCGAACCATCTTTACTGCCAACGGTTCTCTTTCCGTTCAAGCTTAGGCATGCACAAGTTCCTCAACATTTGCATCTACCATTCGCTCAATCACATATTGCTGTGACATAGCTAACCCATCGCGATACTTCCCACCCCCATTGATCAGTACTTGAATCGCATAATGCAGGAATAGTTGAATACTATTTGATACCTATAAACTAAGCTATTAAATTTAGGAGTTACGGCTACGAGTGTCAATATTGGAAGCTGTAAATTAAATGAGATGAGATAAAATCGCCCAAGCAGCTTTGCTTTCAAAGTGATTACTGCTGTGGGTTAAGAACAAGGGAAGCAGAGAACAGAGATCGCAAACTCAAAGAAATTTCAGCAAATATAGGAGCAAATGGTTACGGCAACCTCATGTCACAAAAGAAGTACAAGGCACACTGTCGAAAAACTACAGCAATATACGTTGCTTATTTATCTAAGTGCTAAGTGCTACTGATGAACTTCAGTACAACGATATGAAACAGGAGATTTATCAAGCTCTCAGTCCTGCACACGGAAAGAAGGAAAAAGGAATTGTCACGTCAGGGAACTAGAAAATCATTCAGGAAAGAATAGTACTTGAAAAGAAACAAATACAAGGGAGAAAAGCCATATAGCAGAAAATCTTAATTATGGCCTATGCCATCAAATTATAACGTCAAGCACAAGAGAAACCAAATAGACAAAAGAATGCAGCCCTTTGCACAAGCTGACTAGGAGAAAAACCATAAAATGGAGGATACTGCAATCAAAGATTAGAAAAAATTGCAATAACTCCAAAATGATTTGTCTGTCCTTAGTGAACACATCAATGATATTCTAAACCTAAAACTTAGTCATTAAAATCCTACCTAAAATTACCAAATTCACAGCCTCAGTTCACTAGAAGTACTTGTATAATTATATTATAGGAATTTTTCTTTTTAGTGGTGTCTTAACAGTTTAACATGTTAAAACCCTACCTGTTGAGGGTAATCATATAAATAAATGATTGTATGATACTCCCATATGTCCTTAACATCTAAGGTAACTAAGCCATTAAACACACATTGATTATTCAAAAAAAAGGAAGCAAGATGAGAGAGGCCAATTTTACTAAAAAATGTTGGCCCCAGTAGAATTGATTAGCCTAGACAAGACAAAAATATAAACACGAGCACATCAAAGTTCAAACAAACTCGTAGAACTTCTCATTCTTTTCTTTAAGGTTGACTACTATGTCACACCTATAAATTCATTTTCCATAAATCAGATTCTTCAAGGGGGAACAAAGGAAAACCGAGATCTTCAAGTTAACTAACATATTTTGAACTTCGAAGGAACTCTAGTTTGTCAAGAAATATCAGCTAAGCTTGACCAAACAGCCACAAGAAACACAACAAGTAACCTCAATGCCACAGGCCCAAAACGGTTCTAACATAGGATCAAACCACTAGACGTTAACTGAAAAGCAAAACATAGTCTCCCTGTGAAGTACTGGTCACGGAATTGAATACAGGGTTGATATGAAATCTCTGAAAACTGGACTAGTGAGCATGGACAAACAATTTTACTATCTACCAGCTTCTGTAATATTGAAACGAAAAACTTAAACAGCAACAAATTTATTTGATTTGCTAGAAAAATGTACCTTCATACTAACTAAATCTCACAGAACTACTTCAGGTTGTTCATCTTGAAAAAAAGTCAAGCACTGACAGTGGAAACTTTCTAGTCATTGTATGAACATGTGTGATGTTTCATGTTGTCTTTGTATAATGCATAAATGCATGTGTTATGGAACTTCTTTTACTATTTTTTTCTTAATAATTATATTTCGTAAATAACATCTTAGAAAGGAATAGTAGGGAATATAAACCAATGTTATAATTACACTGTAAAGGAAAAAAATGTGCTTTAGCACTCACACTAGTAACTACTATACGGAATACATTTCTAAATACCTTTTTTTTTTTTTTAACAAAGCACCTAGTAGCCTTGATAAGAATTTTGACTGTTCCACTGATTTCTTTAATGTTCTTAATTATTGTTTTCTTTTCTCCCCATTTCTTCCTTGCTTCTTCTTCCAACATGGTTTCAAAATTCCATACTTCTATTTCTGACAATCTTGGGCAGGAAAGAAAATTATTCACAGTTTCTACCATAGGATGCCACGAAGATAAGATGATGTATATGTACGTGTTCACGTGCATGCTAGAGCAAGATATGCAGCATGTAATATTCATCAATGAAATTGTGATGACTGCAAGCTATGGGAATGGGAGTGGAGCTCAAATTGGAGAATGGAAACAGCTACGGAAAAGGATAGGTAACTTGCCTTGGAAACTTCAGGAAAAGAAGAATGGCAAATGCTAATTTATGAGATTTTGTGAAGAGGGCCAGAAGAGAAGTCTCTCAGATTCATCCCTTTTACAGGTAGCACCAAGTTTAAACTTTAAAGGTACCAAGCTTGTATAGTTTAATAATATTGCTTCTGGCTGGAGAATATTTTGTGAAGAAGACCAGCTAGATGGAGATAATCATCCAAGGATACAAACGTTGCCATGAAGCCTTTCACCCCCCTCTTCCTCCTCCTCCTCTGAGGAAGGGGCACATTACTTAGGTAACTTCATTTGGATGGCGAGGTACTACTTATTCTCTAGTAGATATCTACAGCCGTACTTTCAAAGTGACTCTGCTTCGTACATATTCTTGGGATTGCACAATCTACAAGAACCCAACTGGGATGGGTCAACCAAGAGATGCATTTTGGTAAAACTACAAAGTAAAAAGTCGTCTTGGGCTAAGGAATAAAGAAAATGGGGGAGGTTGCCTATCTGGAACTGCAAGTTATATTGTGCTCCCAATGGTATTTTTGACATGACAAAAATGCTAGGTGTCGAAAGACAAAAAAGGTAATTTTTCTCTTAAGCAATGAATGTGAGTGACCATGATTGTAGAAATAACTTGTTAAGGGCGGCATTTCATAAAATGGTAATTCTAAAGACAGATAACCAGAAGATTTTTGTTTTTACTTTTGCAATAACCTGGTTTATGTTATTCCTACTCAATTTCATTACCATGACTACTTCAGGAACAAATATTCTCACTTATATTAACTCTATCTGGCTTTACTCTGTTTCACTGATCCATACTAGTTCCTTCCATCAGCATCAGTGATGACAACAAAATCAACAGAACAGCAATAATGATGATGTTGGTCCTTTAAAATGATGACGACTGTGCTAGTACTAGTAGAAAGGATAGCCATCCTGAACGTAGTTTGCACATGCAATGTGCCATATGGCCCATATCCTAACCTGCTAAGTTCAGGATAGCAATTTACTGCTATAATATCAGGACTTGACGTACATACAATAAGCAAATACACTGAGATGTCTTACCTGCCTCTCAATGAAAAGCAGTGACCAGACTAAAACCTTAAGGAACAATTAGGATATCAATATCCATGCAGAAAATTTGACTAAAGTCCGATGCCACATGCTCCATTAGATGCAATTTCCAACTGAACCACTGATTCTGGATAAGTGGGTGCGTTCCAATGACATCAATAAATGAATAGAGTATTACCTCATCATCCTCCTCTTCACCATTATCCTTCGTTTTCTTGAGACTAGTGGTGCCACCCTCCTTGTTAAAGGGTAGCTTCATGGGTCCAAAAGGCGTGTCAACATCAAGATTCCCCTTGATGGAGTATCCAGTTCCTCTGCCCCTGATCATATCCCAGAGTGCACCTCCAAAGTCCTTTGGACGAAATGTGATAGGGATCTCTATCAGTGTATTACCATTCTTGTCTATTGTCTTAGACTCCGCAAGCTCTGCACCTCCAATGCTAACATCAGCAAGCGACATCTCATAGTCAAGCTTGTTGAGGCCCAAATCAAAGTCATTCTTGTTCTCAACCTTCAAATGCAGAATAGCAACAGTTTCTTCAAATGAAAACTTGCCGAATCTGATCTTTTCTAGATCAACGTCAGGCTTGTATGGCACTGGAATCTCGCCAGTCTTCTCTAATGGGATTGTGATCCGGCCAAAAACAGGGACATCAACAATGAGGGATACCTTCACTCTGTAAGGAATTATGCTTCCAGGCTTGATGTCATCATATGTTTGTTTGATGTCATCATAGACCAGAGAGACAGGTATCTTGACTGTTTCAGAACCGTGGGCGTGGATAGTCCCCGCATCAGGGATCAACCCAGAAACAAGCTTTCTCCCATCACTCTCAACAAGGTAGTCTATATCGATCAATGGGATAGGAATGGGATTCGGATTTGTTACAAGCACATCTACAACAATGTCAGCCTTCTTCAGATTAATGGTCGGAATGTGAATAGCAGTGACATCTGCAGTCGGCTTTCCAAAACCAATAGTTTCCTCAATCTTCTCCCCAATGGTGTGGATGAAATCCTTGACCTTGTCAATGAACCCGCCATGCTCATCTTTGTCTTCCTCCTTTTTTTCGTGATCTTTGAGCTTCCTCTCTGACACGTTTGGTTCATCGGATGATGCCATACCTTGCATTTAATGCATGGTGAAATACAGGTAAGAACCAACATCAAAATCAGTTATTTGCTCCAACTAGAATAAGAAGAACGAGAAAATGAACAAAAGATGTTGAGTGGTGATCAACTGGGTATCTCTGTTTGGATCTAAATGGTTATGTTGTCTGAAAATTTCGAGAAGAAATAGAAGAGGAATGGTTGGGGGTTTAAGAAATCCATTTGAGGCTTCTAACCAATTCAGGGACGCAGGATGACAGCAAAGATCGGTGAAGCTACCATAAGTCAACGGGAAAGCGGAGAACAAAAGAAAAGAGAAACCCATTAAGACCAAGTGGTTTCTTTGATACACAGCAATTGGCAGCCAATTTTACTGCATCAGATCACGGATCTACAGTAGACCATAGCTTGAAACTCTTGAAAATGGACCCTTTGTTGCTGTGATCTTTCACAGCCAGCGCGATCAACCGACTCGAAGGTTGTCGCAAATCATCCTGCAAAGCTACTAGATCCAGATTGCAGTCCCCAAATTGAAGGTTTTGGGCAATGGGGATGCGAACTGACTTGATCAACAAAGCCAACATACGAAAAGAGACAAGAAACAAAGAAACAGACAGGAAAATGATCCAAGGAGAACATTTGCGCAGAAAAATCATTGACTAGTCAAATATCATCGTGTCTAAGAACTCGGTGCCTACTTCAGCACAGAGAGAGAGAGAGAGAGAGAGAGAGAGAGAGAGAGAGAGAGAGAGAGAGAGAGAGAGAGAGAGAGAGAGAGAGA
>JAANDH010000143.1:85359-101379 GCA_011799765.1 Nymphaea thermarum | reverse complement strand
ATGGGAATGGTCGTTGGCACGTCCCCCTTGCTTTAAAAGGGAAATAATGGATGCCGTTATTTGCACAGGCAATGGTCTTCAATGGCTTCTACAAAAATTTATATTGCTCTTCCTTTCGTTTTTTTTCCTTCCATACTCGAGTTGAGTAATTGAGTTGGCCCCATCATCCTATCATTCTAGTCGTAGAAAGTTTAAGAACACCTCATTCCTTTATTTGTTCAATTATTTTTTTCGTTTTGTCATCTATAGTGTCTCGAATTTCAAGAGTTACAAATAAAGATGTCAATAGGTTGGATAGATTTGAGTTGAATTTGAAACCACTTACCCAAATTTAGAAAAAACTGCATTGAATCACTCACCAAATTTAGTTTCTGTATGCAGTTGGTGCAGCTTGCCAACTGCATTTCAATCTAAACTCGATAATGGTCGAATTTGTTAAATAGTCGACCTCTTCTAACTCTTGAATTTTAACTAGAATCTGACTACATACCAAACCTAAATATAATTACTTAAAAATCTGATTACGTTTGATTTAGTAAAAACTAGATTGAACTCGAGTATGAAGTATGAACTGCTCGCATTCATAATTTTTCCAGTATGGTGTTGAAACTTTAGACCTGCCTTTATCAAATTGTGATTCTTTTTATTTAGCTGCTTCAACTGTGTCATAAAACCCGTCAGTGACTCTTAAGATAGGATACAAGGTGGAGCATGTTTAAACATTTTGATATGTTATAGATTAATTTAAAAATTTTAACGACAGCTTCCATTTTCCCGGCTTAAGAACCATATCCTTGGCTTACAGCAGATCCATTTCTGTATTCTTTCTATTAACGCTCTCATTTATTCCTCCACCCTTGTTGTCTCCAGAAGTTACTTTGTCAATTCAAAATGTTAAAAAAAAAAAACAAACTAACAAAATCACGGACTCAAAGATAAGGCTGAGCATCCTGCCAGATAACGCTCGGGATCGTGCTGAGTGAGCGAGCTTAAAGCTCAACAAAGCCAGGCTCAGGCTGGCCCGAAGTCTTTACTAGCAACTCAAGCCCAGTCCGCTTAGTTATCGGGTCGGACCCATCCATCAACTTCATGTTTGTCGAGTATCCCATTTGATGTCAACCTTTATTTGAAAACCCAACCATCAACTTCATATTTGTCGAGTATCCCTTTTGATGTCAACCTTTATTTGAAATCTTTAGCATATCTCCGAGCTACCGGCATTACACCAAGGAAGATTCTCTCTCTCTCTCTCTCTCTCTATATATATATATATATATATATATATATATATATATAAGGTGAAAGAGAGAGAGAGAGAGAGAGAGAGAGAGAGAGAGAATAAAAAAATGTGGAGACCGGATGAGTTTTGAATCTATATATCGAGTCAAGTCAAGGACCTAGTACCCGACTAAAGACTGGAAAATTATTTGTTAATAAAGAGACAAGTAGTTCGTTAATAACACATTCATTTGCAGTAAGCTATTAACCGCAGCTAAGACTAAAAAAATTTATTTAATTCCTTTTTTATCACATGCTTCTAGCATGCATTAAACAGCCGTGTGATTTGAACTTTGAAGATCTTCTATTTGAAGGTTTTGCAAATTTAAACTTTATAAATACAAGTAATGAGGAACAAAATGCAACTGCCACGAAGTCATACTTATTTAAGTAGTAAATTGGCAAGGTCCCACCATCAACAAAGGGAAAATTTGGAACTGGAACACCTTGTTACTTGACTTTTTTGAAGCTGTGAACTTTTCCCCTTCTTTGGGAAACTACAGGATGATACAGCCCATGCACCTTGCTTTATGAAGAAAATATATACCAAGAAACTCTTAAATCTTTTGGGTGAGTAAGAGGGGTTATCCCACCGCTCAAGTGAGAGCTGAAGTCTCATTCCTTCCCCTTACCTTTGGAGTCTAAATCTGTATTGGTACCATATGGTTAGACTTATATGGGCTTCAACTTGCACATGAGGCTCACCATCCTTATGATACAGTTAGTTTTCTATAAATGATGAGATTTTGTTGATACGGAGCCAATTCTATTATTGAACGTTCACGTGCATCCAGCAGGAATTGAACCTACAAATTTGCCAGTTATGAGTTGGGTGCTTTAACCATTCATTCAGCCATGGATGCTTCGCGGAGACAACTGGACATCCAACAGGAATTGAACCTAAGAATTTGCCAGTTATGAGTTGGGTGCTTTAACCATGGATGCTTCGCGGAGACAATTGGATCAGCATTGGTGTGACTTCCAGGGGGGGTGGGGTTTCAATTGAACTATAATCTTTTGTTTAGGAGAAATCAATGAAACGACATCAATTCAATCCTGTATTGTTGCCTCCCTGCAGGCTTCGAACCGCAGATACACCGTCAACATGTCTCAAGTCTGCCCAATTGAACTGTGCCACTTGGAGCAAGGTAACTCTTAAATCTTAACACCAAAACATGTAGTTGGTTTTTTTTTTTTTTTTTGCAGTTTCTTCAAACTAATCTTCAAGAGTCCAGCAATTTGAAGGATGGTCATTGGAACATGATAAAACCATTATTTAGTTAATAAGATTGCGCTTTTATCAACATGCCATCAGATTTTTCTGGAACCCTGGAGTTAAGCAGGCCGTAGTGACCTTCTGTTGAATTGGGGAGTGATAAAATTACAGATTGCGAAGAATGAGATTCTTTTCGGTTTTTTACGCCCATATTTTCTACTGTTGATAAAATCGCGTGAACAATATTTGTTAATAGGAATGAAATTGGTTTCAACTTTCAAATGCAGAAAATTAATCAGACCCTGTTTAGCAGATTAGCGAAGATACCCAAGTCAGAATAATTTAATTTTATCTTTTTCCCTCTTTTAAATGTCTACCATATACCAGTCAATTCAACGTTCCTGTTCCTCGTATGGTGAGACTGACTGATGCCTGGTCGGGTCTTAAAATTGGTATATTAACTTGATTTATCCAAATTGACAGGCCTGCACTTACGTATGTAAATTAAAAAAAATCGTTAATATGGCTTGTTTCATCTATAGGCATAGATCGCAGTAGGATGAAAATCTCAGAGTACTTAGAGATCTATAAAAACTTTATTTGAAACATTGTAGCAAAAAATTTTAAAGAACCGAAACTTGTAATGTAGCGCTTAGATGATAAACTAAAAAAAATTGGTTTTATGAAAACTGGCTTTTTAAAAAATTGTTATGTAGCGTTAAAGCAGGGTTACATGCAGAATGTTCCACTGAGTGTTAGCTGCATACAGAATCTTCATTGTAGAAGACCATGCAGCCTTCTCTTCCAACTTTTTCAATGACGGATACAGAATGTTAAAACAGCGCACAAGCTAATTAACTCAGCGAGTCAGAGACTACATAAAAATGTATAAAATAGCTTCACTGCTTTTGCATCACTCTGGTCTCATATATATATATATATATATATATATATATATATATATATATATATATATATATATATATATATATATATATATATATATATATTATAGACTACATAAGAAGGGAGATTTCTAATTTTTTTATAAAACAATATATATTTTAGACTTTTTAATTTTTTTCACAACACTTCTTGAAGTTCCTTTTTCATTTTTAGATTAAGATATTTAAGTCATTAGACACTTCTATACACAATTTTTTGTGAAAAGGGATGGGGTAGCATTGTAATATTCTGATACGGGAGAATAAAATGGTCAAAGCAGCAAGCCTAAGTTGGCCCAGAAGTTATGGCAAAGTTTGTTCCCTCAAATCACGCTGGCTGGACCTACAAGGTCACTTCAACCTAGGTCGAGCATTATGGGTCACAGTTCCACCACTTTGTCATTGAGTGTACAAGTCGTGGAGGTTGAGCACCAACAAGTCGTCAGTTTTATCTGTTGCCTTCGTTCTTCAATTTTTTATGCTTTTGATTCTATTCCAGTAGAGAATCTTGATCACAATGTAGAGGCGGCACTCTAAAGTATCGAAACAGACCATATATCTTATGAAAGATAAAAAATTGGGTGCAGTCTTATTCTACTGAATGATGAGAAACCCTGCTCACCTAATCGAGCTAATAGTTATGCGCTGCATATGGAGCAGGCTTTAAAAAAGAAACAAGAGTTTAGAGCTTTGAAAAATAATATGTCTAGTTGTCATAACTCAAGTTTTCCAATCAGGAGTGCAAGTATCTCCAAGTGGTAGGACTCCAAACCCATGTCAAAGACCACATCTAGTCCCATGTATAACGCTTGGTCAAAAACTCGTAATCCTGATCCCTCTACTATGTTTTTTGGGTGCCAAAAAGTAGGTCACATACAGTCATAGTGCTCGAACTATGTTAAACAAACCCATCTAGCAGATGCTGCTACCCAGTTTCCTACTGCTGAAAAGTCCAGTGACATTGAGTCCGACGATGACGAGGATACCATATAGTTTGATGGGTCTAACTTAGATAACTTGTCTACTCGTCATATTTTGACTGCACACTGCGCATCTAAAGGGTCTAGCAGGCTTAGGACCAACATTTGAAGCTCGGTGTGGATGTGAAGGCATGTCTATGATGTCTAGAGAGAGACTCTCTAGAGGAATAGTTCTTATCTCTCAATTTAACATGCCTGAGGAGGTTGCAACTTTTATGTCAGAGTTCAAGGACATGAAGTTTGATGGTCTCCCCCACCCAGGACTGTTCATCATGCTATAGATTTCATTCTTAGGTGGAGTTTCCCGAACTTACCACCATATACTATATGAACATTGCTGATCATGTTGGGCTTCAGAGGCAGGTGGGGGAGTTGCCATGAAAGAGTTTAATTCATGAGAATGTTAGCCCCTAGGATGTTCAACGCTCAAGAAAGAGGGTGTGAAAGCATATCCATCTAAGGTGTAAGCAATAGTGGATTTGCCAATCCTGCCAACCTTCTATCAATGATTCATACAAGATTTCAGCACCATCATGGCATTGATCATGAAATGCCCCTACAGCTAAGAGAGATTTCACCCTCATCAAAGAAAAGATGACCAATGGCCCCGTGTTAGCTCTCCCTGTTTTTTTCTCTCATTTTTGAAGTTGAGTGTAATGCCCCTAATATAGGTATTGACACTGTTTTGAGTCAAAATAGAAAACTAGTTGCCTTCTTTAATGAAAAGTTGAAGCAGTCCAAATGCAATTACTCTATATATGATTCAGAATTTTGTGTTGTGGCCCAAGCTTTAAAATATTGGAAGCAGAACTTGATTTGTAATGAATTTATGTTGTATTGACCATGAGGCACTGAAAGTATTTGAATAGCTAAAAAAAAAACTCTGTGTTAGGCATGTGAAGTGGACAAATTTTATACAAAAATACATATTTTCAATCAAACAGTAGTCTAACACATTGAATGAAGTTGCTGACGCCCTTAGTAGGAAGAATAACATTCTTGCGATCATGTCAATACAACTTCTTTGTTTTGAGCAGCGCAAAGAACTTTAATTCTTTTGAACTTGATTTTCAAACTATTTGGGAAAAATACGTTTCCGACACGCATGACCCTTACGTTCCGTTTACTATTCACAACGGGTTTTCTTTAAGGGCAACAAATTGCATATTCCTCAGTTTTCTCTTCGACTTCATTTGATTTCTGAGTTGCATGAAGGAGATCTAGGTGGCCAGTTCCTCAAATATATGGCTAAACCGAAGTAGTTAACAAGACCTTGAAAACTTGCTCAAGTGTTTGGTAGACAATAATATTAAAAAGATGGAATTTGGTCTCACCTAGTGATCCTGCTCCAACGGCGCCAGTTATGCTTCAGCACTTGAAATATATTCATAAGCAGGTTAAACAAAAGTTGGAGAAGAGTTGTGAGACCAAAAGTCCCATGTTGGCCAGAATTATACAGATCTGAACTTTGAGGTTGGTCAGCATGAATCTTGAGAGGTTCCTTGTTGGTATACACCATAAGCTGAGTTCCCATAAGCATGGACATTTTCAGATCCTCTAGCATTTGGGCAAAAATGCATTTCTTCTTGATTTGCTTGAGGATTGACACATATTGCCAACCTTTACTGTATCTAATATGTTTCTTTACGGTGGTGACAAGGAGGCATCAAGGCAACTTTGTTCAATCAGGGAAGAATGACGCAGAGCAAGCCCAGAAGCTCAGGCTCCACATTCAGTCTCCAATGCAGGTGATTCACCTGATGCGGGAGTTCAGTTGCAGATTCAGATCTCGGCCAGGTTCATCTTCCTCTGGTAGGGTCTGCGCCGGAGGTGATATGAAATACGTCAAGAGCCGAGACCCTCTCCCGGATCTAGGAGGAATTAGCGGCAATAGGTTTAAAAGTTAATACAAATTGAGTCTTTCCCGCCGGACAGTCACCCCGGCTTCAATAATAGGACAGAAATACAAGTATATGTTTTCCCACCCAAGGCTTAAACCTACTACAAGAAGCTTAGAGAGATTGAAGAGGCTATTACAAATTGTGCTCGATACAAGATTTAAATCACTCTTCTCACTCAACAAACCATCCTGTCATACAATCCTTAGCGAGCAAACCACACCCTTTTCCCAATAGGTGGTCTACAGCCCGGAATTCGTGTCTCCGGCAAGGTGCCAAAGAGGGAATCCAGCCGGCTGCAAGTGCCAAAGGCGGGCTAAAACAAAGAACACCCTTAACCCCGGATCTATAGGGTGATCCGAAATTACCTCCCAAGGCTTACTTGGGGTTCCACCGGAGGCAAAGGCCACAACGTACGTTGTTCCTCCGGTATTCAGCTTCTCTCCTTCTTCCCGGTGAGTAACCTCCTAGATAGAATCACAAAGACACCAAAATATCAAGCTCTATCTAGGATGGACGAATAAGAAAGAGGGAATATCGTCACCGGTTTTCCAATCGACCCCAAGAGTTCACGGTTTGTCGATTGGGGGAAGCTATCGCCGATATCGCCCGGCGAGTGCGGTTCATTCCCTCTCCGACTTCAACTGCTCCACGGGTAGAGGTTGAGCCGTCGTCCCTTTTGCTGGAATTCGAAGTCACAATGCAAAACCAGCAAGCATTAAGGTTACGAAGTTAACTAAGAAAGTAACTTCGAGAAGAGGATAGCCGTCACCCGTTAGACCAATTGAACCCCGGTCTTTGTATCGAATGGGAGAGGCGATCGCCGGAGCGCCGGCGGACGTTGAGGCTACCCTCAAGTTAAGCTCCTTCTCCTCCAACGCGGACCTCACCTAGGCCTCGGTCGAGTTCCTCCAATGCCTCCCCAAGAAATAAACGAAAGTAGTCAAGATTCAAATGAATGTAAGATAGAGAGAGACAAGGCAATTGCACTTCACCGGAATTCCGAATAACCCCTAGGAAGTGACGTAGGTAGGGGGATGCATGTGTGAGAAGCGCTCACACACGCATGTCTTCCATGTCTCCGGCGAAGTTATGAAGCCCGGCGGTGGATGATGAACGGATTCCGACCGCACCTCTCTTGCTCTCCTCGGATCCTTGGTGGAACGCCCTTCACAAGTGTATGTCGCAAGCTCACCCCTCGTTGGACGAGATTCTCCTTGATCGTGCGTAAGGATCTTCCAAGGTGGACGTTGGATCTTGCCTTAGTTGGAATATGGCTAGGTTCAATGCACCTGGTCAAGCGAACACCTCCTTCCTATTTCGTAGTGGCGAGGAAGGAAGGGAGGCTCACGCCAAGATGGTAAGGAATTCGTCCTCCACGTGGCACGCGCTTAGACTGCCACCTCGAACTTGCCTTGGTGGGTTGAACGCGTGAAGAGGGTCACCTCGACTTGCCTTAGTGGTGGGACACGTGAAGACCCCGCGGATTTCCCCCTTTCCAAAATAGCGGGGAACGATTTTGGTAAAGGCGGGAGACCCCTTTTGGCGCGTGGGATCACTTGCCGTCCGTCCCTCTTTCCAATTAGTGACCTGCCTTTTCCGTCGCTAGACGTTGACCAAGGAGTTGGCGCCTTCCGCCACGCATTGCCACCTGTCCCCACGCGGTTCAGCAGCTGTCCTCCTTCCAAAAGCGTCGCCAAAGAAGATAGCAACGACGAGTGGCGCCCAAAGTTGCCTTTTAGGCACACTTTTGGACGCTAGGGTTGATTCTTCTTCCCCGGCCGAGAATGCCCTTGCTAACCACACAATAAACCAACTTAATTTCACATAATATGAGGGTAATATTGGAACTAATTACCCAACACTCGGATCTGGCCGGAGCACGCCGGAACTGCCCGGAATTTCAGTCGAAATTCAGGCCGGCACCATGGAATCCGACGATAAGCACTTCAGGCGGACAGAAGTTGCAGACGAAAATTATCTGGTCAAACGAACCCCGATCACCCTGATTTTTGAGTATGTTGTAGATAATTTCAATACGAATCCAACGGCATATACCCCGTTCAAAAACTCCACCGGAATCAAAAGTTATGGCCTCTGCAAGCGGCGGACCTGCGGCGGCTGCGCCTGAGCGGCGGTGGCGGGAGCAGCAGACTTCCGCGGCGGGTTTGACCGGCGCGCACACCTCCGATCGATCTGAAAATTTACCACGACGTACCTGACACCGAGAGCTTTCCAACAAGCTATAGATCTCTCTGTAACTCCCAGGGAATCGGCTGGAATAGGCCTCGGAAGGTCACTGGTTTCAGTCGTTTTCTTCAGGAATACAGGACTTACCTTTTCCGCCTTTCTTCTTCCTTCCTTGCGCGATTTCACTTCTTCTTCCTCGTCTCTCCTTCCCTTTTGGTGCAGAACGGTATGGAAGGTCGAGACGCCTTGCTCCCCGTGGACACCAAGATGGAGAGACCGTGATTTAGGCGACTGGTTTAACCCAGCCGGATGCCTCACGTCTCTTCATCCTCGCTACTCACGTTGAGCCTTCTTCTCCACGCGCTACCGTTGAAGTCCACCTATTTAGGCGAAGGATCTCTCCCCCGGATGCTAGATCTTCTTCCCCGTTGAGGTTGTGTGAAGGACTCACCGTTCTCCCACTCTCCAAGCAATAGGAAGCCGACTTGCTTGAATTGTGAGTGAAGAACGCCGGATGTCGCCGTTGAAGAAGAGGTTGGCCAGAACCACGGGTGCCTTCTTCTTCAACTTCCTCTAGACCAGCCGCCTCTCAACCTCTTGGTGCTCAAGAGGAAGGCACGGCTGTCTACCCAAGGACTCCCTTGGTTCGGAACGATGAAAGGTCGAGTGTTAATGGCGTCCGGCGGCCATTAATGGAGCTCGAGCTTCCAATACTCCCACGGCAATGGTGGGTATTGCGGTGTAGTGCTCACAAGGAGCCACGCCCTAGGGACCAAGAACAAGCTCCACGCATGGAGAGAGAAAACTTCTAATTCAATTAACGATAATGAAAAATGTCTCGGTTTTGGGCTTATATACAAGTGCCCGAACCGGTTCTAAACTTGTCTCGAGACGAGACTACAAGCAACTGAGTCTAATGAAATAAAATCGGTACAAGTGTTTCAAAGCAAATGAAATGAGTATAGATTTGAGTTTGGGCCAAAGGCCCCACCTCGCCCGGGTCCGCCCGAGCTTCGCCAAGATCTCCTCCAGAGTGGGTCCGAGCNGATCCATGACCGGATCACTCCTCTTCAAGCCGAGCCCACCAATGCCTAAGTCAAGAGTGACTAGGCCCTCCTCCACCGATCCAGTATAGATCGGGACTTCAACCCCTAGGCTAGGTGCGCCTAGGTCTTCATCATCCGAACAAGGTAGGTTCGGGTCTTCCTCTTCCAAGCAAGGTGTGCTTGGGTCTTCAATGTGCACAAATTCCTTAACCTCCCTTAGTTTTTCCACGCTTGCTCGACTTGACGCCTTGTCACTCTCCGCCTTTGTTGTTGAGGACTTAACATCACTAGGATTTTGAAGTGCTCCCGTATCGGCTCCAACCTGTTTTGCGCAAAACTCAAAGGAAGAAATGTTAGCCTCACTATGTATTCGGGCGCCTTCGGCGGAGGTGCCCACATGGGAAGTACGAGTCCTAGGAAGGCTCGTATCATCCTCAATGTAGATACTCTCAGACGTCGAAGGGCATAGACACACTTATAGCCCTTTACAGATAGGGTATAGGGTTTTGAGACTCTAGCCCATATTTGTTTGTTTATTTGATTATTCGCCACTAGGTTTATGAGATTCATGGTATTGTAGGTCCCCAAATCGGATCCATATTCTTAAGACATCTATTTAAGGGGGATTAATATGCCATTAAGGGCCCTTCTGATGGTATGAAAATTTATTGTAGAAGAAATTAAAATTAAAAAGTGGGAATTTCATCCCAGTTTCATCAAATTGGGGATGAAAATTTTGATCGTTGGAGTTGATTCCAGAAATTTGTTTCCTAAAATTTTCGTCCCACTTCAAGATTGAGGCAAGAAACCATGGACAAAGAATATGATCACTGGCTCGCGACTCGCTGTCAAGTTTTTGTCCTCTCATATTCCCAGGTGCATGGCAGTCGACTTTTCATATTCCGACGTAACTCACGCACTGGAAAGAAGAACAACACCGGTGATGCCACTGGCGCAGCCCGCCTTATTTTTTTCTCCGGTGACAAAAAATAAAAGCAAATCAGGTGCCCGAAACCCTCAATCTCTGCATCGAGAGTCTTCAGCGACCCATATTATCGACTGAGAGGGTTTCAGCCCATCGAGTGTTGTCGACAGATAGGGTTTCAAGCTGAAACCCTCAACGCCAGGCTTAGAGAGAGAGAGAGAAAGAATTGCCGACAGTTGTTTTCCTGTATGATAAAAAACTAAAAACAAAAATAAAAGGATTATGACAAACCTACCTTTAGATGCTTTGGTTTCTCACTGTGATGCCAGCAGCGATCTCGTTAGGCTCCCATTTCGTTAGGCTCTGGTTGCCAGTTGGTTTCACGGTAAAGTCGAGAGAAGGGTGGAAAAAGAATGAGAAGAAGAAGACGGAAAAATGTCGAACGCTTTTATACAAAAAATTCATTTCGGCCTTACTATTTTATATATATTTACAAAATGGATTGGGCGTCCTTTAACAAAATTACTTGAATGTCTTATGATTTTAGAAAAATTTTCAAACCACTGCATAAGTTCCTTTTTAACCTTCACATGCTCCCACTCAAAAACAGGGAAATTTGTTTCCAGGACGCAGATCCATGTCTACAAAGGGATCTTGGAACTGTGCATTTTGTTTCCATTCTAACGATTCCTGCAATTCTCTTTGAAACTTCGTTCCAGTTCCATTCAGGGGAGCAACCGATACCTGTGGGGTTGATGCAGAACTAACTTTTGATTCTCTCTCTCTCTCTTCCCTAATCCCTTTTCCACATTCGTTCTATTTTGGTCGAGTTCGCATGGTGGTGATGCGATGTCTTGGCAGCCTACTGGGCGGCAGTTTCACAACAAATCCAAGACTCAGGGACAAATACGTGACCGCGATCTCTCCTCGTTCGTGTGATTGAACTGCAGGTTTAGGGCGAAATCCCTACGCCTCTGCGTGAATTTTTTGTCGAGTTCGCATGGTGGTAGCGCGATGTCTCGGCAGCTGACTCAGGCGCAGTTTCACAACAAATCCAAGACTCTCAATGACAAATACGTGAGCGTCATCTCTCCCTCTTTCTCTCGTTTGGTTTGGGGCATGATAAAGAATTTTCCTCTTTCGACTTTGATGAGAGGAGCATTTTTCCGAGTTCCTTGACGATCAGTCAGGATTCTCGGTTTGAGGTATTAAGTTCACAAAAAGGACATGCTTGTCATTCATTTAAGCGAAGATGTTCTGAAGCTTGGTGGCTGCTGGAGGTCAATAGCCGTTTAGGATTTTAGCATTGCCATTCGCAATAGTCGCAATTTAATTACAAAAAGGGAATTTTGAGCAAAGGAACATTCGAAGTTCTTCAATCCCTCTATTGGAGCGTTTGGCTGGTACTATATGGTCAGCAAAAGGGATTGAGCTCTGAATTTCTAAATGCAACTGAACGCCAAAAGATAATATAGCTTCTTTAGGCAACGAAGAATGAAGAAGTTCTTAAAAAATATAATGGCTTTTTAGGGTTTGGGATTGAAATTTTCAGTTGTTTCTAGTATTTCCGTGTTCTCGTTGTATGACTTGGGTTTCATGGTACTGGTCTTCAATAGATGCTTGGAGATGAAATTGGGAAGGGGGCATATGGGCGCGTCTACAAGGGGTTGGATTTGGAAAATGGGAACTATGTTGCAATCAAACAAGTCTCCCTGGAAAACATTCCTCAGGAGGACCTCAACATCATCATGGTATCTTCTTGTTGAGTAAAATTTCTGAGTTTTTTGGTTAAACTTTCTGGTGGAATTTGCTGGTTTTCTTATTAAGTTTGATGGCATTACATGCATATTTGGTTCCTTAAGCTGAAAAAGCAACTTACCTAGTTTATTTCTGTGATTCCCCTTTCGTTTTCTAAATGAGCACAAAACAATGACCAATTAGGAAGAACAGCTTCTGTTGCTTATGAAACTCTTTAAAAGTTGTACTTGAAAATTATCTTATGTCTCTCAAAGTGGTTTCTGTAAATTGCTAAGTCCATCTATACGGTAAAAATGTCCAATAGCTAAGTTCAATTTTCTTCATCAAAATGTCCTTTTCCAATATTTTACTGCCAGTGAAGTGAATAGAAGCGGCTTTGGCCCTTTATAGAGGGATAGATGTACGCCTCTTAATATTGTATGCTTGCCTTTGTGCAACTGCAAGTCTTACATGGTTTTTTTTCTATTGTCATGTCTGGTGCTGGTGGCGGCGGCACTTTATGTGTTTCAGCAAGAGATTGATCTCCTGAAGGTTTGAGCTTTACCTGTTCAAAACAAAAAAATGGTTGCTTTCTGCAAAAAATATCCTAAAAAATTTTCTTTTTGACATCTGACTGAATTTGGTTGGCAGAATCTGAACCATAAGAATATTGTGAAGTATCTTGGATCCTTCAAGACAAAGACTCACCTCTATATTATTCTTGAGTAAGTAACTATCGTGGTGGACCAGTTTGCGCTTGGAAAAAATATAGCTATCTTCAGAGGCCGTCATTTTGTTCTTTTGTATAAGTTGGACTATGATTATTACTGTGGATGTTCCTCCATGGTTATATGAATTGATCATTAGTTATTTTCTGTAGATATGTAGAAAATGGTTCACTTGCTAGCATTGTTAAACCAAATAAATTTGGGCCTTTCCCAGAATCTCTGGTGGCTGTTTACATAGCTCAGGTATGTGAGGAGCTAAATGTTTTTATGCCTCCTAAGTATTCTTTCTTCATTACATGTCAATAATTACAACAAACAGGTTTTGGAAGGATTGGTGTACCTTCATGAACAAGGTGTTATTCATCGAGACATCAAGGGTGCAAATATATTAACAACTAAAGAGGTAATATTGAGATTTGATATATTAGAGTCAATTTCTGTTATTTGATATATTAGAGTCAATTTCTTTTGGGTGATCATTTCGTCTTTACTTAAATAAATAGGTTTCTTTTGGAAGTAAATATGTTATCTTGATATATTTATTTTTATTATTTTTCAAACTAAAATTAAATTCAAATTTTAGTATTTTTTGGTAACTTATGCTTTTTAGTTGTGTCTATTTTGCACCCCTCGATTATGACCAGATGGAACATACTTGATCTTAAACTTGGTTCTTCCTTCCACATAATGTTCCTTGTTATCAGGAGATGCAGTAAATGTTGAAACTGGAATTTTCGCTGTCATTCTGTGAAAAAGTTTCCCAATAAAAATAAAGGAATAGCATTGAGCAAGGAAACATGGACTTTCGTAATGATTTAAGCTAATTATGGTATGGGTTTTGTCTTGGCACTATGTATTTACATATACAAGTAACCAATGTATTGCTTACCTGTATATGGTTGGTGTACTGTGTGTTGTTGTTTGTTATGCTGTATTTTATGAGGTTTGTTTGACCTCTCTCACTGAAGGAGCTAAGCAGTTCAATTAATTCACGAATTACTTTTAGCCTTTTAGGAGATCAATAACTGTATCTAAAGTGTACTAAATTTATTCCAATTAAGTTGGAATGCACATATTGCTTGCAGTAGTGACTTAAAAGCATTAATGCAACTTGTATGCTTACTAGGATCTTCATCTTTAGACTCATGCTGTGCAATTATATCTTAGCATTGCAAAATACTGCTCTTTTATGTGACTGCATCTATTGACTATTTGCTACTATTTCATTATTTCAGTTTTCAATGATGTATTCATTTATTTAGATGATATTTTTGCTTCATACATGTTTGCAGGGCCTAGTTAAACTTGCTGATTTTGGTGTTGCAACAAAGCTCACCGAAGCAGATGCAAACACACATTCAGTTGTTGGAACTCCTTATTGGATGGCCCCTGAGGTACCTCTGTGCAATTGCTGACATTTGCTTTGACACCATTTAGATTTCATTTCATAGACACGATATGGAGGTTTTGACCTCTAGGTTTGTTGGATAAGGCTGTTTGACCAGATCTGATGCATGGGTTATGGCTTTTTTCATGTTATTGGTTCTTTGATACCTGTCCACGTCCATGGAACATCTGAGGCATCCAGCATTTTGTCTTCTGAGCATGCTTTCCACACATATGTGCGTCTATGCATGCCTAAGAGGTCATTGTGGTAGAGGCCAGGCTGGTAACATGTAAACCTGGCTTGCGATACCATAGATGGTAGTATCTATATGGTGATCCATAATAGACTGTTTGTGCTGTTCACATGTTGTTTTGGGATATTAGAGGTATCTATCATTATGATTAATTTTGTTTTTTATTATTCTTTTGATAAAAAGAAGAAATAGAAAAAAAGTTGGTATATGCCTCATTTTGAGCTTGGATGGTCTTCTGTCTCTTGCTTCTGTCTTTATTTTCTAATTTATTTCTCTTCCTGTTGTTTAGGAATTAAGTAATGCTTGATATCACTTACATTTGGTTTCTTTGTGCTCCGTAATGTGCTCGATTTTTCTTCGTTAAGTGCAACCAGTACTGATTTCCCTTTCAGGTCATTGAGATGTCAGGGGTTAGTGCCGCATCTGACATTTGGAGTGTTGGCTGCACAGCGATAGAGCTTTTGACGTGTGTTCCTCCTTACTATGATTTGCAGCCAATGCCAGCTCTTTTTCGGATTGTTCAGGTGTCTTCTCTAGTAGATGCTATTTTTCTAATGATTCTTTGTTGCTAGAATATCTCTCTCTTTTCACCACCCTGTTTCCATCTTTATGTAGAATCATGTTCTGAGTTCTTACTTTTCATTCTTGAAGACATTTGGCAATTCATGAGATTGTTGCTAGAATTCTGAGTTCTTACTTGTCCAAATGGATGGCCTCATGGCCCACATTCACTGCCAAAAAAAAAAAGAAGCACATCAGGTTGATATGCCTTCCTCACAACAGAGGGGGAGGCCTCTTCCTCCCAAACCAGCAGCTTTGTTGCTGCCTCTCCTCTCGCTGGCAGGCTAGCAGGCCGGCGACCCCCTCCACTGCCACCTCCTCTAGCTGGCAAGATGGCAGCAGCCCGCTCGCCTGCCAGCGATAGGAGGGTTCGCAGAGAGGCCGCTGGCAGTGGAGGCAGTGACGCCTCCCCCTCAAAAAAAAAAAAATGATTGATGGAAAACTCTTTTTAAGGGAGGTGCAGGTGTTGACTTCCGACTGCCGGTGCCCTCTCTCCACCAACCTCTGGATGGTGAGAGGTCGGGCAGAGGGAAGCTGCCGGAGGGCAGAGGCCAGAAGGGGAAGACGATGCCTCCCCGACCACAGGTTGTCACACCCCGACCTTTTGACACTCAAACATTTTTTTTCTAAACATAAAGCATCGAGGCATGACTACACTACAATTCGAAAAGACGATGAGCCAATGAACCAAGCAATTCAAAACAATGGGGCGAACTTTCATTAATGCAATCCTTTCAGTTCATACAAAATCACACCTATGTGTAACAAAAAATGCCCCAACTGTATAATTGATGCCTAACAAAAACAAGACATCAATAAAACCAAAATAAGACGCGCCGGCACTACAAAAAGACCCAAAACCTCCCCAGTAGGACGT
>JAANDH010000143.1:0-84590 GCA_011799765.1 Nymphaea thermarum | reverse complement strand
CTTGCTCACCCCAAAACAAGAGCCTAGGCTGCTGGAATCCTTCCGGCAGCCACCCCAAACGTTCAAATGATCCCCAAACTGCAAAAATCGTGCCAAGCCTTCACCACCAACGCCTTCTATTCACTGTTACAAAGAGAATAATGCACCCTCAACTAAGATTCCAATCCAACAGCCACAACTAACGAGAACAAACAAGAACGTGCTCAAGAGGAGGAGTTCGGCTAGCAGATTGGTTCGATTGGAGGAGCCTGAGAACTGAGAAAGGGCACGAGAATGAGCAGGAAGAAAACGTCGACAGAGATGGGAGACAAAGGGGTAGGGTTCGGACGGTGGGGGAAGGGTCTGCGTAGGAAGGAGGGGGAGAAGAAAGAAGAGGAAGGAGGAGCAGGCGGAGGAGAAGGGAGAAGGAGGCGAAAGGAGGGGGGAAAAGAGCTCGACAAAGAGGAGAAGGACAGCATGTGGGAGAAGAGAGAGCGTCGTCGAGAGGGAAGGATGCGTAGGGAGAGAGGGGAAAAACAGGCAGAGAGGGCGAGAGAGGGAGCTTACCAGCGAGCTGCCGCCGTCGCCGGTCAAGCCACCGCCTGCAGCACCTCCGATTGCTACTTCTCTGCGCTGGCACGGGAGATCGCCGGGAGAACGATGAAGGAGGAAAAGGGGAAAGGCGAGGGAGAAAGGGGCCTCGCGTCGGGCTCCTCATGCGCCTGGAGTTCGGGTCCGGATGTGGACCCTGACCCGACCCGTCTAGTTAAAAAGGCCGAGCGTTACACAGGTGGCACCCTTGCTCTCTCCAATGAGAGGTGGAGGTCGCTGGCTATGGAGAAGGCTTCCTCCTCCCTGCAAGGGAATGTCAAAGCCTCCTCCAATGATCCTTTTTCTTTTCCTTTTTCAAAAGAGAGTGAAAGTGGGTTATCCACGTGGATGGCCCACACCAGCCAGGTGGTTGCTCGGCTGGGTGCTTGTGTAAGGAAAGACACACACTCTCTGTCTCTCTCTCTCTCTCTCTCTATATATATATATATATATATATATATATATAAAATCTATTATATAGTCAGTAAACTATTTAATAGCGTTATTTTTCTATATTTACATTTTAGTCATTGTAATATTTGTACTAGGGCTATTTTAGTTAAGTGTGCATCTGAAATGGTGAGTTTTGACTTAGTTCGGCTGACCGCAGCGGATGTGCTGTGTCAGAGAAGAACCAGCACCCAACTTGTGTTGGGTGCGGCAGCTTTTTAGAAGCACCCGTGTGAGACAGTTTTTATCCTGTTCTTTATCCTTGGGCTCTGCAGTTGATGGGTTGTCTTCATGCAGGATGATCATCCTCCCATACCTGATTATCTGTCACCAGGCATAACAGATTTTCTGCTTCAGTGCTTCAGGAAGGTGAGAGGGTGTAAAATTATCTGGACCACCAAACATAGTTTATGTGCTTTTGATTTGTTTCTAGTTAATGTATCTGAAACTGTACTTATATCATTGTTTCTCCTGCATGTGTTATCAGGTTTTTTATCAGAAACCTGTCTGTGACATTTAAAACTTCTTTCAGGATGCGATGCAGCGCCCAGATGCAAAAAAATTGCTTATGCACCCATGGATTAGGAACTCCAGACGTGCACTGCAGTCTTCTCTTCAGAGAACTGGTGGAATGATGAGGTAGTGCTTCTTGCTTTATGTTAGAGTATTAGAGAGATTTATGTGATATTCAATATCTCATAATGATGAGGAATTCCTGTCCCTAGATTCTCTTAGAGAATTTGGACAAAAAAGATAAAACAGTCTAACCTTTGATGCTTAAACTAAGAATACAAGCTCTTAAAGATTTCTGAGGTTGTTGAACTGGGAGGTTCTTCAACTAATATGTGCATGCCTGCATGGAGATAGGGTCAAACAGCACGGCAAATATGTCTGCTGTTTGTGCATGTCTGGAATATCCTGATTCCTGAGACTACATAGTGACAAGTGAGGACCTAATTATGCAAACTTTACTTGTGTCTAATAACTACTTGACTGGGACACATCTCCATCTTAATATTTGCATAATTTTCAATGTGTACCTATTAAAGATGTAAATAACTTTTGTACATACTAGTTTCATAACTTAACAAAACTAGTTGGTAAATTGTGTCTAATTTCAGGAATATTCCTCAAGATGTTTCCACTGTAGTTGAGAGGTCTATTGGTGATGGTGAAAGGAGTGACGAAAGCAACTCTGCCGGGAACCAAAATGTGGAGTCCTCTGAGTTAGAATCTGTAAGATTTAATTTTCCTCTTTACTTGATAAAGTATGCTACTTTCCCCGTAGACCAGATTACTGAGCAGCGAGCTGAAGTAATTATCATTTCATGTGGGTAAAAGCATATATTTCACAACAAACTCAATATTGAACCTTTTAATTGGAGACAAGTAAGTTCTGGTATCCAGCTTTATTTCTGTATTGAATATTGCTACCCTGATGCTTTGATTTGCTAGGGTGATGCTGCAAATGATGTACTGCCAGCTGAGGCTGCTGAACTTGTCAGGCCAGACATGGATAATAGTGCAAGTGCTGATGGTGTTGCAACTCCTGGAGAAAATGATTTAAACTCAGATCATCTTGAGGCTACGGAAAACTTGCTGTTGGGTCAAGATGCCACACTAACCTTTCATGAAGAGTCGTTGAAAATGACTGATCCACATAAGGTGTTATCTTCCAAAGAAGGGCATGCATTGCATGCTACTGATCCTCTGGAGCTGCCAAATGATGACGTGCTAGAGAGAATTTCTTTAAATGATGAAGGGAACTCTCAAAGATGGAAGAGAAATGATTTAGTTGATGCTTCATTAGTTGATGGTAAATCTAGAGAATCTGAGAGAAATGAAGGTTTAATACATCAAAACAGTAATTTTGTTGGTTTTGACCAGAGTGTTCAGGAATACAGATCTCAACAGGTGCTTTCCTTTTCATCCTTTCCCTATTAGTTCTTCCTTCTCTAGCAGCTTCTCTGTTTATGGAAGTCCTGTAATTATAGATTTTCTCATCCTCTGCTTAAGTTTTGTTCCTTGGTTAGTGGCTCGAAATATGTGATAGTGTGGACCTCAATATCAGATTCTTATTGTAGAGCTTAAAATTTGCAAACTTAAAGAGCTAAAATTTCAGTTGGCTGTCCACATAGTTCCACTCAGTTTTTGAGGCTGTGAAATTTGTAAAATCTAGAAAATTTGCTTTTGTGATTTGTTGGTTTTAATTGCAAGAAAATGATTGCCAAATTAATGAAGACTGATCTTATGGTTCCTTGTTTCCTCCACTGGGATCCAGCAAGGAATTCCTTTAGTTGCCATGGTTGACAGGGTCATTTCTGGAGTTCCAGTGCATCTGAGCCCTGCAGCTATCAGTTTTGGGAACTTTTGTTTTTCTCTTATCATGCGTAAAGAATGCCTGTATTCTGCTTTTAGTTTTCAAATACTGGCTGCTTTCCCTGAGAATGGAATTAGTCCAAGTTTCTGACAAGGTATACTTTTAAAGATCAGTTCTAAAGTTTGTGTGGACATGCCAGAGAAAATCAAACATCAAGACAAAAAACAAAACTCTCAATCATAATATTGGTGAGAAAGATATTGGTAATTATTGTCTGGGCTCATGTTTTTCATGCAATCTGCAAGTGATTCACATAATTATCTTGGCAGGACGTGAAACCATCTGTCATTTCTGGACCTGTTGAATTGAGTAGATTCAGTGATACCCCAGCAGATTCTTCATTGGATGACTTGTTTCAAGAGCCATTGGATAGAATGCCTGACGATCACTTAGCCGAAGCCTCAACCTCTGCAGCTTCTGCAATGTTGAACCAACACAACAGAAATGTACCTGAATCTGGGAAGACTGACCTAGCGAAGAAGCTGAAGGCGACAATGGTTCAGAAACGAAGGGAAAATGAAAAAGGTCAAAAAAGTGGGAGCGACCTGATGTCTCTCATAATGGGTATTGATGGTCTGGTAAGCAATCAAAATAAATATCACTAGCTAGTCTAATTTCCTGCAAAACGTTTTCTTTTATAGAGCTAGGCTCTCTAGCTTGCTGTCCAAGTATACTCGTATATCAACAAAATTGTGTTGCATGTGTGTATGTTACTTTGTATTGGACACAAAAAGCATGTATCTGCGGCATTTGTTGACATATTTTTATTAGGTTCACTTAATTAATATCTATATGACATCCATGCTTCTGCATGTATGTGCTTCACCTGTATGCATGTGAGTGACTGTGCTGAGGGAGTCGATATGCGTATGATGTTTGCCCATTATGTCTTAGATAAATGGTGATAGTTCACTTATCTAAAACTAGCTATTTTTCACCTTTTGCATTTTTCATTTGCAGGTGTTCGATGGCAAGTTGTCTGGAGAAAACCTCTTTCCCATACAGGTAAATTATTTATAATGTCCGAAAGTTATACGTCTGACATGCTCTGCTTGTAAGGTTGTCTTTACCTTCTGATAATTATGAATGCATTCTGAATATTTTTCTTTGAATTTCCATTATTTATATAAAAAAAAATGATAATCTTTCTGGATCTCTCAGAAAGTTGAAGATGATCCGTGATATCTGCTATACTATTTTTGCAGCTGTTATGCCCTTCCACTATTCATTTTTTTTTTTTTTCTACAGATTTGCTTACTGATGTAATGGTACAACTTTATGCAGTTTATCTACCTAACCTTTTGGTCAACAGACTTAACACCAGGAGTCTATCTTTTTTCCTTAAAAAAAAAGAAAAAGAAAAGAAAAGCATAGTTACAGATCATCTTGTTGCAGTTTCCTGCATTCATCCATCTCTTTTGAGAAACGATGATTCTAAATTCTAAAAGCATGTTACATTATTTAGAAAGAATTTTTGTAATTAGTTTTTTTAGCTTTTTAAACTTCAGATACTCAACCAGAAAAATGGTGAGAATCACCTGTCTCACTTAAAATTACTTGAGAGCGCCCTTCAAACCCTAATATGTCCCTGAACTTTGCTTTTCTTAAATGTATAGCCATAGAGTACCTTAATTGTAAGGTGCACCTTCGCAGATAAGTCAAAGCTGCTTTTCTGATGTTGAGGTCGTGAATGAGTTTCCTTTTTAATTGAAAGTAATTTCCAGATGATTAAAGGATGCTAGGTATAAAGTGTAAACTAACTTGAGTTCATATTTTCTTGTCCTTTCTATCTTTTATTCTAGAAATAATTTTTGGTTCCCTCTAATTCTATTAGTAAAGTGGGTCGTGTTCTTGTGAGAGTCGGAGTATTATCTTTGGAAGAAATACATGCTCTGTTAAGAGGCATCCAAATGGGGTTCATGTTCTTGGTCTCTATTTTTACTCTTGAATTTCCTTGGTCAATTTCATTTACAACCTGATCCCAATGCATTCAGATGGAAGGGGCAGTGTAAGCAATCAAATGGAGGCAACTCTATGCATTACCTTATGTTATTTTCCTTCTTCTGGTGCAACAGGCCGTGGAATTCAGCAAGTTGGTTGGTTCATTAAAGCCAGAGGAGCCTGAAGATGTGATTGTCTCTGCTTGTCAAAAGCTTATATTGTTGTTTCAAGATCGTCCTGAGCAGAAGCATGTTTTTATTACTCAGCATGGCTTGCTGCCACTTATGGAGCTTCTAGAGGTTCCAGCCACTCGTGTGAGTAAATCCTATTTGCGATCTTTAGGTTGACATGCTATTTCTTTTTTCTATCTGCTGCCATTTATAACATAAATGCAAATACTTTTTCTGCTGTAGTGTATGAAGTCATTTTGGATCAATTTGCATACAAGTTGATAATCCCTGTTCTACATGTGCAGGTTATATGTTCTGTATTACAAATTATCAATCAGTTAGTGAAAGACAATGCTGATTTTCAAGAAAATGCTTGTCTGGTTGGATTGGTGAGTATTTTCCATTACACTGTTTTTAGTATCTTAGATTTTCAGATCTTCATTTTAAGTCTTTGTTTTTCCTTTTAACGTTGCTGATGTTATTGTTGTTATAACTGTTTTTGTATTTTTGATAATCTTCAAACTTGTTCTCATTTTCTGACGAGTGCAAGAAAATGGAATTGCAGATTCCTCACGTTATGGAATTTGCAGTGCCTGATCGTCCTCGTGAAGTTCGTATGCAGGCAGCATATTTCTTGCAACAGCTCTGTCAATCAAGGTAATGGTGAGTTTGTCAACTAAATTATGTCAGCGAATTGTCTATTAACAATGCTGTTTAATGTCCAGTGCCTTAACTCTGCAAATGTTCATTGCATGTCGTGGAATACCAGTTCTAGTTGGTTTTCTAGAGGCAGATTATGCAAAGTACAGGTAGTGGATTTCCTGTTTCTGTACACTGATGTCTTTGCTCTTGGTTAAATTGTGTGCTACGTCAATTATCTTTATTCTTTTTCCATTTCAAATTTTATATTTCCTTTTCTTCTTTTTGTATTTGACCAACCTTCTCCTGCTCATATTCTACTCAGGGAAATGGTCCATCTTGCTATTGATGGTATGTGGCAGGTTTTCAAACTCCAGTGTTCCACACCTCGAAATGATTTTTGCAGAATAGCTGCTAAGAATGGGATACTTCTCAGACTTGTGAACACTCTTCACAGTTTAAATGAGGCTGCTAGGTTGGCCTCCATATCTGGAAGTGGTGAGGCTACTGGTGCTGACGGTGTGACTTCACGGCCTCGTTCTGGTCCTTTGGATGCTAACAATCCTCCTCCTGTCCAATGTGAACCCTTCGATGAACATGAGGCTTTGAAGGCTAGAATGCCACTTAGTGAGTTTTCTTCAGCTGGAACTCTGGAGTCATCCAAAGCTTCAGTATCACATTCTCAAAGGCCAGAGCAGCATTCAGATCTATCACTTACTTCCAAGCCTCTAGAGAATGCATCTCAGGAAAATCATAGATTTTCAACGAGTAAAGATGCTTTAAATTCTATGGCCAAGGATCAGTTAGATCTGAGAAAAACTGAAGCATCAAAGGTAGAGGCTGACAGTCATAGGCAGCAACGTGTTACTAATCCAAGTCGGTTATCAGTTGATAAGGCTTTAAAGCAATTGGATCGTCCATCAGATGGAACTGCTGGCAGCTCTAATACTCATGTGTCTCATAATGAACAGGTCACACCTCTCTTAAGCTTGCTAGAAAAGGAACCTCGTTCTCGGCATGTTTCTGGCCAGCTTGAGTATTTCAAACACATTTCTGGTTTTGAGAGGCATGAGAATATTCTTCCGCTTCTACAAGCAGCTGCGGAAAGGAAAAATGGCGAATTGGATTTTTTAATTGCAGAATTCACAGGTACAGTAATTTTCTTAAAAGCATCTTGTTTTCTACAATAGAAGATATTTCTTACAGAGAAATATCTTGCCAGTTGCCACCTTTCAAGCAAGCATGCTTTTTATCTGATGGATTTTCCTGTAAATTCCTTGGGCAGCCTTGAAGCAAAGACATGGGCCTTTCTTAGAATATTTCTTGCAGCAATCATTTGGAAAAGGAATTGAGATTTACATTTGGCTATTATGAATGTTATTGAAACAGTTGGCAATTAAAATTTGGGCAGGGGCAGGAAACTCTTGCAAAAATATATGGGTATTACCAGTCTTCTACTTGTGGATATTATGAAACGGTTGAGGTATTAATGTTTGGGAATAAACTGAGGCAATTAAAAGTTGTAAAGTTGAGCGGGAAATCTGGTTAATAGTTGATCGTGTAAGTATGCTGTAGATTTTGGAAACTAAACAAGGATCCCAGTATTTAGTAATTTACAGGAAACTCTTGTAAAATATGAGTATTACTGGTCTTCTACTTGTGAATGTCATAAAATAGTTGACAGGTGTTAATATTTGGGAGCAAACTGAGGCAACTAGGAGTTGTAAAGATTACCGACTGACCAGGTAATCTGGACACTTAGGGTTAATGATTGACAATGTAAATATGCTGTAAGCCTGTAAATTTCGGAAACTAAACAGAGGAGAACATTCAGCTTTTTAAGCTATGTGTATACATGCCGTTTGATTGGTGGCTTGTCCAGCTTCAGCGATGAAGTAATTCAGTTTAAATAGCTGACGAGAATAAGTTATCTTACTGTGTAATTGGTAGTGTTTCTGTTGTTTGCACAATACATCTCTTTCCCTACTTGTAGGCAACAGTTGAATACACCGGGTATATCTTTCTTGCAACTTTTAGACTGCTGCTGCAACACACATTTGTACAGATTCCAACGTTAATTGGCTGCATGAATCTGCCTTTTCATTTTTTTACATCTTTTGGCTATACAGTATGTCTGATCTAAGGTGGAGGTCGGAGTGTGGTGTTTTTGTGATGCTATTTTGCTTTGTTAAATTTTCTTTACGTGATGCACTTGTATTTTTTGGACATCTAGTGAAGGATGCATGTTGTGGTTCACAGAGGCATCTGCACGTGGGAGAGAAAATGGTCCTCCAGACTCAACACCCAAAGCAACCAGGAAGGTTGGTCCACTGGCTTCAGGATCATCAAATACTACTGAAGCAACTGTTTTGGCATCTGGTCTTGTGTCGCAGACTGCATCTGGCATATTGTCTGGATCTGGTGTCCTCAATGCAAGACCTGGAAGTACGACATCATCAGGATTACTCTCCCATATGGTCTCCACATTGAATGCTGATGTTGCAAGGGAATATCTACAGAAAGTTGCAGAACTTTTACTTGAGTTTTCTCGAGCTGACACTACTGTGAAGTCGTACATGTGTAGTCAGGGTTTACTTTGTCGTCTTTTCCAGATGCTCAATAAAATAGAGCCACCTATCCTTCTAAAGGTTTGTTGCAAGCATTGATCGGTTAGCAACTTAGTTGAATCTTTAGTTGAACATTTTAAATACCATGAATACATGACATAGTTCTCTCTTTCTACTGTTGTAGGTGTTGAAGTGTATTAACAATTTATCAACAGATCCAAACTGCTTGGAGAACCTTCAGCGTGCAGATGCAATAAAGCATTTGATTCCAAATCTTGAACTCCATGATGGACCTCTAGTTTCTCAAATTCATACTGAGGTCAGCATTCGTTCTTTTCTTTGGCTTCTTGTGGATGCAGATCGTAACATCTTGTTAGCTGTATAGCCTTTGTTTGGCAGCTTTGGCTTATCTTTTGTCTCTAAGTTTCTATTGTCGAGCAATTCATAATCTTTGGTTTGATTTTTTGTTTTTTAACATATTGATTATGCATTTGTTGTTGAAATTTTCAGTTTAGGATGCAACTTGCATATGCATTGTGTCTACTCTTGCCATGTTTTCATGGCAAGCGAAAATAAATTTTGTTAACTATTATTGTTTTATATTTTTTTATTCAATGTAAGATCTTCATGCATGCCCAAGAACTAATTCTTTCATTCTTATCCTAATTGGAAGTATATCTCTGCTGAATTTCAATTTTCAATACTAATATCATTTTTTGTTTTTTGTGCTTGTTGAAGGTTCTGAATGCATTATACAATCTCTGCAAGATAAATAAGAGGAGGCAGGAGCAAGCAGCTGAAAATGGAATAGTTCCACACTTGATGCGATTTATTATGTCTGATTCTCCATTGAAACAGTATGCATTGCCTCTATTATGTGACATGGCACATGCTTCTCGTAATTCAAGGGAGCAGTTAAGAGCTCATGGCGGGCTGGATGTGTACCTAAGTTTATTAGATGATGAAGTGTGGTCAGTAACTTCACTGGACTCACTTGCAGTGTGCTTGGCACATGATAATAATGATCATAAGAAAGTAGAGCAAGCATTATTGAAAAAGGAAGCTGTCCAGAAGCTGGTGAAGTTCTTCCAGTGCTGTCCAGAGACATCCTTTATACATATTTTGGAACCTTTCTTGAAGATTATAACGTGAGTTCTGTCTCTCTGGTTTTAATTGAACATCAAACATTTTGCAAAAAATATGACGAACTGTTGAAAAGATAAAAAAAAAAAATCACATTTTTCATTTAATGTTTAGCTACTTGACATATGACAAGGAAATTGCTGATTGAATTTTTTCCAATCTCGAGTGTGTTACATAAATTTTGGGTTCTTGCAAATTTTCATTAGCTGATACTCGTTCGATATTTTGATTGACTACGTACTAAATGATTCATGCCTGAAACACAGAAAATCTCCCCGGATTAACACTACATTGGCTGTTAATGGGTTGACACCTTTACTCATTGCAAGGCTAGACCATCAAGATGCTATTGCTCGGCTAAATCTTCTCAAATTGATAAAGGTATGATAAAATTTCCTAACTCTGTTTGTTTGCTGATAGCACCATTTTTGCCTTTTGTCTGCGCATCTTCATCTTCGTTCAGTTAGATCCGCTTAAAATAATACTGTGTGTCAACTGGAAAATTAATTCCTACATGTTGGTCAGGCATCTCCATTTGCACAAGCTCTTTGTTTGGATAATGAGAGTTTGTGATTCTGTAGTTCAATTTATTGATTTTCTTTCTCGCTGGGTCCCTTTTAACATTCATTGCTTGGATTCTACTGAAGATTTTTCTCATATGAATTCATTATTTCTTTCCTTTATTGATTACTTACCTCGATATATTTGTATGAAGGCTGTGTATGAGCACCATCCACGGCCGAAGCAACTCATAGTGGAGAATGATCTGCCCCAGAAGCTACAGAATTTGATAGAAGAGCGTAGAGATGGTGAGCGGTCTGGGGGTCAAGTCCTGGTAAAACAGATGGCGACGGCACTTCTTAAAGCTCTCCATATCAACACTGTCCTATAGCAGAATGATGCTTTTTTAGAGTTCGTGGTTCAGCCATCATGTAATTAGTTTTTTCTATATTTTGTATATTATGAATTTCTTGCCGGGGAAGAAGGGAAACAAAATTGATGATGTGCATCTGATCAGGTCATTAGGGGGATAAAGGCTGCTGTTTTTTTTTATGTTGGCCTTTTTATAAGCTGTAATTGTGACCACTTTTTTGCAGAGTAGGCATGTGTTTCTCCTGTGTGTGCAATGACTCGAGTTGTTGGCACTTTGCATGTGCACGACTATAAACAGAAAGCCCTAAAATCAACAGGTGACTCTTGGCCATTTTCAAAGGCACTGCACTATCGACTAGCGACCACCATTTGCCTTGGTTTTCCGATGGATTTCTTTGGCCTCTTCTTGGGGCTGCAAAACGTGATTTTGGATAGTTAAAGAAAAAGGAAACCTTAGGAATGCCATTTGAATATTCATCTGGCTGGTATAAAAAAGAAAGCCGCAGGCGGTCGGGCAATTTATCACAACAATCACGTCATCACGAATTGCCATGAGGCGGTATGGTCACTGGTGCCGCTGTAGCTTCTGTGCAGTTCACCAAATGTGTGTTTAAGTTATGATCAACGGTCAGAGTAGTTGCTGTATAACTAATAAGGCATCTGGTGGCGTCAGAAAAAAATTTTCAGAATTTTTTATTTCATAAAAAGTTCCTGAAATAGGGTGGAAGAAACTTCTTTTCTTCCGTTCCAAATTCCGCTAGCATTTGATGGCACCACACTTTTTCTATCGTCTGATGGGTTGGGGAAAAAATCATAAATAAATCTGATGACCTTTGCCATAAAGCTTTCAAAAAAAAAAAATGTTACACTTAGAAAGACATGAAAACATCATATGGAAAAATGTCAATTTAGCTATACCTCAAATCACTTAAAAAGGTTTAAAATCGACAACAGAATATGTACTTCCCACCGTCCTATATTAACAAAAAGGAGTTCGAAATTTGGCAAGCATCATCATGGAAATCTGAAGAAGCTTATGTACAAATTCCACTTGGGCGCTCGGTTATGGACTTTTTCCATACGCATCAAACGCCAACAGAACAGAACAAAACAGAACAAAACTTCTCTTTTCCTTTTGTTAGTGAGAAAAGCCCAAGGGTTTTAATTTAATTTAAATTATTCCCAAGGAGGTTGGTGGGAGCTGATAGATGGTCAGTCATTTTTTGAATTCTCTGAACGTTAGCTTTCTGTGTGCTGCAAAATAGCAAGTTAAAGCATATTGAAAACGTCATCTGAGACACCAAAAGCCTTGAAGAAAGTTACAAAACTCAGCTGTCATAAGTAAACGTGATTTCCAATAAGCAAGCCATAACCACTTAGATGTGTATCATATCATCTACCTGGAAGACCCCACAAGTAGATGGTGTCCTACTCATGTACGGCGTGCACCTTATCCCACTTATGGATATATAATATAACATATTGCTGCTGTACAGGTAGTTCTGCAATGGAAATGCACGAGTAGGACAAGCTAATAATTGCCGTCCAAACACACGCTTTTTCTTTAAATTTGTTTATTTCCACTTTGCAGGATAAGCATCCATTCAGGTAACAAGAAGAACAGACTTCTAGCTATTCATGCCAACAGTTTTGCTTATCTTCTTTTCCTCCCACAGAATGAAACTGCCCCTTTTTTCTTAGCACGTGGAGGTCCTTTTCCATCTTGGTTTTGTTCCCGCTTTATTCTTGCTCCTTTCAGCCTTTCAGGCACAGAATGTGCAACTTTAACTGCAAAAGAAAACCCATTCAAAAAGAACCATTTATCTTCTTAATCGATAAACTGACTTTAACATTTTTGATTTCTTTCTTGCAATTGATTATCGTTTCATCGAGACATGGAAGTCGACTCTCAAGTTCCAATCAGCGATACAAGTCCTGAGCTGTATTTTCTCTGATTAAATGATAACTAGATTGCAGTTGGCAGTCTGAAGACTTCAACAGCTGTCTCATGCGGGCAGATTTACTGATGAAATTTCCAGATGCAAGCCGGATCTCTGCTGCTCCATAACAATCCAAGTCTCTGATCATTTCTTTAGTCCATAAGCCACCAGGCAATCTGATGAATCTTAACCAGTGAACATATGATTTAGCAGTCAGACGATTCTTGTTGAATCTTGAGCAGCGGAACGACTCCTTTGCAGTAGATCAATGTTAAAGCTTGAGCAGCGGAACGGCTTCTGTGCAGAGGTACCTGTGAGTAAGAGAGGAAGAAAGAAAGAAGAGATTGTTTTTGGGGGATTGACGCATGGTTGATTTCTCAACGACTTCTCCTTAGATGAGTATAGGCTGGGCTTTATAGACCGCCTCTCAGGATTTCCCCAAATCCCAGCTACGGTTATGGCATGAAGACTTATGGTAAGAATTAAAACAGAAACTTTAATATTTGATTTATTTCCTGTTTTAATTCCATAACTGCAGGATTTCCTTTGCAGTTATAGAGGGAAAGGGATCGGGCTCAAGGCCACTACCCAACATCTCCCACTTGGCCATGAGACCGTCAGTTTGCTTCCACTTTATGTGGGTTTTCTGTTTCTGAGTTACGAGTTTTTTTTTTTTTTTTTTTTTTTTTTTTTTTTTATTGCAACCTTTCAAATATATCTCAACCCCATATGGGCTACATGCTTGGTAAACAAGTCTTCTGATATTCACTTGGTTAGGGGATCTGCTACCATGTCATTGGTAGGCATGTATTCAACTGAGATTTCATTTTCCTCAATCATTTCGTGAACATAATGGTATTTCACCATTATATGTTTACTCTTTGAGCTCACAGCTCCATTTTTCATAAGTGATATCGCTGCCTGATTATCACAATATAGTTGAACTGGTTCATGATCAAGATCTAATTTCAAGTCTTTCAAGAACCGATTTATCCAGACAGCAAATGTGGTGGCAACATTACATGCTACATATTCTGCTTCTTGTGTGTGTTGAGCAACACATCCCTGCTTCTTACAAGACCAGGCTATCGCTCCACCTCCAAAGAGGAATACATAACCAGATGTAGACTTACTATCGTCTTTGCATTCTGCAAAATCTGCATCTGAATAACCAACTAAGGTCAACTCATCAGCTTGGTAGGACAATTTCAGTCCCTTTGATCCTTTAATATACCGGAAAATCCTTTTTACTGCTTGTCAATGTGGCCATCCAGGATTACTTTGATAACGACTTACCAGACCGATAGGAAAACTTATGTCAGGTCTGGTACACAGCATTAGATACATTAGATTACCAACAGCCTGTGCATAAGGAACATGCAATTTCTGATGTTCTTCTCCAGGACAATCGTTCCTGCTTAGATTGGCTCCTTTAGCTATGGGAGTTCCAATTGGTTTGCAATCTTGCATTCGAAATTTCTTTAAGATATAATCAATATATCGTTCTTGGCTCAAACTCAGAATTCGTGAGTCTCTATCTCGAGTGATCTTTATTCCTAATATGTAGGAAGCTTCACCCAAGTCCTTCATTTCAAAGTTTTTGTTCAGCCAAGTCTTCGTTTTGACAATCATGTCATTATAATTTCCAGTTAGTAATATGTCATCAACATATAAAGATAGAATACAGAAAAGGCTCCCACTTTTCCAAACATACACACAGTGATCCAGTTGATTTGCAACGAACCCAAGTTTTGTAATTGCTTTGTGAAAAGCAAAATACCATTGTCTAGGAGACTGTTTCAGTCCATACAACGATTTATTCAACTTGTACACTTTGTCTTCTTTTTCCTTGATGACATATCCCTGTGGTTGAGTCATAAATATAGTTTCTTTCAACTCACCATTCAGAAAAGCAGTCTTTACATCCATCTGACAAATATCTAAGTCATAGAATGTCGCAATAGCCAAAATTATTCTGATTGATGCAAACTTTGCAACCGGCGAATAGGTCTCTGAATAATCAATTCCTTCCTTTTGGGAAAAACCTTTCGCTACAATTCTGGCTTTGAATTTTTCGACTGATCCGTCAACTTTATACTTCTTCTTTAGCACCCATTTACATCCAATGGGTTTTCTATCATTAGGAAGATCTACTAATTCCCAGACTTTATTCTTTTCTATGGATTCAATTTCCTCATCCATAGCGTTCACCCAATCTGATGACTCATGAGAATTTATCACATCGTCATATGTCAGATTGTCAGACATTTCATCAATATCTGCTAAACAGCATAGCTCCTCTGCAAGATATACATAATAATCACTCAAATATGAAGGTGGAGCCCTAGGTCTTTTACGACCTAACACAGTCTGAGTTGATAAGGTATTTGGATCAGTTGGTTCATTGCCTAACTGTTCCCCAGTCGGTTCGTTACCTGACTGTACACCAGACATTTCATGCTCGGTTGGTTCATTACCAAACTGATCTCCAGTCGGTTCATTTCCAGACTATATTCTAGAAATTTCATGCTCAGTTGGTTCATTACCAAACTGATCTCCAGTCGGTTCATTACCAAACTGTATTCTAGAGATTTCATGCTCAGTTGGTTCATTACCAAACTGATCCCCAGTCGGTTCATTACCAGACTGTAATCTAATCAATTCTTGCTCAGTTGGTTCTTTACCAAACTGATCCCCAGTCGGTTCATTACCAGACTGTAATCTAATCAATTCTTGCTCAGTTGGTTCATTGCCAAACTGATCCCCAGTCGGTTCATTACCAGACTGTAATCTAATCAATTCTTGCTCAGTTGGTTCATCGCCAAACTGATCCATAGTCGATTCATTACCATACTGTACTCCAGTCGGTTCCTTGCCAGACTGATCATCTGAATAAATCAGGTCCTCCAGTAGATTGTTATGATCTTTCACTGGATTATTATCAATGTTATTGAGTTCTTCAAGGAACTCTACATCTCTACTTTCTATGAGCCCCATAGTAGAGTGATATAATCTGTAGCCTTTTGATCCTATTGGATATCCAATAAACACACATCTTACAGATCTGCTATCTAGTTTATCCATTTTTGGATCTAAAACTTTTACATGTGCTACAGATCCCCATCTCTTAAGATGTCTTAAGTCTGGTTTTACACCAGTCCATCTCTCATAAGGAGTTGTTGGGACTGCCTTGCAGGGCACTCGATTTATAGTATACATGGCTGTTAAAACAGTCTCTCCCCAAAAAACTTTGGGTAATTGTGCACCTGCCAACATGGATCTCACCATGTTCAAGAGGGTTCTGTTACACCTCTCAGCGACACCATTTTGTTGATTTCTCAACGACTTCTCCTTAGATGAGTATAGGCTGGGCTTTATAGACCGCCTCTCAGGATTTCCCCAAATCCCAGCTACGGTTATGGCATGAAGACTTATGGTAAGAATTAAAACGGAAACTTTAATATTTGATTTATTTCCTGTTTTAATTCCATAACTGCAGGATTTCCTTTGCAGTTATAGAGGGAAAGGGATCGGGCTCAAGGCCACTACCCAACAATTCTTTCATTGTATCCACCCTCAAATTGTTACTCAGTATAATAGAACAACAATGCAATTGATTGCCACTATGTGGGTCCTTCAATAAACAGGCCATCCCACCCAAATTAGTGACCATGATATGATATCTGTTCTAGTCTAAAGCAATGCAGCACCTAATATCCTTTCCTTTGGCCAACTTGTAGCATCTGAATTCCATTCATGTTCCACTGTTAAAAGCGCACTCCTTTCCACCACCTTTTTGCAAAAGGAGCTGCTGGGTTCAGTCTTTATCCATTCCTCTTGTATGCCAGTCATACTTAAGCTTTTGAAATGAAGAGAGAGAATGAATATGGATCTTCACTAGATAAGTTTTGTGAAAATATCTAAAGAATGGAACTGTGCAGAGGAAAAAGGGAACACGGTACTGCTGATGCTGACGTATTTGAATGATCAATCATGGTATTTATGCAGAGCACACCCTTGCATTCATCTCATTGTGAGGAAAAGAGAAAGAAGGGAACAGAGGAGGAGGAAAGAGGCGGTGAATGCAATCAATAGTTCTAGGCAACTTTTCTCAAATTGGTAAATCGGAATGGAGTTTGGCAAAGCGGCAAGGAAGATCATGGTGGCCCTTCACGACAATGAGGAAAGCCTCTACGCCTTGGAATGGGCCTTGAATCATCTCATAGACCCAGTCATCGGTTGCAATTCAAGTAAGCTTGTGCTCATATATGCTGCACCAGAGGCTATGGCAAGCACTCCATTAACAGGGAAAGGTATAATCTTTATGCTTGGGAACATGACTTTCTTCAATAGATTTGCTGATTGTATCTCGTCATTTGATGACAACCCACTTGTTATTCCTATGCAAGACTGCTGGGAGTTGGGCTCAACCCACTTGTTATTCTATTGCAGAAATTGCATTTTCAAGCCATGTCGTTGGCGTCTTGAAGAGAAATCAAAAGCGAATGGCAGAGAAAGTGATGGAGCAAGCTACAAAGCTATGTGAGAAGCATGGTGTAAGTCCCTTCTGCTTAATTTTTTGGTGCTGCAGTAGGCGAATGTCAGTAACAAATTAATTGGGCTTCTGCCTTCTGGTTAGCTTTTGATTAATTTCATAGGAGTGCTCAGGGACTTGAACTCATGAACATCGTTTTTCTGTTGAAGAATCTGTTTTCTACTTTTGGCAGTAAAAAAGTAAAAAAATTGTAAATCTTTCTTTAAATTTTTGAGGAGATTCTGTTTGGAAAAGCTGAATACTTTAAAGATCGTGACCATTCAGCAAAAATACACCCCTTAAGCTTCTGTCTGTTTGTTAGTGTAGTCATGTCTGTTAGTGTTAGTGGGTCATAATTAAAAAACATTTTCTCGACGGTAATCTAAAAACAGAACTATTGCTAAGGAAAAATGGATTCACAAGATTGTGGACAAGAACAGGATTACTCAAAATAACTTAAGTAAGAAAAGGAAAATGAAAAACTCTATTAGTTGTCCTTCATCAAGAAAGTAGTGATTAAAGCACACACGCAGACCAATCCAGGGACGTCAAGAACACATGAGAAGTGTCATAGGGAACACTTTTTGTGTTCCAGGCGTTCCATCTCCCGTACTAATGTAACACCGAGGCAGAAAAAATCTGTTCTGTTCCAACTTCCTCGAACGATAGGTTACCTCCAGCAATTAAACAACATCTTCATGTTCTGCTATTCTCAACACTTGTTCACTTGATAGGTGTAATTGGTGCAGGTCGCTTATGAATCGAAGATGTTCGTTGGTGAGCCAAATATTGTGATATGCGAAATGTCCAAGAAACTTCGCGTGGACCTTCTTGTTGTTGAGTCTCACGAGGGTGGTTGGTTCAAAAGGTTCTCCTTCTCTCTCTCTCTCTCTCTCTCTTTTGCATGATTGATTGGTCACTAAAGAGTTTGAAGTGAAGAGGCTACCATTTCTGCCAGTGAGCAGGTTGATCACGGCATATGACATTCGCTAATGCCAGAAAAAAGCCGAAAATAACTTTTTAATTGAGGGAGATTCCAATTCGCAAGGATTTGATCCCTTTTCTGCTTTGTTGCAGGTTCTTCTCTGCAAACAATATTGGGAGGTATTGTGTTGATCATGCTAAGTGCCCAGTGATGGTAGTCAAGAGAACCCAACAATATTTTTGAATCCTTCTGCACGCCTGCAAGTTTGTATGTAATTTCAAAGGCTAGAAGGATTTTCTCCTGTCACGTAAGCAGAAGCAAGTGGCGGGCTCAGCTTTATGTAGCTTTCTCTAATGTAATCAAGCATATGATTTCTTTTATTTGTTTGGTGTATGTTTTATATTCAAGTTCTAGCAAAAGCTTAGTATTATTTAACCTCAAAATCATCGTCACAAATATTTTTTAAACAGTCGAAATTTTCTTGGGTATAATATGTCAAACTTGAGAATCTTAAGAAAATTTTGGGTTTTTAAAAAAATCTGGTTTCTTTTAGGGTGACTACTGTTGATTATAAAACACATTTTTTCTCCAGTTTTTAAAAAAATCTGGTTTCTTTTAGGGTGACTACTGTTGATTATAAAACACATTTTTTCTTCAGAAAAAGACAGGTTCTTTGTGACAATGCTTCAAGGCCAATATATAGTTGGTCATGAGTTCGAACCTGATTGTGGCGCCTCACCGGTAGAGTAATCACCATGCTTATTTGGGCGAAAAATCTAAAAATCTTAGAGTTAAAATGATTTCAAGTTAAGAACCTTTTAAAAGATGATCGATACGTTAAGCCAGTGCAGGTCTTTCAATATTCAAAATGAAAATTCACCATACAAGAAGAAGGAAAAAAAAACAACTTTTTGTTCTTACTTGTGACATGATACTCGGTCAGATGTAGTATTAAGTTGAAAGTCTTTATGAACTTGTCATCATTGTTAAGTAGTCAAAATTGGTGTTCCATTTGGCAATGAAATCCAAGTACCAATTCGACTACAACCAAAAGCCTCGATAAATTAGTGTGGTCAATAATGCTCTATACATCGATATCAGGAACATCTAAGGCCGACACCATCTTTTTTTTTTGGTAATTTTATATCAAATAAAAATATTAGTTAGATAAATTAAAGAAATTTAGATTTGATTTATATATTTTTTAATTTTTAACATTACCTAGTATTTGCAATCATCTGACTATGTAAGTTCCAAAACTTGCTTTTGTTATTGCATTAGATTGGGAGGACATTCACCGACAAGACCGAAATTGCACCTCCTTTTCCCTACCCCATAGGTTTAAAACTGCTTTGGGATTTAGGTAAAATGTAGTGCACTTACTAAGTCAATAGGCAAATGAACTATTGTGTGTTTTTTCATATTTTTTATTAATTTTTATTTTTTTATACTTTTCAAGATTTATTAAATGTATTAAATTTTTAAAAATTTATCGAGATCTTTTCGAGATATTTACGAGATATACAACTTTATTGTATTATATTCGAGAAATTCCTCACCGGATAACTCCAAAGAAAATTAAGGTTTCATGAGGTGGAGTGCACTTGTTAACATAAAACAACTAAGCGTACTTAATTTTTAATTGGCTTTCAATCTCACTCTAATAGAACATTAAGTCAAATTACTGTGGTCTTCATGGTGTTTCACTTTAATTCCGTCACCCTGGAAGTGACTTCCTTTTTTTTTTTACATCTAACCACACCAGGTACATGCTTCCTTCATTATAAGACCAGCAGGGAAAAAACTGGCATCTGACATTGTCTTTCAAGTCAGCCATAGTTTGTATCAAGAGATACTCAATGTTCTATATCTTCGTTTGAGGTTCATTCAGGACCAACCTTTCGTCACTACTTCCAAAACAGACACTACTTTTTTTTTTATTTAAAAGGCGTCTCAAATATCAAATAAAAGAGCACTTTAGCAGTTCATTTGGATGATTGCATCTAGTTTTTCTTTGAACTAGAAGAACCAAGGAAACTTTACAATAACGGCAGTAGCACCCCTTTCATGAACTTTTCTAACTAAGTGACCATTAAAGACAAGGTATGGATGAGTACAAAAGCTTACCTTTTTCAAAGTGGTGGATTCAATTTATCCTCAAGATTCTACCTCTTTACATAACAAATTATATAAAAATCAGAAACAAAAGTCATATTTGGGAATCAAGTGCCAAGCAAGGTCCCCAAGTTGAAATTCTTGAAAATGGTAGATCCACTTATTCTAGAGCTACATCTTCATAATCATGACGTTGACGTTTATGTTCCCGGGAAGCTGCGTAGCTCCTTCCATTTCTTTCAGTCTGTCTACCAATTAGAAGAAAATAATGCAAACTGTGAGAGGGAAGCTTCCGAATTAATCATGAACAAGGTGCAAAACCGATGGAGTTAAAGAGATCAACAGGCAACCACAGAGTGCACTTGTTACGGTTGAGATCTCGAGAAAGATTTGTTCGCGAGCACCAAATTCACCATATTCCTCAAGGATTCTTGTGGTTTTCGCTTAATGGTTTTTCATTACGTGTCTCCATCAGCTGCCCAACGCGTCTGCCGATAATAGTTTTAATTTTTTACCGCAGAAAAAGGAGGGAGATGAACTTGTTGGCACCAATTCTCCTCGCACCAAAAGCATCCTACCACACATGACTTTCAGAGATATATACATATTGGCATATACTCCTTTTACATTCTGTGAGCACCATGGAGGGTAGCACCGGTTCCCTGGTTTTCAGGCCGCTGGTTTCGGGCAAATCCTGCTGCGCCCCTGGTGCCAGACGGCTCTGTTTCCGGGTGCTGGTGACGAGGCCGAGTGATTCCGGCGACCGGAGGCGTGGCAGCAGGATAGTGGACGAGAACATGATCGTGCTGAGGAAGAGGATTCAGGAGATGAAGATGGTGGAGAGGAACTACGAGGCGCCTGCCCACTGGATGGAGTGGGAGAAGAGGTGCTACGCCTCGTATGACTCGGACGTGTGCGAAGGGGTGGGTGAGTTGCAGAGGTTTCTGATGGGCACCAGGCCAAGTGTGGCTCTGGGGATGCTGCTGCTGCTCGGTTTCAGCGTGCCCACTTCTGTTGTTGCTGCCCTTCTTTATGTGATTGAGGCTGGACAGCAAATCTTTGGTACTAGCTAGAGTCTCCTTGTGTCAATTATATCGTCTTTGGTGGTAAAAATGTTGATCTTTGCATGAGAATACTGATGATCCATATTCTATAGTTGTCTGTTTTCGTTTGCTCTTTCAAGACTTATTATATAAATAAATAAGTAGCATATATGCTTTTGAAATTTCAGTTACTCATCTCTCAGATATATACCACCCACAAAAAGAAAAACTGAGGATCTTTGCTGTTTGAACTTTAGCGTTAGACTTGGTGGTTTCCAATTGCAGACCGCTCGGTTGCAAATGGGGTGGATCTGGTGTCAGGCCGATTTTGGCATCCTTTGTCTGTCTTTTAATCGAATCATGCCGGATCCCAGATTAATGCGTTGGTTCTCCGTAATCCGGTTCTCTTGGAACCCTAGTCGTCCAGTGGATGATGGTATGAGGCCCAACAAAGTCTTTTTCTTTTTTCCCCCATGAAATGTTACTTTAGGTAGTGTTTGATAGCACCTGAAGGAAAAGAGGTTCCATCTTAAATCTTTGGATTTGAAATACTAGTGGTTTTATTACCTTTTATGAAAGACAAGATGCATTTGGCCCCTTGAATAGATAAAAGCGAAGAAATTGCTAATCCTAACTCAATATGCTAAACATTCATTTCTTTCAAAATGGTGGTCAGGTTTGGCTTTGCCACCTATTGGCATCGTTTAATTCAGGCCGATTATGAAAACATTGGCTATGATATTGATGAGAACTAGGGAACAAAAACTAAGGACAAAGACTGATCAATGATTCTGGTTGCCGGCGGCGGAGTTAGAAATTAGAAATTTCTAGTTGAGGAGCACTCCAAATCTAAATTTTGGGACACTCGTATTTAAAAAACTGAAAATTTATAAAGTTCTTGCATGTAAATAATGTAATCTTTTTTGTCTCAGTGCGGGCAATTGCCTACACCAGCAATAATGTGGCTCTGCCTGCCTGTGCTGGTGGCTGGTGGCGGGGCCAGTAAAAGTAGCTAGGGATTAACTTAGGGCCACTGACAATTATTGCATATGCGGCTGCGCCGCAAAGAAGTATACTAGTTTCTTTTATTTCAATATCAAATATTGGGTTAGGAATCAGATCCGAATTGAAGATGGTGGTTCATGTATCTTCTTTCCTAGTGGCTCATTTCATGGCAAACATTCACATGTACATGTTGTTCCACTGGATGTCACTAGGCATCATGCACAGCATGCGGCAGGAAGAACCGTGGATCCACTCGGTTCAGCTTGTTAAAGCTCATTTATGTAGGGTTAAAAAGCAGCTTAAGTTTAATTGGTTTTTTCTAATGCAAATGCATATGAGCATGGAGTATTCATCATTTCCTTGTATATAAGCTTGTATTATTACAATCTATTATTATTTAATCCGTATACGTTAAAGGGATACGAGCGTTGCTACATGAACGTCGACCTTATTTTAAAAATTAGAGCTTTTCATACATTCATTAATTTTATGCACTAATATGACGCTTTGAAAGTTGTCGGTGCGTCACTGTACCTGGATCCGTGTGTTCTGTAGCTTAAATACACTTTCTCAATAGATCACGTAGCTCAACACAGTTAATGGATGAACACAGGCGGTATTTCAAATTAAGCTTTACAGAACTATATTAATTTTCTAAGCCATAAAAATGGCATCCATTGATCATTGACATGATTAATTTTTAAGTCTACACATTCTGTGGCCATTAAGTTACTTGATCGTATGGTCTTTTTTCTGCGATGAGAAATATTACTAATTAGTTAATAGCTTTCACCTCGAGGAAGGTAGTATAGCTGGCTGATCTGAGTGGTTCTTTAGTTTAATTCCTGTAGGTGTGACTCATTTGAATTGAAAATGGTGATATGTGTGACATTCGAGTGTAGGACATTAGCACTCCAAAACCCCAAGCAACTCTTTACCTAGAGACGAAGAGAAAAAATGAGATGGGGCGGAAAGGGTTTTAGCCTCTCACCTGGACTGTGGGCTTCTTTTTCATTAATCGGAAAGTTAGCTAATCACTCTTGCATATAATTAAGTCCAAAACAAAACAAATCAGAAAAACAAACAGTACTTCAATAATGGAAGATGTGGCTGGACAGTGCTCGTGAGGTCGTGGTTGAATATGTTTTCATCGTAGGAAGTGATGAGAACAGGAACTGAGCACCGGCACACTTGGGCTTGTTCATTTCACTTGATCGCGATAGGAAAGCTAAGTCGACACGCTTCTGCATTCAGTCCATGCATCCGCGAGCCAGAGACCGCGACAACTCCTCTTTTAATTGAAGGAAAGTCGAGCTACCAACTCATTGGCCCTTGTGCTTTGTCACTGTCACTAGATTGGTGGAATCCGCCCCTTCTTAACTTTGGCACCGCCGAACCGTATTCCTGTCGTTTGTTGTCGCCGGCCAGGGCTGCGCACCGGCCGAGTTACCGTCTAGCAAAGGCAGCTCGAGCTTTGAAAATATTGGTTTTACCTCAGTTTGAATTTGAGTCCAAGTTAGAGCATGGTTGGAAGTAGCTGGGGTTTCATGGTGCATGCAGCTCATTCTCTGCAAGCTTGATTTAATAGTTAAATTTAGGTGTATCTGAATCTGTTATATATGGCTTTCCGACAGGTTTCTCAAGCGTGCCCAGATGACAGTGAATTTTGTCTTGATAAGCCCTACCCTTTGCGAGTGTTTTCTTCACGAGACATCAAGGTTTGATGGACAATTACAATTACCTTCTGGCAGCAAGGGCAACATGGATCCTTGTTGGGTGTTGTCAAAAGGCGTCAGCAGAGCAGAGGAAGATGTGACAACCCAACTGCATACATTCTACATACGAGATGCTTTCATCATGTCTGGGCTGCCGTCTGAAGCCCGAGTCATAGTCTATATTCATAGAAGTTATGGACTGGAATCATAAACGGAAAGGAAAAGAGGAAGCAAACAAGGCTAGCTCACGAAAGAAAGTCCATCTAACCTTGGCTATCTAGTCATTGACCCCAAACGTACGTAGTGGTTTGCTCGCAAAATGTGTGTGGCTCGTGAGATTCAAACCACTGTTCCATAGTCAGTAGCCCCATGGGCATTTGCATAGTTGGTTGGGCCGATAGGCTGGTTAAAACCAGGTCATCATTCAATTTCTCAAGAAAAAGAGAAAGGAGATTTGGCTTCTCTAGGTACCCAAGCCCAGAAACTCAGCTCGACCAAGCTATGAAACTCTAGTTCCACTTGTGCTCGTGTTTGGTAAGCTTAAGCTGAAACAATCATGGTGTATAGGTTCCTCTTCTTATGCGTTTAGCGAATTTTAGAATGAATAAAATGTTTGTGAAAGTGAGAAAAAAAATGTAGGTGGAGAGTGAAAGTGATAAGAAAAAAGAGAGAACCCATTCCCATGCATATACTTTTTCTGAGTATAATGGTACCGGATACAATATTCTCAAAACTGGAGTTCCGCTCGTTTGATACTAAAGTATAAAGATTGAGCTCAAACTCCGTTCATTTGTCACCGGATTCCGGTTACATTTGAGGTTCCTGAGTGAATTCTAGTTATTAGATGCGTTTCGGCCCGCCCTAGTTACCGCCACTAGGGTGCTGATGAAGGTCGGCGCTTATGTGAAACCGAAGCCGGTTGTGTACAATTTTTTTTTTTATATATATACAGAGCTGCTATGTAATAACCAAAATATCTTCACTAAAATCTAAAAAAATGAAAAAGAACTTTTTGAAAAAGATGGAAGGGATGGCGAAAAGGCTGAAAAGTCTAAAATGCCCATAACTTTTTATAAAAATTTTCAAAAAAACCCTCCACCCCTTCTGGTGCATTTTGTTGTGTGTGCAAAGAAGCTCGATCTGATGTGAAACACCAGAAGAGTTATTAATTTCTTTATCAACGACGTGCAAGTGTCTACTCAAATAAGCAAGAAGAGCTTGATATGTGGCTCAACACAGGTTGTAAAGTTGATGCTTGGCCTGTGATCTTGGAGAAAGAACTGTCTGCAGGGGCGAAAGGAAAAGGAGAGCGGGCAAGAGCACCGGGTCCTTTTTAGATTTTAAAAACTTTAAAAATTTATACTTAAATTGAAAAAAAAAATTAGTTTAATATATACAAAAAAAATTAAAAATTTCTATTTCGGCTCCTGTTAAAATTTTGAAATCATAGTTTGGCTCCTGCAACAAAAAATTCCTGGCTCTACCCCTGTCTCGCAAGAACTTTAGCAAGGTTGTGGTTTTTGCCTTTAGAAGGGGAAATGAGGGGTCCATATCCTACTAAGGCAAGGTCTTTTCAGCACAAGGGTTCTATTGATGAAACTTTAGGAGGAGATCCTCCCTAATTTTGTTGACAGCGCTGACATGAATGTCTTCCTGATTGCCAACAAGAAGTTATGGCTGAACTGGCAGTGCAGATACTTTGAAGGCAGAGTTGTACACAATCAGATTTTGCCTAACAGTAGAATTTCCATCCTCAGAATCAACCCATGTTATGAATATGTTGCAATGCTCTCTAATTTGTAAATACCAGCTCTTGTCCTTACTGGTTGACTGTCGCTATAGATGACAATTTTTGATATGTTGTTTTAATAATATGGTCGGTGGCCTATCGTCCAGCAGGGTTTCTGATACTGGCCAGCGGCTGTGCAGTCAGTGGTTTTTGGCAGCACCTCAGGATCCGCCCTACCAGTTTCTTTCTGAATGCACCAACTGTGATGGTAATTAAAAAGGCCTTCAAGGTTAATGAAACATAAGGAGATGACTTCATCTCTCTCTCTACCCCGTCAGTTGTTTTCTGGAATGTCGTCCGCCATGAAAGTAGCTTTTGTTGTACAGTTGATGGGACACATGATGGTCACATAACTAATGTGTGGTTGCTGTTGGTCAGTGATGAGCCTTTATTTCCATGAATATGATCTCCAGCCAGTATTCTAAGCCACAAAAGCAAAGAGAGAGAGAGAGAGAGAGAGACCACATTGATTAATTTATTTGATACAACAGGTAGACTAATTGATGTGTTAATACTTTGTGTATGTCATCGTATATATATATATTTTCCATTGCATCCCTAGTGCTTTCCTATTTAATTCTAACCTATTATTGCAACAGAAGCATGTTTCCCCGTTCACATCTTCTTGCAACTACAACACTCTTGATAAATGCCGACCGCCCTACCGTCGGCAAAGTCCAGATGAGCTTTAGAAAAGTAATTCCTCCAAGACCGGAAAATCCCATTGGTAATGTATGTCATGTTCCTTGGTTCCATAGCAGCTAAGCTCTCTATGCTTAACTGCCTGTGTTAAGAGGTTGTTTGGTATTAGGAACACTCTATGTTCCAAAAATTGGGACACTCTCATAGTGTTATTATTGGCATATAACCCCGGGTAAGAAATTATCAAAATATTTCATAACCATAAAAAAAGAACCAGTAGGAAGACAAAAGTAAAACCTGAAAAGATATTTTTTTAAAAAAGGACAAAATGCCCTTGTCCCGGAACGGTAGAACATGGGGCCCCTAAAGCCACCGAACACCGACCACGGCTCCCTTGATTCTTTTAAATGCCTTTCTCCTCCTTGATAAATCATGAGCATAACGACTCATTTTGCAGAAGTTATAACAAATGTAAGCATTTATTCTAAGAAATCAATTCAAATTTGGTTCTACGTCAATGATGAAGAAGTCTTGGCAAGTTGATTGCCTTCATGTTAGGGAGGCCTGCAGGGGACTGGCGTCTGTAAGTTATCAAACACGCGCTGTTGATGTGTTTTTGGCCTTTTCTATTGTGTCCTTAACAGGGGACTGTTCTTCCATTTGGCCTTCTTAAATTTCATTCTCTACGAGAGGCTCGGGGATTGGCCTTTTGAGGGCCTCTGGAAAATCATGAAAATGAAAAAAAAAACTATGAAAATCTCAAGAAAAATAATGAGAAAGTTACTATAAAACCACAAGATTTACGTTTTTGGTAAAACTTTTCAAGATCTCATTATTTTTCCATATTTTTTTTTATGTTATTTGATTTTCTCGTAAATATCTCGCAACGTGTGTGACTGATCTAGCAGGTGCAAATTTATATGTATCTACTAACTGAAGGTGCAAGTCATGCAGGTATTAGAATCCAAGGACTAATTTCAAGACCTTTTTCGGCACAAACCCAAGTTGGCCAGACGCGGGTTGGATGTTACTATTATCACATTAAGCTAACTTGGCATGGGCAAGAATGATAACCAAATTCAAGTAATTGCCTTGGAATTGACTTGGGTCTGGTAATTTTTTGATGCAAGACCATAAACTATAGTCGCAAATAAAGTTTTGGAGTTTTAATATTGAAAACCGACTTAGAAAGAAAGATAAAGTTCAGCCTAATTTTTATTAATAGATGACTGTACTTACCGGCCGATCTTGGCTCATATGATCTGTTCCTGCTTCATGTCGGCCGATTTTAAAACGAAGTGATCAGAGAATACGATATGAATCGAATGACACGGTCCAATGCACGCGATTCTGGCCTAAAAGTTGGATCTAAAACAAGATCAGCAAATTTGTCGATGATAACTTTTCTACTTTATGAAACAATTAACGAAGAATGATGTGAAACAGATGTCGCTGTCGAACAGCTCCGCGTGTCTGTCACTTCGGTACAATACAAACGCGTAACAAAAGCGGCCTTCTACTAAGCATCAAAACGCACATGAAGAGCTCCTCCTTTCGAGAAATCTATAAATAAAGTCCCTCTTCCTCGCTGCTTCCTCAGATTTTAAAAGCTTACAGTTAAGCACTACAACCACCAACATGGAGGCTGCCACCAGCTCTCTGGTTTTCAGGCCGCCAGTTTCAGGCCACCGGATCTCCAGGCGAAGTTCCGGCCGGCTGTGCTTGCAAGTGGTAGCTGCATCACGAAAGGACGCCAACAGTCGGGAATTCAGCAGCAAGATTGTGGACGAGAACATGATCGTTCTGAGGATGAGGATTAATGAAATGAAGATGGTGGAGAGGAACCAGGAGGCCCCGGAGGACTGGATGGAGTGGGAGAAGAGGTATTATGCCTCGTACGATTCCGATGTCTGCAAAGGGGTGGGCATGCTGCAGACGTTTTTTATGAACACAAGGCCCAGCGTGGCTCTGGGGATGCTGGCGCTGCTGGGATTCAGCGTCCCCTCTTCTGTTTTCTTGATGTTGATCAACTTGATAGAAGTAGGAAAGGGGGTCGCAGATCTTGCTACTCTCCACTAGGAAACCAGTTGCATGCTCTTGGACTGATGTACTGCTTAATTATTCGCTGTTCAATACAAAAATTTTCTATGTTCGCAATGAAGTTTTTTGTGTTCTGTTTCTTTTTTGGCTGTAGCGACTTAAGGTGTTTCTGCGTACATCAAATCAAATACACAGAAAAGCATAGTTTCCATGGTTATATTTCAAGAAACATATGAAATCATCTCATCACAAGAACAGAAAAGAAAGATTAATGTTTATCTTCTTAAATTATTTCCCCAATTGCGGGGAATTCAGCACACTGACAACTTCTCTCCCCATATTCGTATGGAAATTTTAAGATGAATTCATCAATTCATTGCATTAACCATGGTTTATACGCCAATTTCTTAATCATTTCTTCCCTTCTTGTGTAGGGATAGCTGTGTTATTTTATGAATTGGAAGACAGTTTTTTATTATTAACACATTTAACTGAAGTTCTAATCAGGAAGGCTTACGAAAAAGATGGTCGGCCAAGGCCCAAAAGCAATAAAGCAGCTATGAATTTTTATATTATTCGAAAACCGAAGAAAGAATTTGCTACGCTGGCTGTTGCTATAAGCTAGCACTTGTCTTTATTCCTTTCATATTATAAAAAAGGAAGCTCATATTTTATTTTCAGTACTTAAATTAATCTTATATAAGTTAAAAAGATTTCAAATTCATGAAGTTTCTTGCATATTCTACAGCATTCGATACAGTACTGATCGAGTACGGACCTTGATTTAGTGTCTGTCATCTAAGAAAGGCGGTTTTTTCTGGTTCTAGGAAAGAAAAAAGGTAATCCATGAAATATAGCAGAAAAGCAGACATAATTGTTTTCTTTACTTCCTGTAACCCATGTTTTTCTTTAATCCAACTTGGATTGAGTTATAAAGGAGAAGGTAAGCCCTTCTTAAACAGTTAATTGGAACCCATAAGGGAAAATTCAAAAACATAACACTCCTTTTCCGACCCTTGCTCTAGTTTTTTTTTTTTCATTGGAAAATAGAATAAGCCATGGCAGGACCCTACTTTGGTATGCTTGTTCTTATTCTTTACATACAAGGTAAAGTTAGGCTAACTTTATATTCCTGGGATCTTGAATGTTATAAAAGAGGCTATAAGATTGCGACTGTAGCTTTCTTTATTAGTGTTAAATTAAGATCATCTTTTGCAAACTGCAATGGAATATGTTATTTGATACTGACCCACAAATTAGATTTGGGACATAAAGGGCAAGATCATCTTCTTGGTCTTATCGCTGGAAATGACAGAGGTTGTGGGCAAGGAGAAATTATTGCACCTACGGGACCATCTTCATGACTTTTTAAGTGCCATTCAATCAGTCGAATCACCGACCACGAATTGATAATGCTTGGCACCATCCATATCTCTTTCCACTGGTGCTGTTCATGCGCCATGAAGCACCGCTTACCTGCAGCTGTTGATGTCTTGCTGATGGTGACGAATCGTGGAGATTTCACTCGATTTTTCACAGGAAACAGCAAGGCAGCGCAGTTGCTTACGGGCCCATGGCTGTTGTTCACCATGGTTGTTGGATATGGAGACGTCCCCTTCATACATGGTCGGTGTTCATTCAGCAGATCACGTGATCTTCTTTTTTTTTTTTCATAAACTATTCTATCTTGACCTTCGTTTTTTTTCCTTCATGTTCTTCATTTTTCATAAACATTTCCATTTTATTCATTCATAGTTTCAAATTCAAAGGTTTTGGCAGAATGGGTTGTGCTATTTGATCAATCGTGTGGGGCAATCATGGTTTGATTCGGATCATGATCAATTGTTCTTGAATATAAACTCCATATAAATATATCTGTGGTTAACAACCTGAAGGGGTTCAAAACTTGATTTGAGCAGATCGACTTCATTAACCTCCCATTTAATGGAATTAATGCCACCATATTTACTTCATCAACTTAAAGCCTTTTTCATGAAAAGGATTAATTGAGAGTATACGGATAATATGAAAGCACTTAAATTCCATGCACGTAGTTATAACATCATTAAAAAGGAAAAATTTTAAGAGAAAAACATGAAGACAAAGGCTTCACGTATCGGTATTTAGACGTGCCCGCAGAAACACTCAACGAAAGTGCAGTATTGATCAATGATCCTTCTCAGGGATGACGACGTGATCCGACCATGAAGTATCACATACTCAAACTTCAGATCTTTCTTTGCCAGGGAGTATTTACAAGCGGCAGAGCAAGAAAAAATTTCTGGAAAGAGCACTTTTCATAGATTTTCATGTTTGAAGGGGCACTTATATACATAACCTAGCAAATATTTAAAAATATTCATTTGAAAATAAAAAAAAAAACATTAAAGGGTTGCAACTGCCCACATCAGCTCATATATGACTCCATCAGATTCACAATAAAAACAAGATCAGTAGCTGATCTAGAAATTTCTAACTGAAGGATACTAATATTTCAAAGTAAAGGAAAAATTTACTATAAGGCGTAAATATATAAATTGGCAATTTGTGTGAGTCAGAGTGGGCAATTGCCCACATCTGCCATGAAAAACTTTAAATGCAAACCTTAATCTGCTCTTATGCCCCAGATCTAGCAGGTAAATCATGCTCTTGCATAAACTGATCCCCATTACGAGTCGAAAACTACATATATACTTGATTTTACAGATTTTTCGGCGTTCTTGTTGTTGAATTAGTGTTAAAAAAAAAAAAAAAACATAAGAAGATAATGCCTGCAACATGGAACCTCATCACATGGGCACCAAGGCAGGTTCCAATTCACATTTTCAATCAATTAAATATTGAAAGCCTATCCAATCCATGTGGATGTGCACAAACCTTCTGTTTTTTCCTCAGCCCTGAACCACATATGTGCTTCTCAATATTTATGAATGCAACTTGATTTTTAAGATCACAGGTTACTTGCCATGCTCCGATAAGGTTCTTCGCTCCGCGCCATAGCAGAGCCACATGTGAGCTGGTATGAGAGTTGCCCGCACTAGCTCCTCAAATTTTCATTTTTCTATCATATGCATCTTTAACAATTTTACTTATTTACATATATATTAGTACCCTTTTAAGTATGAGAATTTTTTAAATAGTGCCCTTCAGCCCAGAATTTTTTAAATAAATGAAACAGCTTTTCTGTGCAAGAGACATGGCCACGTCAAATTGAGCCTAGGCGGCTCAAGCTTGGCTCATGTCATGTCCGGCTGGCTTGAGCTAGGTTCAGCTAAGTGTCTCAACGAACCAAGAGTACAAGTTGAGTATAGAAACATCGACTCCTTAAGGCTCAAGCTTCCAAAGATGGTGATACATAAGCAAGTAATATATATATTATACTCTTGCGCTTAACAAGCTAAATCGAGCTCACATGAGCTGAGCCAGTCTCAACTTGACTCATTTAAAAAACAAGTCGGCTCGAGCCGAGCCCATAGAAAGCATCCTTTGGCTCATTGTGCGGCCTGAGGTTTGAGCCAAAGACCATGGATATGAACAGCTCCTGATCATCCCGGGTCAGAATCCACTTCTCCAAAGTCCAAACTCTGATATGTTGAGCATTGGTCTCCCGGAATTCTTCTTGGATGACCCAATGCCCGGCAGGGGCCCGACCGACTCAGGGTTTACTTTAGAAGAGGCATGCGTATTAAGTGGTCCAAGCCGCCGCCGGAGTGGATTTCTCGCCGCAAAAGGAGAAAGGGCATCGAACTTTGTCTCTAGATTTGGACCACTTGCACCGGAATTTAGTTGCAGATAAAACAAACCATCTTGACTAAATCAATCTCTAAATCGGCACGTTTTTCCTGTTTGGTGTGGAATTTGGGTTCACAATTAAGATGCCAAAAGTCCATGTTGTTTGGACTTGGCAACATTCACCTAGTTCAGAATTGACTTGGAGGGAGGGGGGCACCCGCCTAGGTCATGCCCCATCTTAGCTAATTGCAAAAAAAAAAAAAATTAAAAAAATTAAAAAATTTTACTTGTGTAATGTATTTTTTGGATTCGGGTTTAGGTTGGCCCTATCCAAATAAGTTTCTTGGACCGTTTGGCCCGCCCCTGAAAAAAATCCTCACTCTAACCCTGCTCCAAATATTTAAAGCTTAGTAACATGAGATCGATTTGGCAATAGAGCCAAGTACTTGGGTTAAGTGGGGCATAGAATAGCTGAGTGAAAGTTCAGGCCTTCATTTTGGTTCTTGTCGACGTTATGTTCCTGAGCCAATGGGGCATGGCGTATCTTCAAGTTGATGGTACACTGTCCCCACACCGAGGCCCGAACACAAGCTGCAATCCATGGATCTTACGGGTGAAAGGAAAGGCCTTGAAGGTTTCACATCTCTACATATCCAAGAAAAACAAGTCTCTCCGTTGAGAGTCCGGAGTCTGGAGTGGTCTTTAACAGCCTGTTTGGATGGAGGGAGAGAGAGAAAAAGGCATTGAAAGAAAGCTATTTTTTTGTGTTTGGATGACTAATTAATAATGAGGGAAGGGAGATGAAAGCTAATAACTGCGTTTACATGCAAAGGAAATGAAAGGAAAGAAAATCAGTTTTTAATGTAATACAAATCCATCTGAAAATAGAGAAATTGAGAGGAAAACGAATGGACGTTCCATCCATTCCTTTCATTCTCTTTCCTTCCGTCCAAACACTACAGGAAAGAGTCCCCCTACGAAAAAGAAAGTGTGCTTTACTGAAAAAAAGAAAAAGAAAAAAAGATATGTACTTCTCCCAAATGGACTGTAAAACTCCACAGGAAAGACTATAAATGAAGATGAGAAATCTGGTAAAATTAATTAGAAATCATCTGAATTTATCATTCGATTCAAACGGTTCATATGGATTGAGTGTCAGTAATTTCGATCTAGTTCACCACACACTATATATCTCAGATCTGCATCCTTTTTCACATTTTAGATCAGGCAATGTGAATATAGAATCTGAGCATCGGGATTGGTTCAGAAAATCGACACATGCACATATAATCAATCAGCTTGCCCAACTTTTTGCTCAAGACTATGACCAAGAAATTATCTTGGTCTTTTGCCTTTTAAGTTTTAACCCGAAGACTTGGTTAGGTAGAGTAGATGAAGGTACTATCTTTGACATTTTGCTTTTGGTGTGTCAAATCACAAAAAATACGATTGTTGGCAAAGGTTAGGCACCTACGAGAAAATTCAAAAAAGGCCAACCCTTTTCTTCGAGACTCTAGTCAAACTGGAGTCCCTTTGCTTGTATATAAATCCAATCTCTAAAAAAAATCATGAAATTGAAATAGTAACAATGTGGTCACATCTATGTTCAATGCTCACGAATCATTCCTGTGATCAGTTTACTCAGATGTCAAAATAAGGTCATATAACTCACGGAATTTCAATAATTTTCGATCAAACGATTTCTCTTTAATTATAAAATCTTATTAACGTGATAAAAGCGGAACACATACAAAATGCCAGTAACAAAAACCGCTTAACCCATGAATTTCAATGTATGCTTGTAATTCTCAGAGACCCGCCTCTTGTTAAAAAGCGTTAATATCATCGTCGGACGGCGGAAGTCAATGATGGTCGACAACAGCCCATCAACGATGACATCAATCGACAGCGAGCATCGCCCCATAGCCGGCGAGGTTGCGGTTGACGGCAGCCCGCCCACCCTCGCTCGCCGACAGCTCCCCAGAGACGGCGAAGTCGGCTACTGTCCCCCCGGCGGCGAGGATGCGGTTGACAGCAGCCCGCCCACCCTTGCTGTGGTGGATGGGCAGCTATAAACCCTCCTTGTCTGCCTTTTGTTTGACGGCAGGGGCTAATGGCGGCCAGGGTGCGCAACACTAGTCGCCGCCGATCATTGCTTTAGTTGAGGGACCATGGTTGCCGTCGGCAAGGTTTTTTAAAATTTTACTGATTTTTTAAATAATACTTTACTGGCCAATTGGGTACTTCACTGTGTTATTATAACTTTCATTTTAATTAAAAGCGAATCGTTGAGAATTATTTTAAAATTTTTGAGCGCTTGCACGATGGGATTCAAAAGTTAGGCAGTCGTTTGTTCGCCGAGGCGACGTTTCGTGATCCTTTCAAATGACAAAGAACCATCCAAGATCAAATTAATTTATTGATTTTAAGTCTGGGACGATCGAGTTGTCTCTGTATCTCACGAGGCGAGCCGACCTCCCCCTCCCAAATAATTTATATGGTTCAAAAAGTGCGTCTGGTCAGTGTGCACACTTGCTTGAACACTAACACGCAACGTTCTTCTGCTTCCACTGCTAAGCACGCTGAACTTAAGTACATACAGGGACAGACATCGTTCTCATAATCAAAAAACCTAACGCAGATAGATCAACAGCCACCATGAAAGCCGTTTCGAGGAGTCCTCTGATTTTCAAGCCGCTGCTCTCAGGGCGAGATCCATACTTCGGGACCCGTACCAGGCGGCCGTGCTTGCGGATGCAGGGGACGGCCGGAAAAGATTCCGACGACTGGAGGTTGGGCGGCAGGATGGTGGACGAGAACATGATCGTGCTGAGGATGAGGATTCAGGAGATGAAGATGGCGGAGAGCAAGTGGGAGGCGCCGTCGCACTGGATGGAGTGGGAGAAGAGGTACTATGCCTCGTATTATTCGGATGTGTGCGAAGGGCTGGGTCAGTTGCAGAGGTTTCTGATGAGCACAAGGCCCGGCGTGGCTCTGGGGATGCTGCTGCTGCTCGCCTCGAGCCTGCCCATTTCTGTTCTTGCAGTTCTGCTCTGTTTGATCAAGTAGATGGCAGACGTCATCTTCCACTGTTAGACGAATGATCGAGTTTAGATTCATCCAGTAGCTAACAGTGTGCAGTTTAGAGCTTCTTCTTTATTTCTTTTTTTTTTATCTTAATTTGGCTGTTGTGCTTCAGATCTTTTGTTGGTCTGAGATTGTACACATACTTGGGTTCATATTATTGTATATGCCTCTCTTGGGGAAAAATCTCTTCATTTGTACATGGAATACTGTCAGTTCCTCTATCGGCACTTGACATAAACAATGGAAATCTTGTTTCATGTATATTTTTAAAGTAAAATTTCCCCTTCTCATCTTCTTCAACTTGATATTTGATGAACACCTTGTTTGGAGTCACTGTATGGGGTTCCTTGAAAGGACAGACCGGCCAAAGATTCATCCTTTGAAACGGAAATGGAAGCCATTAAAAAAAGAAATGTTTGGGCCAAGACCATCTTCCAACTGATCTCTGATAGTCTCTGAAAGAAAAAGTTATTGCAAATCGTCAGTGCAACTATCTTGCTTTGTCATATTTGGGAGCAAAAAGATTGACAAGACAAGGCAGGCTTTGAAGATGAAAGTTGAGAACCATACACTGGTTTTTGCTTATGAACTAACGTTCTTGGAGTGGTTGGGTGATATATCAAAGTTGGGTTTGAGGAAAACCTAATTTGGACACAACCTTTCACAAACTAAGTTTTCACAAAACTAGTTTGAATGAAGATGTCAAATTCCAAATGCTCCTTTAGCCTGCAATTTTTTACGAGACATATTTTAGACCTTAATTTCTAAACTTTTTTGTTGGAAAAAAAGAAAGAGAAGTTAATTTTTTGGAAAATTTTACGCTTTATACGTATGTATGAATCTTTTATGCAATTTTCATGTGATTCCTTTTCCTACATAAGGAAAACGTTATCACCAGCACTTACTACATGATAAACCATAAAAGCATGTGGACAATGTGCCATATAAGTCGAAATTTTGTGATCCCGGTCCGACATCAATGTATTTTATAAAACAGCCGTCCATTTATGGTGACCGACTTGCAATGCAGTCGGACCCATCACATAATTAAATGCTACAGAGTCGAACACAGGGGACAGGCTCTTGTGTGGGCCACCGCCCACACCAGCCAATCAAAAATTTCATTTCAATGTCTTCAATTCATATTACTATAACTCAAAAATAACACTTAGTGTTTACTCTAAATTTGTATCACCTACTCAAGCCGAAGCCGGTACATGCACAAACAAACTTGAAATAAAGCCGGCAAAACATGGAGCTATCTTGGGCTGGCATTGGGCGTGAGCGAAGTTAGGAATTTTTCAAAGAAACAACATCTTCATGATAAAGCGTTTGATGTGGGCATGAGAACAGCATATATATATATATATATATATATATATATATATATATATATATATATATATATATATATATATATATATATATATATATATATATATATATATATATTTGTGGAACTACTGAGGTAAATGAACCAGCCCCAACCTTCATTGACCCGTAGTTTGCTTTGCCTATTAAGTTCATCGACATTACTCCATCCGCTGTAATTAATGCAGCCACCAACCTTGTGCACTCATTTATGTATGAAACCTATAGTGGATCTCACATTAATGTGAGTCATTTAAACTTGGGTCCATCTCGAAGTATGGTTGGCTGATTGATAGTGAAGAGGTTGTAATAGAAGTGGAAAGGATTATCATGCAATACAGAGAAATTGATAATAAGTTTCTCTAAGTTTTAGTCTACTGTATGGTGCTAAGCATATGGTTTCTTCATTTTTTTAAAAAAAAATTCTTTTGTGTTGCTAATTCCATCTGAATAAAGGAAGAGAGCCATCTCCCCGCAGAATTTCCATGGGAACTTAGGTTCATCTCTATTATTTAAATATTTTCTCATACTTTCCACGTTTCCTTATTCAAGTTTCATTTTCTTGTGACGACTCACATGGGTTTGTTTATTGAAGATTAGTATGGGGTTGAACGGAAAGTATTTCCGGCGCCGGACAAACGATTACTTTAAATGAAACATCAAGTTTTCAAAGATAGAAAATATCTTTTTGGCCACAATAGCGCATATGCTTTAGTGATAATTCCTAAACTTTCAATTAGATAGTGTTTAAAATAGGCGCAGTTTATGTATAGCAAGCTCAAAAGCTTGTAGCTCCCCTTCTTGTCTTTCATGGAAAGTTCTTTATGACATTTGTGTGGTATTTTTCTTCTAGGTTTGATAAGTGACGGAGATTATTGTTTCCCATGAGTCCATGACCATAGCGACCATATAGAAGCATGTGAATTCAGTAGCGAAGTCGGAATTTTTTTCGCTAAGAGACGCTTGAGTTCGCGATATAAGCTAGGTGTGGGCATAGCATATACTATTTGAGTCATGACAATGTGATCTTGAAAGGCTATAATAAGATTTTTTTTGGGTTGATGTAGGTGATTGCCTACACCAGCCAACAAGTGGCTCCGCCGCTAAGTGAATGTAGTTTTGTGAAAGAATGCAGTCTTACATAAGAAAGAGGAAAGACAAAATTAGCATGCACAATATATTGTGTAGGGATGGGCATTAGGTCGGGTACCTAGTCAATGATAGGGTGAGCTTGGACTGACTATTTGACTTGGCATCAGGGCCCAATTCGGCATGATGCAGACCTTTAAATGTCATCCTTCCATGTTTTCTATTTAATTGTCTACTTCACACTAGCGAATCAAGCCAACCAGTCAACATGAACCCCTCCATTCGATCGTTTCAGCAATTTGTGCAACGTCATGGTCTCTGCGCTCTCACACATTCTGGAGAGGCATTCACTTGGTCAAACAATATGATGCCCCCTTGCATGAGAATTCTTGATAGAGTGCTCGTCAGCCCAGATATTTTGCAGCTCCTCCCAAACATTGCAGTATCTTCTCAGGTTCGGTCTATTTCAGACCTTGGAGCCATCGTTTTCTCTTGGGGTTCTGGTTTTCTTAGAGCGAGACCTTTCACTTATGAGTGTTGGTGGAATACGATGCCCCAATTCAAAGATGTTGTCAAGGATAGTTGGCAGAAGGCTCTTCCTTCAACTCCGTTCTTGCACGGAAGGAGCGTCATTAATGTATGCAGAAAACTCAAAAGACTCGCTTTTGATATTAGGCTGTGGTTGGTAGAATCTAAGGTGGCCAAATTCAGTAACCTCAAATCTTGGGAGCATGAGCTATCACTTTTGTCCAATGCTACTTCTCCAGCTTCCTCTAGTGAGCTATCTGATATCAGATCTAAAATCAATGAGCTCTCCAGCCTAATTGCAGATTGGAGATCTCGTGATGAGATTCGATGGAAGTAAAGGTCGCGAGTTTCTTGGTTGGCACTGGGCGACGGCAACAATTCTTTCTTCCATCAGTCTGCTTCTGAAAGATATGGTGCTTCTCGTATTTCTTCTCTTTGCATTGCAGGAATATCTTATCAACAACAGGAGCTTGTGGAGGCTGCAACCAGCTTTTTTACGCAGCTCTATGCACGACAAGATTCTGAGATGTGTATTCTTGGTCCATCTGGCTTTCGTACTTTATCGTCATCTCAAGCTCAAGCCTTGCAGATCCCTTTTGCCCGCCTAGAAATTCTTTCAGCCATTAGCGCTATGTCCAAGCTCAAGGCGCCTGGACCAGATGGTTTTCCAGTTGACTTCTTTAAATGGCATTGGGATATTGTTGACGAAGAGATATGCAATACTTTTACAGAATTTCATCGGAATGCATTGCTTCCACGGGATGTGCACAAGTACTTAATTACACTTATTCCCAAGCATGAATCAGACAACAACATTTCAAACTTTCGCCCAATCTCCATAATGGGGGCTCTAAGAAGGATCATCGCTAAGGTAATTGATGCCAGAACTAGACCTCTTCTCCCTACTTTAATTTCGCATGATCAGTTCGCATTTATTTCGGGGAGAGACATCCATCATGCTTTTATTTTGGCTTCCGAGACTATTCACTCTATGAACAAGTCAAAGCGCCCTTTCTTCATGCTCAAAGTCGACTTAAAAAAGGCTTTTGATTGCTTATCATGGGCTTATTTGTTACAAGTATTGGAGTATATGAATTTTGGTAGACGGTATATCTCTTGGATCAAAAAATTGCTTGTTAAATCTGAGGCATCTCTTGTGGTTAATGGGCGTCGAGGGCCCTCCTTTATTCCGGAACGGGGAGTTAGGCAGGGCTGCCCCCTATCTCCTGCTTTGTTTAATATTGCAATAGAAGGGTTAGCAGTCTTGATTAAAAGGGCGGTTGCAAGCGGGTGGCTTAACCCGATCAATGTGGACGGCCTCTCATCGAATATTATTCAGTATGCCGATGACTTGATCCTTTTTGGAGAAGCAACTCCCCAACAGATGATGGTAACATTGCTCATTATTCGTATCTTCTCTATGACCTCTGGTCTTGAAATCAATGAAGGTAAAACATCTATTACCTTGTTCCATGTGGATGCATACACTAAGTTCATGGCTTCTCATATTTTTCAATGCCGAATAATGGATCTTCCTATCGAGTACTTGGGCCTTCCCCTTCAACTTTTAGCAATCAAGACACCCTCCTGGTTGCCAATCATTGACAATATCAATAATCGATTGGCCTTTTGGAAATCGCGATATTTGTCTCTAGTTGGTCGGGTAACCATGATCAAGCATGTGCTCTCTTCCTTGCCTTCTTATTTTATATCAGTGCTCTCCATACCGGTCAAGGTAGAAAGGGAGATCAATCGTATTCTCAAGAGATTTTTCTGGTGTGAGACAAACCTGGAGAGGAAAAAACATCTTGTGGCTTGGGAAGATGTTACTCAGCCTTCTGCTCGTGGAGGTTTAGGAATCCCCGATATCAAGAAGAAAAATATTTCTTTTATTTTAAAGTGGTGGGCATTCATCCAAGACTCCAATTCAATTTGTGCGACGACCTTGCGCCACAAATACAATTTGCATAGTCTCTCTTCTCTCCCTAGTAGACGAAGAGCATCTCATCTGATGAAGTCTTAGATATCTACCTTCATTAAGTGCAATTCGAAGACGGATTTCATAGAGCATTTTTCTTCATGGGCTAGAGATGGTGATGGGTGTTTCTCTATACATCATGCATATGGCTTGCTTCAACCTTCCGGGGTCAACTGGTTTCCTCATAATCTTTTTTGGGCTGGAGGTCCTACTCGACGATCCAAAACTCTTGCATGGCTCATTTTGTTGGACCGCGTTCAGACTCAAAATAACCTCAAAAGGTCTGGTTTTCAGCTTGCGAGTAGATGCCCTCTATGTTGTAGTGCCGAGGAAACTACCACTCACCTAGTGTGGTTTTGTCGAGTGTCTCAAGATCTTTATGCGCTTACTTGGTCTATGCCTCCCATCGAAGTCACAAACATATCTACAATTCGAGACCTAATTCTTGGACCAGCTAGAGTGAGAAACAAAAAGAAATGGCGCACCATTTGGAGAATTTGGCTATTTACGTTTTGGTGGGTCATTTGGAACTCCAGAAATGACATTATTTATCGAAATGAGGTGGTCTCAGTTGAACGCATGGCTTCCTCCATCCTATATGACATTTGGTTGATGTCTCGTAGCTTATGGGGAAACACTAGTACCTTCAACCTCATACAAGAATTAAGAGCTGAATTGTAGTTGTAATTTTTCAAGTTCAACTTTTGTTGGACCTATGTTAATGTTATTTTCATTTCTCTCTCTCTCTCTCTCTCTCTCTCTCTCTCTCTCTCTTTGATAGCATAAATTCTCTCTTTTTAATCTATAAATAATCATATTAAAAATATATTTTTAAATTTAATCGAGCCCAGGCCGTGCTCGGGCTCAGGTTTTCGAGTTTGGTTGGGCCCAGGCCCGGTATTTGGATGTGGGGGGGCCGGCCAAGGCGGGCCGACCCGCTGGTTAGCACCATTTCACATGCTTTTTACGGGACGATTGTAGTTAGCACCAGATACCGAAGACTACATTTCTTAATTAGACACTTCATTTGTTTGGATTTGGATAAGCCTTCTACTGAACTATAATTTTTTAATGATGTCGGCAGAGAGAATTTTATGACTAATGCCGGCACTTTTTGGCATTGCCTGAGTAAATGATTCTTAATCCTCGAGCTTTATTTTGTATTATAACTAATGCCGGCGCCTTTTGGCGTTGACAAACTAGATTCTTCATCCTCGAGCTTTATTTATGTTCTTTACAGTATAGAAATTAATGGGTCAGTCAACTACGCAAGCTTTGCATTCATTAAGCGGTTTTTTCCCATCTAAGACGTGCCATTAGCTATCAAACTTTCGAATCTTGTGTTTTTTAATCACTAAACATGGACTAATAGATATGGCTGATGAGAGCCAACACGTTGATCCAGATTGCGTATACTCCTTGTCTTTTCCCTGTCCTTACTGTGGAAAAGAAGGTCGCTACCTGATGCAAAACATTCACGGCATCTCTTAACACAAGTGATTTGTTTGGATTTGGATAAGTATCTCCCAAAACAAACACATTTTAACATGTTATTCACATTTTTAGTTTGTTTAAGTTGAAGATCTCCAAAAAAACACGCCTTCTAATGCAGCCTTAGATTTAAGATCCGAGACTATCAAACATAACCTATAGCTATTAGGTGGCTGGTTGAGATTTCAGACTTCTAAATCCTGACTTTGGTGTTTCCAAACTCAAGTAGATAATAATTTTTCTTTCAGACTGCACATATAATCAGCTTGCCCAACTTTTTGCTCAAGACTATCACCAAGAAATGATCTTGGTCTTTGGCCTTTTAAGTTTTAACTTTTAACCCGAAGACTCGTTTAGGAAGAGTAAGATGAAGGTACCATCTTCTATCATTCTCTAAAATTGAAATTTTGCTTTTGAAAGGTCAAATTACATAACTTTTCTAAGTAGGAATCCTTAACTCCCAACATTCGACTTTTGGCAAAAGCTTGTCACCTACAAGAAAATTCAAAAGGATAAAAACCCTTTTCCTTATGACTCCAGTCCATCGACCATCAATCGACAAGCGAGCATCGCCGACAGACGGCGACCGTCCACCGGCGGCGAGGATGCCGCTGACAGCAGCCCGCCCGCCCTTGCTGTTAGTGGATGGGCTGCTTTAAACCCTCCTTGTCTGCCTCCTGTTTGACGGCAGGGGTTAATGGCGGCCAGGGTGCGGGACCATCATGGTTGCCGTCGGCAAGGTTTTTTAAATAATACTTTAGGGGACAACAACTTGAGAATCACTTTTGAACTTTTTGAGCACCTGCACGATGGAATTCAAAAGTTAGGCAGTCGTTTTGTTCTTCGCCGAGGCGACGTTTCGTAATCCTTTCAAAGACAAAGAGACATCCGAGATCAAATTACTTTATTGATATCAAAAGGCTAATTACATCGAAAGTCCGTGACGATCGAGTTGTCTCTGTAGTCTGTATTCCACAAGAAGTGCCGACCTCCCCCTCCCAATAATTTATGTGCTTCCACAAGCGCGTGCGATCAGCGTGCGCACTTGCTTTAACACGCATTGTTCATCTGCTTGCACTGCTAAGCACGGTCGAGTACATATACAGAGACAGACATCGTTCTCATCATCAAAAAACCTGACGCAGATAGATCAACAGCCACCATGAAAGCCGCTTCGATGAGTTCTCTGATTTTCAAGCCTCTGCTGCATTCTTACTTCAGGACCCGTACCAGGCGGCCGTGCTTGCGGATGCAGGGGACGGCCGGAAAAGATTCCGACGACTGGAGGTTGGGCGGCAGGATGGTGGACGAGGACATGATCGTGCTGAGGATGAGGATTCAGGAGATGAAGATGGCGGAGAGCAAGTGGGAGGCGCCGTCGCACTGGATGGAGTGGGAGAAGAGGTACTATGCCTCGTATTATTCGGATGTGTGCGAAGGGCTGGGTCAGTTGCAGAGGTTTCTGATGAGCACAAGGCCCGGCGTGGCTCTGGGGATGCTCCTGCTGCTCTCCTCGAGCCTGCCCATTTCTGTTCTTGCAGTTCTGCTCTGTTTGATCAAGTAGATGGCAGACGTCATCTTCCACTGTTAGACGAATGATCGAGTTTAGATTCATGGACTAGATAACAGTGTGCAGTTAAGAGCTTCTTTTTTATTCCTTTTTTTAACTTTATTTGGCTGTAGCGCTTGTGATCTTTTGATGGTCACTTGGTCTGAGATTGTACACGTACTTGGTTTCATATTATTATATATGCTTATCTTGTCGAAAAATCTGTACATTTTTATATGGAATTCTGCGAGTTCCTCCGCCGGAACTTGACATAATAATGGAACTTGTTTCTGGTACATTTTTAAAGTACATTTTCACAAAGTTCAGGAGCACTTCTCATGTTCTGCAACTAGGTTTTTTATGAACAACTTGTATGCAATCATTGTATGGAATCGTTCTTTGCCTTCAAGAAAGGAGAGACAGTCCAAAGATCCATTCTTTAAAAGGCAAACAGAAAATATTTAAAAAATGTTTGAGCCAAGATCGTGATCTTGCAACTGATCTTTTGTATCCTTTGAAAGAAAACAATTAATGCAAATCGTCGGTGATAATATCTTGTTTTGTCATTTGTGGGGGCGAAAAAGATTGACAAGGCAAGACAGGCTTTGAAGACAAAAGTTCAGAACATTAAACTGGTTTTTTCTTGTGATCAAATAACGTGCATAGAGTGGTTGGGTGAGATCAAAGTTGGGTTTGAGAAAAACCCAATTTTGACAAAGCCTTTCACAGAACTAGTTTAAATGAGGGTGTCAAATTCCAAATGCTTCTTCAGCCTTCAATTTATTAGGAGATAATCTTTGGGCCTTAATTTCCAAAGTTTTTATTGTGAAAAATGTAAGAGAAGTCAATTTTTTGAAAATTTTACTTTTTGTGAGAATTTTATGTTCATGTGATTTGTTTTTCGGACCCATCGTTTGCATCTGCCTGGAGTACTCTTATAAAAAACCCAGGAAAGAAGGCCGGCTACATCTGAAATCGAGCATTTTGTAAAGAATCATATATACATTCTCGAGATTAAGTTTTTGTGCAGTTTAACAGTTAACTTTTGGTGTTGATTTGTGTTTTTGTGCTCCAACGGGTTGAGTCAGTTCTTTGGTTATGTGCACTCTAAAAGTTGATGGTTGTATATCTCACTCATCTTTCCTTGATATGTAAATATTCATTCTCTGTTGAATAAAAGATGGGGGCCCAACCCCCAGCAAGCTGTTTACTACAACGCCCCTCAGCTAAAAGCTTCTAAATTCTCCAATGTTGTGAACTCAACCAGTAGCAGAACTGCTTGTTGGCTTGTGTGGGCTACTGCCCACACCAGCCTTTCAAAAATCTTGGTAGAATGTCTTAAAACCATATAAAAAATTATATGTAGTGCTTACGCCGAACTTATGCCGCTAATTCAAGTAATCTTCAACTAAAAAATCCTGGCTCTACCACTGGTCTAAACGATATAATATACCTAATATGCATGCACCGACATTAGTAAAACTCGGATCAAACCCATGTCATGCACGTGTTGTGGAAATTATGTTGCAAGGCTCCAAAGCCAACTTCAGCCAGCCAGAAAATTTAAAGAAATCAAAGAAACAGGATCTCCATTTATAGATTCATGTCCTATTCATGATAAAAAAAAATTTAGGTGAACATGAGAAGATAGACTATATATATATATATATATATATATATATATATATATATATATATATATATATATATATATATATAGAGAGAGAGAGAGAGAGAGAGAGAGAGAGAGAGAGAGAGAGGGCAGCATTTGCAATATAATGGTGCCTTCTTCTTCATTATTTATGGCGCCTGTCCAGCCATCGGCAGGCTCTTCACTGTGCACCGAATCGGTCGAACCACTCCATTAAATGAACAAACACCGTTCTTCATAATTGACCCGTAGTTTGCTTATAAGTTCTTGGACATTACTCAAGATCAAGATCCTCTGCAGTTAATGCTGCCACCAATCTTGTGCACTCATTTATGTGCGCAATCTAGAGCGGATCTCACATTAATCTGAGTTATTTTCACTTGGGTCTATCTCTATTATTTATATTTTTTCCATACTTTCCACGTTTCCATATTCAAGTTTTCTTTCCTCAGGATGACTTATAGGGTTTGTTTAATGGAGAAACGATTACTTTAAATGAAACATCAAGTTTTCAAAGATAGAAAATATTTTTTGGCCACATTAGTGCACATGTTTTAGTGATAATTCCTGAACTTTCAATTAAAAAGTGTACAAAATTATTTAACTAGAGTCATGGGTGTGGCTTCTCGACACCGAAATTTACTAGAGATTTCCAATTTATGCATGGTTTGTCCTGATTGGCAATCAATTTAGTCAAGAATGAAATGTAAGCGGAACAGGATCCAGGTGGATCTGGATCTAGTATGTATAAATGAAACCTTGAGTTACTCGGACCGGCTATTAATTCAGCTCTACAAAGTCAGGTTCTGCGCTTCAACCTTAATATGTAGCTTATTATTAGCTAGCTAGGCTAGATTTGGACTTGGTGAATTTTAGACCCAGTGAGTGGACCCAAGTCAGATCCACCCAGGGGCAAAAGCAGATGTGGGCTACTGATACGGGCCATCCTAGGAGCCCGCTGAGGGACTACATATGAACAATTGGCCATACTGACCCCAAAAAAATTTTATTTTTTGTATAAATTGTTTTCATTTACATATTGGTGTCTTTTAAGAAATTTTAAATTTTATACATAGTGCCTTTAGCTAGAATTTTTGAGCTCTCCTACATCCACAATTTTGCATATATAATGTATATAACAATGGTAGTTAAAGGTTTGTAGTGTTGGGAGAGTAAAATGTGCTCCCTTTTGTTTCTTTCTTAGCAAGTTACTCTCCAAACTTGTCATGTATATTTTCTTTGAGAGATTTGTCAAATGCAGATTGTTGTTTTCCATGATCATAGTTGGCTAGCTTAGAATCCGTTAAAGACCTTATCAAAAAGTTGATTTGGCGTGTCATTTGGGTTAAGTCATTTTTTTTTATATCTAGATAAAAGAAGGCAATTCTTGTGGGGACTTTATGTTTTCTTTCGTCAACTAAAACTAAATAACATGTAATATAAGTTTTTGGGTATATTGAGTAAAGTTTGTGATATTTTCCAATTCAAAAGAAAAAAAAAAAAAAACTTAGTATTGAGAAATGGAAGACAAAAAAAAACATGTAATTATTTGATGAACTTAACCAATTTGACATGATCCTAACTAAGGGAACTCTGTAATTTTTGTGCACCAGTATGGTTAATGATTAAAATATTTTTAGTTTATACTAAAAGGAAAAACTTTTTGTAGAGATAAAAATGAAAATAAAAAATAAAAAAAACATATATAAAAAACATTTCTTTTTTAAAAATTACCAAAATCTCCTCGCGACACATCACCATCAGTACCGCGGCAACAATTTCCTCCCAAGCAACGGAAACGCGGCTTCTAATTGGCACACGTTACCAAGACTTCGCCCTTAAGCATCAAATTGCTTCTGATGGCATCGTCATCTAAAAGTTATAAATAGCACCCGATCCCCTTCAACTTGTACAACATCCAAAACATCCATACCATCACCTTGGTCCGCCATGGAAGCGGCCTCCAATTCTCTTCTTTTCCGGATACCTGTTCCAAGACAACCACCTAGGCGGGGTATCAGGCGATCGCGCCGGCAGGTGCCGGCAGCATCGCCGAGCGATTCCGACGAACGGAAGTTGGGTAGCCGGCTCGTGGACGAGAACATGATCGTACTCAGAAAGCGGATTCAGGAGATGAAGATGATGGAGGGGGACTATGAACCCCCTTCCCATTGGATGGAATGGGAGAAGAGGTACTACCCATCATACAACTGGGACGTATATGAAGGGGTGGGTCGGTTGCAGATGTTCTTGATGAGCACAAGGCCCAGCGTGGCTCTGGGGATGCTGATGTTGTTGAGCTTGAGCCTGCCCTCTTCAGTTTTTTTTGTTCTGTTCAAATTGATTGAGGTTGGCAGGGGAATTGTATGTCATTGATTCTCCTGTTCTAAGAAAAGAATCTATAACAGTGAGCTTTTTTTCAAATCCCCATCGATTGAAACTCATCTTTTCAATCAATTTAGCTTTATGTATATATAAAAATATCATGAAATACTTGATTCCCGTTTAAGATGTCCCATTAATTAACCAGCAGAAAGTTAACTGTTTTATTATCTGATTGATTGTTGAACTGTCAGAAAGACTGGTTGGCTTCCAGCTCTCACCTGGATGTTGCATCAACACTCTCAAGAAATTTGACTCTCATTCTGACATAAGATTACAATAAATAGTATATGCTTTGTTTCATGATTAATATTCTTAATTAGACAGACGTGATTTGTTTGGATTTGGCGAAGTCTTCCGACAGAACAATAATTTTTTTCATAATGCCGGCAGATAGAATTTTATAATTAGATGCGGGCGCTTTTTTGACATTGGCAAACTACATGATTCTTCCTTCTCGAGCTTAATTTTGTACAAAATATAGAACTTAACAGTCACTGTAGCAGATCCATCAATTTATTAATAATAAGATGCTATAATCCAATGGTATGAAAGTGCCAAACATGGGTATTCAAATTACAGGTGTAACAGATGTGTTTAGTAATAAACGGATATGAATAGCATCATCTGGGATCCATAAACAACAACTTCTTAAATAATTTTCATCCTTCCACATAAAAAATAATAATAATTTGACAAAAAAGGAAGATGGAATTCTCAGCTTGATTATACATTTACAAGTCGGCCGTTACATGACCATTATTTTCGGCTTGTCATACATATTTAGCAAGCAGAATATATAATTTTTAATCATCCGGCAACATCTTACATATAATAATATAGATTATCATTATGTATAGTCTTATAGACTACCTTATAGTTGTTTAGCTGTATTTACCTCATATTTACTTCTCCACTTTATAAATATCTTCAACTTCTTAATTGATTTTTATGTAAAAGTTACATTATATTTGAAATTTATGGGTTTGTCAACTACGCAAGCTTTGCATTCATTAAGCCGTTTTTTTTAATATAAGATGTGCGATTAGCTACCAAACTTTTGAATTCTCTGTTTTTCAATCACTACACTGAAACAATTGAGGAATACCACTTCAACCGTGTAACTTTTATAAATTGCCGAAGGATGAAATAATAGATATGGCTGAAGCAGCCGCGATGGCTGACGAGAGCTGTCGCTACCTGATACCAAAAAAGCACCGCGTACTTGAGAAGAGAAAATGGCAAAGTGGCGACAATTGCCCACACAGACCCACAAGAAATTATTTATTTTTATGTTGGCATATCAGAGAAATATTTTTAAGATGTGGGTGCCCCTTAAAAATTTAAAATTAATTACCCATGCTCCTTAGTCAAAATCTCTAACTCTGCCTTAAGTTTCTCCATCCAATTCAATATGATTTTTCAGCAAACATGAAAAGATATTTGTCAGTCTCTTTCAACTTGGAGGATTAATCTGCGAACCAAATTGAAGAAATCCTTATAGCTGTTAGCTGGCTAGCTGAGATTTTAGAATTCTAAATCGTGTCTGCCGGGTTTCCAAAATCAGATAGATAATAGTTTTACTTTCATGGTGTTGGGATGGAGAATTTTCAATTAAATGAACAACAAGTGGTTGACAATTAAAATACAACACACGGATCTCAAGCGCCATGGCGCAAAATTCATGGCATCAAGCGGCACTTGTGTCAATCATTGATATATTTGCTCCTCTCCAAATTTACCAAGGCGCAGCAGAAAGAGTCCTAATTGCCTGAGGGAGCATGCACCCGAGAATCTCACTTGGTATCATTCCCATCTATTCATGATATACTCTGGCCGATCATTCCCATCTATTCTGTATATACTCTGGCCAGCTGTTCTATGCATAAGAAGAGCTTTCTCTCTGTCTCAAGATCGCTCGTTCTCTCTGCTACCATTTCCTTTTGCCGTAACACAGAGTTGATCAGCGGAATTTCATTTCGCTACCATGGAATTTGCCTCCAGTTCTCTGACTTTCAGGCCGCTGTTTTCAGGCCGACCATCTAAACCCGGCGCCGGACGACCGTCTTTCCGCATACCAGCAATGCCGCGAAGAGATTCCGACGACTGGAGGTTGGTCAGCAGGATGGTGGAGGAGAACATGATCGTGCTGAGGATGAGGATTCAGGAGATGAAGATGGTGGAGACTGGAGAGGAACTACGAGGCGCCTCCGCACTGGATGGAGTGGGAGAAGAGGTACCATGCTTCGAAGTATTATTCGGATGTGTGCGAAGGGACGGGTCAGTTGCAGAGATTTCTGATGAGCACCAAGCTCAGCATGGCTCTGGGGTTGCTGCTGCTTCTTGCCTCGAGCCTACCCTTTTCCGTTCTTGCGGTTCTTCTCCGTTTGATCGAGTAAGGCAAGGAGATCTCAGAAGTATCGGGTTCATGGTCGCATTCATCTTATGTAAATTATTATTTGATTTCTTTTACAAGAAGAACGAGTTGTAAGCGGATTTCACTTCATTAGAGCTCAATTCTTGGAGGATGTAGAGTCTTCATACAATCTATCCATTCGATACCAACCAGGTCTAACCAGAGAAATAGATTGGATCCTCTAAACTATGGAGCATGTCTGTTGATCGACGTTAAGAAATTATGTGTTCTCTGGAAAGAAAAAACAGAGTGTTCAGGCAATGATGGATCATAGAGATATCCATTTTTAGAAGTCAGACATCCATCTGCATCAGAATTCGGACTCGATGGAGGATTTTTATGGTCTGGTTCTCGTGACATCTTAATTCCACTAAATTTAAATGTTTATTTTCTACATGATCCTTTGCACGTCCAATGCCATATCCAAAGTACTGACCATCGTTGTTAAATTAGTGGATTATGGCGGTTTCGGCTACGTTTAACCATTAATCAAATCAGGAGCTCATCTCAGATCCTCAGATTTAATATCCAAGGTCGGTCCAAAAACAAATAGTTTTTAAAATAACTGTTTGATGCTCGACCTAGTGACCCTCGGACCTCGTCCCCCCTCTCTCTCTCTCTCTCTCACCGCTCTCTCTCTCTTTGTCTGTCATGACAGTCAACGAAGCTGGTTATATGCATAGACTTATACACATTTGCATTGTTCATAGATCTATGTGCATGAGACATACCCTTAAAAGTGGGTCAGGGGCCCAATGAAAGTAGGCTAAGAAGACCATTGCCTAACTGTATCCCTACAGTCCATGATCTTGTTTCTTTTTTTGCGATGAATCTCTCTCTCTTTCTCTCCTGCACATCTCTATCAGTGTCTCCCTCTCATGAGCAGGTAGAGGGTTATTCCATTCTTGTGGGCGTCAGGCCTAGGGGGCAAATTGACTCTCTCTTTCTCCCATATGTCAAAATCTACATGAAGATTGAGGGTTTCAGTGGTCACTACAACTCTCTACAGAATTCTCTGATCTCTTGCTCTCTTTATCTTTGCCAAGATTGCAAATACATGTATTTTATCCCTTTTGAAAATTTCAAATGTGTGGCTTTGCTAAGAACTTAAATTCATGGCAAATTGGACGCTCTGTTCTTAAATCCAGAGACAGTAAACAGAGCCTACCTGCAGACAAGAAATTGACACGTATTGCTTAGTGGCAAAGAAGGTTGGTACTTTCTTTGAGGGATGGAGAGGCCTTCGGCAAGTTGTACCTTTTCTTTCTTATGGCTATGGAGATTCCATTAAGGTTCAGGATGCTATTGTTTGTTCTCATATTCAAATTACTAGGCTGTGCAAGAAGGTCCAGGGGGGGTTCGAGCCATAGTGTATGCTGATGATTTACTTTTGTTTTTGAAGGCCCCTAGATGGTCTACTGTGAATCTTATGTGGAAATTTCGAATGAATTTGGGCAGTGGCAGTGCTAATGTATGAAGATTAATACAGATGAATCAAATTTTTTCTCTCTTCCTCATTTGGAGAATTTGTCATATATATGCTCTTAGACAGAATGGCCTAGAGGGAGCTTCCCCATAAATGACTTAGGCCTGCCTCTGAGTAACAAACCTCATTGGTTATGTGAGATTTGCCAAGGTACCTATCTCCGTATCCGGGTATGGTGACACGAGTACCTGGGTACGGTTGCATTATAAAACATTTTAAATTGCTCTTTCAAATTTAATTTTTTCTTTAATTTTGATTTTTTCCTTTTATTGTAGTACCCCTTTACTAAGATTCTATATTTTCCCCCTATTTTTCATTTATTTTGAGAATTATCTTGGATTATATAATATATATATATATACACACACACATACATATAGACTCTGCCGTAACTTTGTATCCAGACTTTCTAAAATTGTCTTACTTGTACAAGCATTCGCTATGGAAAGGCAGGTTGTTCAGCTTTGCTTAGTTAAATCCATTTTACTGGTTCACACCTACGTATTGGCTACAGATTCATGTTGGGGGGATTCTGAGATTGCTCATAGAAGGCGCTTAATTTCTTGGATAGTTCTTTCCCTCTGTCGTGAAGAAGGGAATGCTTGCAACATGGAACCTGATCACATAGGCAGCAAGGCAGGCTTCAATTCACATTTTCAATCGATTAAATATTGAAAGCCTATCCAATCCATGCGGATGTGCACAAAGCTTCTGTTTTTTTCTCAGCCCTGAACCATGTATGTGCTTCTCAATATTTATCAATGCAACTTGATTTTTAAGTTCACAGGTTACTTCTCATGCTCATATAAGGTTCTTTGCTCCGCACCATAGCTGAGCTGGTATGACAGTTGCCCGCACTAGCTCCACAAATTTTCATTTTTCTCGCATATGCATCCTCAACAATTTCACTTATTTATGTATATTAGAATCCCTTCAAGTATGAGAATTTTTTAGTAGTGCCCTTCAGCCTAGAATTTTTAAGTAAATGAAACAGCTTTTCTGTGCAAGAGACCTGGCCACATCAAATTGAGCCTAGGCGGCTCAAACTTGGCTTATGTCATGTACGGGTGGCTCGAGCTAGGACTCAGGAGGATTGGTGAAGTAAGCAATGCATATTTGGCCTCTCTGGGATGCTTGGCAGCGTCAAGTGGGAGTTTGTAGGCTGATGTATACTCACACAAAGACTTGTTCCATAAAAGTGCCTGGAATTGGAGCTCTGGGCCTAAATGTCCCCAATATTGATTTGATAGGAAGCACATTCATTTTAAAGCTGATCCTGTTGTTAATTGGCAAAGTTTCGTTTTGGCTAAATCCTGTTCCTCCTGCCTCTTGGTTCAGATATCTTGCAAGCTTTGGCAGATTGCAGATAGAAATCAGACTGCAACGTTTTCATGCTGTTGCGTTGGCTTCAACATGTTGTCTATGTTGCAGTTGGATCCAATAATTAGTTTCCTGATTCCCCCAACATTGTCATCAAGGATCTAGATTTGGTTCATTCCCACCTTGGACCCAATTAGGTTAGATCTAATTGGAATATTAGACAAGGACTAGAGGATGGAATACAAGTAGAGCTGCATGTCAGTCCATGACTTTCGAGTTCCAGGCCCCAAAGGACCCGTGGTGCAGAATATATATATATATATATATATATATATATATATATATATATATATATATATATATATATATATATATATATATATATATATATATATATATATATATATATATATATATATATATATATATATATATATATATATAGCTTTAGAATCACCCTACCATCTAAGTATAGAACTGTTCGGTCTACCAAGATGGATGATTAAGGGAAGAACAATGACAAAAAGGTGACGGCCAAATCCATCATTAAGTATTAATTCATATATTTTTCTTCATGTTTTTTTCTCAACCATTCATCTGCATCAGATGGATGGCCCTAGTTACATAGCTGGACAGCTATACATATATATATTTTATATATATATATATATATATATATATATATATATATATATATATATATATATATATATATATAAAATATGCTTGTGCTGGAAGGCATTGGCCACGGCCGGGGCACAGATTGCCGGCCGGTGGGGATCAGCCTTGCTTTGAAAAAAGTGGGGCTGGGCCGGCCAGCCCGACGCCAGCAAGAATAACAGTATTGTCTTTCAACCGACCGGTGGGCAGAGCACGGCGGCCATTTCCTGGAGCCATCCAAAGGCAAACCTGAAATGAACTGGTGCACTGGAGGCTCAACCCAAGTTGGATACAGTCTGTGCCAACTCGAGCCCTTTTGTTTGCATCCAATATCTTATCCTTTGTCGACCTTAGCGTTGTCGCATCACAGACCCGAATGTTGGTGCGCACCAGCTCGCTAAGGTGGGCCTTTGATCTTGACCTGAACTCGTTGGATGCACTGGTTTCTTCCACAGTTCATGCTCCCCACTTGCCGTTCGCAGCGGCGGCTTCACCTAATTTCTGTGCTTCCCCTTCCCTCCGTAGACGACATCGATAATTAGGGGAGTTGAACTTAAGACCTTCAAGCTAAGATAGGGATGCTGCCAATTTCTTGGTAGAGGCAGCATGCCTAACTCTATCTTGTCGATCAAAAAAAGTTCAAACGCTACAGATTCCCCAGGAAATTGCTTTAATGCTTTTTTTTTTTCTCAGGAAATCATGCCATGAATTAATGCCTTTGCAAGCTGTTAGTCTAAAAATAAGGGGGTGTCCATTTACCTTGAGTATAAAATTTCAAGGGATTGTGATTATGATATAAAGGGCATTTGGTAACAGGAAGCACTGACATTTTTGGAACATGGTATTCCATACATGTGTGCCTAAGAAGAACACAGTGTTCATGTTACAAAAATCATCCCCAAATCGGATTACCTTGTGTATGAGGTGTTAGGCACTACTGAGGACCATAAATCCTCATTTTTATATAATTATCAAATCCAGTGTTTGTTTAATGGTGAGTCCAACGTAAAAGGGATCTAAAATCAAATCCAAAGCTGTTCATACACCAGAGGTTTATTTGCATATATATATATATATATATATATATATATATATATATATATATATATATATATATATATATATATATATATATATATATATATATATATATATATATATATATATATATATATGAGGAATTTGGTAAAACCAGACCACTTGGGTGAGACAAAACCAGACCTATTGAAATTACTTACTAAATGTTCTTTTTTTATCTAACCTTATACATATGATCTGAAGAGTGATTGGATGAGAAACATATATTAAGTTATTTGTTCTCTTAATTAATGTTTTTGCAATAGTCAAAAACTAAATGGCTCTTATAACATCGAATTTTTGGAATTACAAAGATCAATTTTTTTACAAAAAATAAATCGAACTAAAGCATGATTTGTATTAAATTACTTTTTATAAACAAATTAGAAGGTTCATATTTTGTTTAAAACACGTTTTAACATGAATTTAAACGGTCTGGTTTTTATCCCTTATCCAAGTGGTCTGGAACCTACCAATTACTATATATATATATCTATATAGGGAAATGGAATGGTGACTCTGGCTTTTTAGAATCACACGGGTTCCATCAAGATAGACCATTAAGAGAAAACAAGAAAAAAATAGTGATAAATATTTTTATCATTTAATATTAATTTTCGTATTTTTTTCCATGTTTTTTCTTTTAACTATCCATCTGCATCACATGGATAGCCCTGGTGGTCCAATTTTGTGGAAAAAATCCTTTGATCTTATGAGAAGCAAAAGATTTTTTCCACACAATTGGACCACTAATGTAACTTTCTTAACTTTAGTTCCCAAAAATATATTGCCCCTTGCACTTGAAATGAAAACTTTCTCAACTTTCATTCCCAAGAAGATATTGCCTTTGCACTTCAAATGAATAAGCAAAAAGTTACAGACGTACTACCTTTTCTAATACTATCTTAGGAGAAAAAAAGAAGCATCCCATCACATTTTTAGCAATAGAACTAAATTTCTTTCTTCTAGTTTTCAAATAAGCACGTTGGGGACTGTGTATAGGGGGGGCATGCATGAGGAATACACCCCAGCAATCATGGAATATTTCTTTGGATTTTTCATCTATACAAGATCTGACTTTACATATTTTAAAATATTTATACTAAAATTCATTGTTCATCAAATTAATCAAGGATCTTAACTCAAACTTAAGATTTGCACTTGAAATCATTATTTTGCTTTTTTACATTGAGAAAATCTCTGATAAAATATGTGACAGAGAAGTGTCTAATCTTAGGTTCATTAATCTTAAATATGGATCAGGATCTTAGATTAGAGTCATAAAGGGCAATCAGAAGCCCCCTATTAGATCATTAAGCCGGATTTATCATCATCTTTTTGGCATGTTCAGATCACTAGGATTACATTTAACACCATGTTGTATATTGATAGATTTTGTAACTTTTGAAGGTTTAATAAAACATATGTTAATTTTCATTCTAACCTTTTGAAGATGCAAGTTAAAGTCGACCACAAGATGAGTTAGGATTGGTCTTACCAAATTATTTTTTCAGTTTTTGCCGGCTCATTACGAATTCAAGTTACTGCATGGTTTTCACCACATGCCAAAAAAAAAGTGCTTTTGTTAATTAACATAATAAGATTTTCTGAATTTAGTTTCGGGGTTTCTGTTAATCCGGTGTGGTTATATATTTTAAGGTAGCATTTGATGGTCAGATTGCATAAAAAGGTGTGTTTTGAGAGATCTTTTGATAGTTTAGACTTTGAATTTATGCTACATATTAAAAACCATAAATTTAAGGTCCAATAGAGAGTTTTTGTCTTTAAATCTATAGATCTAAGATCTTAGGGATCTCGAATCACTGCAGATTTCAGATCTGTGGTGAACCAAATACAATCTAAAGGGAAAGATCCATAAATTTTAGTGCATTGACGAGGAGGAGCATCAACAAGTTGTGACATCCAAGAAGTTATGGCGCTTCTTCTAAGAGGCTTCAACCTTGCTTGTTCTGGCCAGACTCTTTGAAGGGATCAGAAGAAGTGAAGTTCGTAGAAAACGATCTCCACAAATCGAGATTGAACAATTGCAGGCGTCTAACATAAAACGTCAAGCAAAGGGTAGGATTTTGGATGAGAAAAAACAAAATAAAAGCCTGTCGAAAGCAGCCATGATCGTCACAAAGAATTAGGAATCCTCCTGACGTACGTCTGTCAATCTTTTTTTCTCCGCTTCAGGCACCGCATCAAGCGCGTAGACTGAGTCGCCTTTCTTCCTCACTAAGCATCATCGCTGGGAATAATTGTTGGGCCCGTAAGAAATATCAATGATCGAAAGCTGCACAGTAACGGAACTTCACCCATTCTCCTCATTTATGATCGTACCTGTTGCTCTATATATACGAGACAGTTTCCTCCGTCCCCTTCGCCCCTCCCCTGATAGAGAAAAGCTCGATACAGTCGACCACCAAGATGGAATCTGCCTGCAATTCGCTGGCTTCAAGGTCATTGGTGAATTCCCGACCACCAAGGCCCGGCACCGGCCGTCCGCGTTTCCGGGTGAGAGCGACGTCGCGGCGGGATTCCGACGACCGGATGTTCGGTAGCAGGATGGTGGACGAGAACATGATTGTGCTGAGAAAGAGGATTCAGGAGATGAAGATGGTGGAGAGGAACTACGAGGCGCCTGCCCACTGGATGGAGTGGGAGAAGAGGTACTACGCCTCCTATGATTCGGATGTGTGCGAAGGGCTGGGTCAGTTGCAGAGGTTTCTGATGGGCACCAGGCCCAGTGTGGCTCTCGGATTGCTGCTGCTGCTCGGTTTCAGCGTGCCCACTTCTGTTCTTGTAGTTCTCTTAAATTTTGTTGAATTGGGACAAAGGATTGTAGACGTTGCCATTAACCAGTAGATGAAAAAATTTTGATTTATGATTGTTGATCGTGATCAGGATGAGCCCGTAGAGCGCCTTCTGAAGAACTTGCAATTACCTGAAAATTTGGATTCTCTGTTTCATTTTTTCGGAGGAGAAACTGTGAGGTGGGAGAGATCTGTCGCCTTGTTTCGACATTCTGCTCCGCCCACTAATGTAAAATATATCAAGTAATCTGGCATATTTTTTCATTTTAGAAGATACCAACAAAGAAGAAAAAAATTGGTGATTTGAGTTGCTTCTCCCTGGATTAAGACGCTTTCATCTGTATCTCAATGGTCATAACTGGTTGAGATGGCGTTGAACTCATTAATGCCCTACCACGAGTCTCTGCAATGGTACTTCAGCCGCTTCGAAAACTGAAATGTCGGCAGACCTCTGCCCTCATCCGAGCAACAGGGTAACTTTCCTTCTGCCTTTCCATCGGGAAGGTCGATCGAACCGACGAGGAGGCCCAGTTTCGCCTCCCTCCCCGTCAGGCCAGGGGAAGAAATCCCCTTCAGGCCTTTTCTGGCCGGACTGGAAGAGGTTCCTCGTCCGGCTGCCAGCCTGACCGGAAGACAGCCCCATTGGGTGAAGGCCTCGTCGGGCAAGGAACGGCCGACGGGTAGACACCAACATACAAACAAATCACATCATCCCGCAAGGCTTCTATAGCAACATAATCTTGAAGCTGTCTACTAGTAGAAGGAAATTTGTGGGTAGACAGGAATGTGAAGGACGATGATCTCAAGAAAGCCTGCAGAAAAGTTGGCCATAACCATCCCAACAAGAACCCCATCAACAAGAAGAAAGCAGAAGCCAAGCCGAGATCTCCAGCCAACAGGGTACCTGAATCGACAATGACGACCTCACCATCTTCTTATTCACCGTCAACTATTGACAAATAACATCTGGATCGTGCATTCCCTGATCTGCAACTCTGGTGGTGTACAGAATGGGGCAAAATATAAGGAGCCCAAGGTCCCAATTCTTTTCCCTTGTTTTCATTGGTTCACGGATGAGAAACACAACCAAGAAAACTTGAATCCCCCAATGTTTTTTTTTTTTTTTTTCTTGTATTCTTCTTTTGGGTGTTCCTTACTTGGATTGGATTTTCATAAAGTCACGGGCATTGAGCTAATCAGAAAAAAAAAACTCTATTTAAGAGGCACCATGCATAAAATTTTAAATTTTTAAGAGACACGAATAGTAAATGAGAAAAAATGTTTAAAAATATTAATATAAAAAGAAGTTTTTTGAAGTCTATGTGGGCAATTGCCTCAACATAACACACACCTGCCTCAGCACTGGTTCGAAATAAATTGAATGGTGAGAGAGAGGGAACTGTTTATCTAGAGAGAGGGTCAGCACTGCAAGGCAGAGGAAGAACCCCCTCCATTTGAATCGCTGGGAGCCCGATCAAAAGCCGGCTGTTTGTATCACGAAGGAAGCTTCCTTTTTTTCTATATGCTCAAATGATTTTGAATGTTGTAAAAATGGAGATGCAAATCGGTAGAGACGTACATCGAGTTGAGCTAACTTGGGTTCAACTCGAACTCACTTGCATAAAGCTTCACTTAACTTGGTTATAAGCAGTGGCGGAGGGAGGGGGGGCTGGCCTAGGCCATGGCCCCACCCTGGCGAATGGAAAAAAAAAATTTATATTGAAAAAAAAATAATTTTTTAATTGTGCAATGTATTTTTTGGGTTTTGATTCAATTTGGCCCTACCCGAAACTAGAGGTTGGAATGTCGGCCCGCCCCGAAAGAAAATCCTGGCTCTGCCCCTGGTTATAAGCAAGTCAGCACAAACTTGAGTTATAAAACGAATTCAGTTTGAGTTACACGAGCTTGACTTAGTTTAAACTCGATTTAAATTCTGTCTTTCTTGTTTGTTAATTGGTAATCTTCGTTAAATTTACAGTTCTTATTTTCAGTTAAAAATATATATATATATATATATGAATCAACGGAAATAAAATTAAACAAGTCAGAGCTAGAGCTAACCTTATAACGCTCGACTCGAGCAACATGTAACTGGAGCCCTACTCGGCTTCTACATTTTTACTTTATTCTCGTGAAGAGAGATGGTTAAAGCATTTTGGTGTTTTGTTGAATATGACAAGTGCTTTTTCGTACATTTTCGTAGGATTTGATGATTTTCAAGTTTCAACCGGAGACGGTAACAGGGCAGTCATATGTGAGTTAGTTTCTAAAAGAAGTCGCTCTTTGTTTCGAGTGAGCGAGAGGATCATCCTACCACTAGAACCGAGCCCGAAGGCCCTTCCATTCTCATTGCCGTTGGGATCCTTAGCTGTGTCGGTGTTAGTGATAGAACGGTTTGTTGAACAGCATTTTGCAATTTATTCTTAAAAGAAACAATATATATATATATATATATATATATATATATATATATATATATATATATATATGTTATGGGACCAGGCGTAGCCACTGAGAGACCAAGCGTGGCCTACCTGCCTCCGCAAGTTGGCCTAGTCTTCCATGCAAGTTGGCCTACTCTTCCCTGCAAGTTGAATCCAGCAGAACTGACCAGAGTGTAAGCTGAGCTCCACCTTTTCTGAGAACCGTTTGAGCTCAAAATTGGCGGGCGGAGGATCTGGTCATCCACCACCATTAACTGTAGTTGAAGTCTTGAGGTTTCCTCTAACCATTTACCGTCATTCATTAGTAAGTTGTATCTGAACATTTTCATCGTCCACGCAGTTGTCAGTGCACCAATGAAGGTCCTAGCGATACCAAACATGAATGGGGCTCATGTGGTTAGGCCGCTAAGAAGCAAAGTCCCCCGACGCCGGCTTCTTTCCAAATCAGATGAGCTAGCTTCTTAGAAAACGCCCAAAAGGGAGCAGAGACGGAGCCCCCTCCATGCTTATTGCTGCAAAGAACAAAGCCAAATGAAGAAAAGTGGGATCGTAAGAGGGTTGGCTCAGCACCTTGTAGTGGCGCCGGTATGCAAAAATGAGTCACCAATACGCAAGTTAAAGCGCAAATGGGTAGCACCGGAAGGCACATAAAGTAGGCCTTGTACCTTAAGAGGGTCCAAGAATTGAGTGGGAGCTTCAATTATTTGTGGGGCGGCAGGTCTCCCTCGCTAACCTGAAAAGCAAGGAAAATGGCCTTAATATGCCCAATCGCCTGGCCAATTTAATTAAAGCATTCAACAAAGCTAAAGAAGGGACCTGGATATCTGACATGTTCACTAAGCTAATCTGCTAGAGAACCAAAGAAGATGTGGCTCTTAACTGTGTATAGGTCACAAAGTTGATGTGTTCTTGTGAGATTTTGGATACAAAGAAGCCAGAATAAATTAAACATGGGCACAAATGTACCTTTTTTGCATTAACAGGTTCAACACATCTAAAAAAGCTAGGTTGCTTATCTGATCCTTAAAGAAGGAAAAAAGCCAAGTCAAGAGCCTAATTCTGTAATTCATGCCCTAGTCTATGATTCATGATCTTCCATTAACAAAGCATATCCCAGGTTCAATTACTCAGATCGAGCTCGGCTCCACTCGTACTCAAGCTCTACTCGTTTAATCTCATTAACCAACTCATCATTTGACTTGAAATTTTAAGACTGACTAGAAAAAACCTATATCAAACAAGTTTGCTGAGTTTAATCGAGTCAAATTCATGTAACTCAAACACGACAGATTTATAAGCTCAAGCTCGACTCGTTTAGAAATGAGTTGAGTCATCTGGATTAGTCGTTGTACAGCCCTAAGTCAAAGTAGTAGGCTTTCTTTTCTTTGATAGGTTGAGCAAACGTTTAGTCCGAACTCCTGGTGTGGACTTTTCACCAAATCATACCAACCACAATTATTTTCTGGACCAGTTGGTCCAATTGCAAACCGGACCACACCGAACACTGCGAGGCACGGTGCAGGTCAATGTCAAGTCAATCGAAACCCATTGAGACAAGAACCGTGATTAGGTTGTCCTTACCAGCCATCAGTGCATGCAAGTCCACATGTGGGCTCATCACTGGGAGCCGCATATTATTGACTTCGACCTGATCAAAGGTCGTTGTCCCCTATTCACTATCCCATGAGTGGACTTGGTCATGGATTGACCCAGTCTTCCATATGAGCATGTTCAACGCGCCCCAGGTGTTGTTAATTGAGCTTTCGTCTTCTTTGGCGAAATGGTCGATGGAAAAATGAAGATGGTCAGAAACGGGAGCGGATCTGTGGATGTGTCAAATCACTATTTTAAGAGATTAATGTACATCAATTTGCACCTCCCATTAATGAAGACATGCATAGAGTGCGACCTACCAAGTCATTTTTTTCGCCTGCGGGTTAACTCTACATGGTTATGAAGGTGCCATTTTAGTTTGTATTTGGAAATCTTTTTGTGATAGTGAAAAGCAGATCAGTGTGACGGTCATGAACTCGGGAACACATTGTCTTCAAACCAAGAAAATCTTTCTGTGTTCTTCCATCTTTCTCTTCTTATGTTTTCTTCTTTCCTTGATGCGTTGGGAGAGTATGAGAAAGTCACGTTCCTAACACTTCTAAATGCACATAGCATCACAAGACGATGTTGGAGAGTGTACATCTGTTTCATAATCTCACTCGGCAAAGGAGCTAGAGCAAGTCACACCTTTATACAAAGACCAAAGACAGTTTGTTTACTGTACAAAGCATGAACTGCATATACATGGTTTTTCAGATCATTATAGGTGGTGAAATGATCGATAAAACAATCAAACCATCAAATCTCTCTCTCTCTTGCTAGTTGAGGAAAAAGGCTCTGAGATGAAACACCATGCATCGTGAATTAATAAATGAGCAGCTTCATCTCCAGGTTCTTGCCAATTGTTGACCTTAACCTCAAAGATCATATACCTCCGTCTTCCCATGCATCTGTTGCCTTAAGCTGCCTAAGATTATATGCTTCAACTGATTATACCGAAGAAACACATTACCGGCCTGCAAACTAAGCTACCATCTGCATTATAAACGAAGAAGTTTCATTACAATAAGAAAAAAAATGACAATGTTTATAATTGGTTACCAGAGCGAGGGAGCTCCCTTCAGTCCAAGTCGAGATAGCCACTACCAGACCTTGCTCCTGCTCCGCTCAATCGGCAGATTATCCATTCATCCAAGTTCTAAGGAGAAGCTGCCGGGCGAACGAGTCAGCAGCGAGGATTGGTAGAGAACCCATCCTGGAATGGACAGAAGAGAGCTCCTTCAAGCAAAACCGGACATCAGATTTTTCTTCTCCCTCAAAATAACTCAGCTTCTTCGTTCTCCGTATCAAGAGATCTGCTTCTGCGGCGGCTGTAGAATTATACACCGGTAATGCAATATTGAAGATATATCTAGACGTATACACAGAAGTACAGCAGCAACAAAGAAGGAGAGAATACCAGGAAATGGGGTGGCGGGCATTCCCTTATTTATAGGCTCCACTTAGGTGCCATCTCGCCCCCTCCACAAAATCTTACACCAGTCAGGTCACAAGATCTACCGTGCATATCTTCATTCAAGGAGCGCTGGTACAACTTAATTTTCGTATTGCCTTTCCCATGCTTTTTTGTACTGCTCCAAGTCTTCGTCCTCTGAGTTGCAGCAAAAACTTGAAAATTTTCAGGGTGGCGTTTGACTCAAAGTTACCATATCAATGGTGTGTGTGTATATATAAAGAGGAAAATAAACACTTATGAATCTTTATCGTTTTTTTGAAATGAATGCTTGACAATGAGGAAAGAGTTAGTATCTGTACTTAACATGCTTGACAATGAGGAAAGAGTTAGTATCTGTACTTAACATGTTATGTTTGTTTGAAGTTATGAATATTTTTCACGCACATAATAAGGCTTTATCAACCATCAATTAAATTAGTCAACCAGCTTAGAACTAATTTGTAAAGTTATATGTAATTGAAGAATGATGGCAACACAATTAAAACTTAGTTTGAATTTAAAGCCTTGAAGATGTGGGTGGTGAATTCCACTTGGCTGGGAATCCGGGCTGCTACTATTTGGACTCAGGCGTGAACGTGGTGTGGCCTCTACGGGCGGAGGAGGAGGACTGGACGCCTGCACGTACTAAAATATTCTCTGTCCCAAAGAGAAATCAGACACAGAGCTCTTCCTCCCCAGCAGAGCTGTCCGTCTCGATCACCCCCACGCCCCTTCTCCACCACTCCCTCTCGCCCCCTGATCTCTCTTGTCATTCCTTTGAACACCCCATTCTCTCTCTCTCTCTCTCTCTCTCTCTCTCGTTACTATGAAGAGACAACTCAGTGGTGGTCTTCGACGGAATACAGTAAGCAAAAACTGCACGTACCATCTTGATTTGATGGTGAGCAGAGTCTGTTCACAACAGACGTGTTCCATGTTCAATCTCCCACCATCTCATCTGCAGACCTTGATTAAAAGAGTCGTCATGTGAAATGATCATAATTGCAGAATCATCTCCTTTGTGAATTGGCAGCCCAATATTTTCGATCCATTTGCTCTCTCACTCGAATTGGACTCTGAATCGCTACTGTCTGAACATTAGATGCATGTCCGACTATTGCTGTTCGGCTAAAATATGAACTCTTCAGACTTAGTGTGCGAACTTGTCTCGTCAGCTCAAGTTCTTCATTTACAAGATGAATGAGTGGGTTAGAAGGAAGGGGCTCGTGACGTAAAGGATCAATAGTTTGCAGCCTTGCATTATAATGGAAATGGGAAAAAAGCTTAAGAGTTTCAAATCTAGGAGTGGCGGCAGTTTATATTCAGTTGTTGAGGGGAACGAGTCGGTAATGGCTATTTATTGGTAATGGTGTTAAAATTTGATGCAGTTGCGTTAACCAATTCCATCTGAAATGCAACAAAGATACTCTCATAATTCATATATCATTGATTCCTTTGTTGAAATTAAGCCAGCAAGAAGAGAGAGGTGTGAGGTGATGCTAAGATCAGGTCACCAGGTGTATCGAATATGTACACAGCAGAAATCTGCCGACTACACAAGACCTGCAGCTTTTGTTTTCCTTTAAAAGCAGATAACCTGGTCGAGATTCTCACTGGAGCGGTAGTGAGATTCACATTTGTAGAAAGAGAAAAAAAAAAATCCCAGTCATGATTTACAGAACTTGCGTAGAGCGGCAGTGAGGTTCGCGGTTCTTGAAAAGAAAAAAAAAAATCCCAGTCATAATGGAACCACTTACATCTAAGCCAAATCACATCCTGTTAAAAGGAATTATTCATGGTGCTTTACATTACTAAACCACTGGATATCATCTGTCATCCATGGTGGAGTAATTAGCGCTGTGTTTTAAGTTGATGGGAATAGTTTCTACCCACAACATTGCCTTGGAAAGCTAAAATCTGTATGCATACGGACCATTTCTGTCACTGCGATCGAGATGTGCTCCAGGCGTTGATCACGGCCTTGAACCGCCATGGTTTTTGCAGCTTTAAGTTATGTCCATCTTTTCTGCCTTCTGTCTTGCTTTTCTGTCCCGGTTGTGTAGTAGGTCTGACAAATTTTGCACGCCAGGGACTGTGTTCTACGTGTCCAACTGTGTTCCGCATCTTTTGAAAATGGATTCGACATCCATCGATTTCTATTGATTGTCATCAAATACCTCTGACGAATGCAGGGGCTATGACTTAATTAATCAAAGCCAGTCACCTTTGGAGAACACATCGATCTCTCGTAACAGTAAGACTTGTGAAATGAAAGCCCATGCCAATGAGTCGTAATGTGCAACTTACTCGAAATATAAAATTTAACTAGGATAAGTTGTCTTTGCTTTGGAGGGAGAATGAAGTTTCCCCATAGAGGGGAGGCAATGAAAATTTTTTTGTGTCTGAGTGAAGGCATAAGTTAAACAGGTAAAACACTTGAGAGAATAATGTTTTCCATTCAGACACGCCCCAGACATCTATTTCTTCAACTTTAGTGTCTTTCTAAGATGAGAAAACAACTGCGGACATTAACTTCAGATCAATATATTGTTTATATGAACCAGACAAAATCTTTAAAAATCTAAAAGCATGATATTGGGATAAACATTTGAAGATAAATAAAAGATCTAGAGAGAGAGAGAGAGATTCTACTACCACCCAAACAAAAATTATAATGTTAAGATCACATTAATCTTTAAAAGCATGGCTGCCTTGGGATTTTGAGAGCAATGCTATATGCCCACAACGAAAACGAATCCTACCCATGAAAGTTCTTCAACCTAGACATTAGAAATGGTGTTAAATCAATACTCATTTTTATACGTAGGTATACGGTTTGTTTATGGGAAGTATACCGAGTTCGGGTACGTATGGTCAGCCTGTGGACTTGTTGAAGGGAGTGATCCTGTCCTTACCTGCACCAAAGTCTTGTCACATACGGGCACCACCACCTGAGCTTTGACCCTATTTTTGGTTCCTTTAGACTTCCGAGTAGACTGATCAATCGCTCGAATCACGACGTCCTCAAACCCGTTCAGTGCAAGTTCCTGAAGCCCGTACAGTGGCCAGTTAAGATTCCAAGTGTAATTTTCTGACCCGGACCTCAGGATCGATCCGAATGCCGTCAACATCCACCTTTGATTGCACACATTATGCCAATCTACAGCTAGTACTGAAAAGGGCTTAGATCTCAATCTCCAAAAAATTTGAATCTCCAGGTCTGGAGTTGGATCTTTCTAGCTGCAATGCTGATCATAAATGGTATTGTGGTAGATCTCCATGTTCACTGCAGCGAGATGTGGTAGATCTCCATGAAAACCAATAACTTGGTTCATTCTCATGGATATGTTCTAGCTTTAGGGCTTTATACTGCTGAGCAGTCGGGAAAGCCTTTCGATATGGGTGCGGTTTCTTGAGTCACAGACCAAAAGAATTGTATATTGTTTCTCCAAACGATCCAAAGAGACCGGGTCATACAAAGCTTGGATAGAAACCAGGTTTTGTCATAACTGAGTTTCGAAGAAATCTTGCTTAGAAGTTTCGCCGAAAACCCGGTTTCAGGGAAAACATCATTTTGCCTGTCAAACAGGTTTCCCGCATGCATTCAATTCAAACACGCCCTTAGAAAAAGTTATTTTCCAAACTAACCGAGCTGTAATGAAGGGCGTCGTATTTGATGCTTAACTTGGCAAAGTGAAGAAGAAACTCATGAATCCTGATCTGGCTTGGCTCTGCTGCTGAGAGAACCTGTTTCTGAGAATGGTTTAAGCAGGTACCAACTTGTAGCCCGAAGTTAAGTGCAAGCTGGAACTGAGTACGTTATCAAGACCGGTCCGCGTCTCGATTCCTGGTTCTTCTGACTCCGATCTGATTGTTCAGGTAAGCCATACATGTCCTTCGTTTCAACTTAGGGATCCAATCTCAACCAGTTCAGAGCAAAACCTTAATCGCCATTGGAAGGCATTATTCTTGGACCGACGAGATAAACAAAACCCGGCAATGTTTCACCTGGCCATGGATGAGTAACATACACCTGCCTAACCACAATCGAAGCCAAGTTCCAGGCATTAGGCTAGGTCGAAGTCTCCAATGTCACGACCAAAGCAAATCAGATAAGACACTCGCAACTTTGAATGACATGTAAGCTGACCTTGACTTTGAAATTGGCTCGTGACGTGAACGCTTCGCTTTGTGAGTGCTTTGTCGCATCAACCCATTAACAGTACACCATTACTTGGATCCATAATCCTTCCAAAATGTTGTTAAATAGTTTGACACACTGTATCTAGATGCTTGTATTCCATGTGAGGACTTCGTTCACAAAACGGCATCGCCGGATTCGATCTTTTAAACTATTTTTTAAGCCCCAGACATCTACTAAACGACTGCATGGCATCAAATTTCAGGCTTCCAGGACAAGTCTGCGACCTATTTTACAACGTTTCAACAATGGTGCCTGCATGGAGAATCGCACAACCCGATCCAGTGAACCAAATCTCCCACTCCTGCACCAGCCCTTCGGGTCCAAGGTGGTGTTGATGTCATATACCTCAGGGAATGAATGCGAATGCGGTGAAGGGTCACATACCATATAAATAAATACATACAAGCCTAGTTATAAAGAGGCACCTGTGAGATACATAACAGACCTCCATCATTTTGGAAACGGCCTTAAATCCAACCATGCAAAACGAATCTGACGACGAACATATTCGCTTAGTGATAAAACTCATCAAAGTGCCTACTGTTAAAGAAAAAACCAATTTTATACATCTGTTTCGATATGCAACTTGAGCAGGCAGCACATCAGGGTATCGATTTCAATATCAATGGCAGACAAACCCATTTCATTGAAGTAGTTGAATCAAAACCCCGCGTTCTCTCCTTCCATTTCATTGGAACATGATGCTAGACAACCAGCTACTCAAAGAAGCGGCATGGCACAAAATATGCCGACAATAACAAAAAAGGATTCCTTGGGCGAGGCCTATAGCATATAACCTCCATTTCTTCCCCCTACATGCTTCATCGCGGATTATAAGAGCTTCCCAACTGGAACTAACGTTCAAAACCAAAAGAAAAAAGCGTAGCAATTCGGATTGCTTTAGACAAAGAATATATTCAGACAACTGCGCACCTACCACTGTAGAAAATAGCAGGACGAGAAAGAATCAAACGGAAACAATTTTACAAGACGTGATGAGTTTCCCAATACCTGCTAAATGGTGAAACTGCTTCACCATAGCCAATTTGATTATTCCTACAGGTACACAAAATGATCGCAATTCCTACAGCTTCGAAGACAGACGGTGTCATAGAAAATACAACCCCTTGGCAGCGAAGTGAAACACAAGTGAGGGAAAACTCACAAATACATAGTAAACCAATGGATAAAGCTGGTTCCAGATCATATAGACAGATGGGGAGCTGAACAGAGGGTTTTCAAGCGTCTACAGCTGCAATGGTGTCAATAATTCTGACAGCCTATTGTAAGTAGGACGCTGATAAAATGCTTTCGGTTAACATTTTCACGATAAATTCAATGGCAGTAGCCTGTGTGACAACTTTGCATCAAAAGCAAAACATCGTGACAATTAGAATTATAGGAGATACATACGCCGTGGAGAACTACTAGAACTGCAACCATCTATGAACAGATGGAGATAGGAGCACATTTTGTTCCAAATTCGATGATGAATACTCGGAAACGAGAGTCGATCGCTGACGTTCAACCAACGTTATACAGAATTCACGCCGTTGCTTGGCAAAAGTGCAGCGGTTGCCCCGACTACAATGAAGCTTTTAATTAATAGCAAGAACGACAAACCTCAAATGTTCAACATTAACGAAAAACTCTCAAACTCATGAGAGATCCTAAAAACATTTGCAGGAAAGGTTTTGAAAGTAACTTTTAAAGTCTACGCAGCACAGTTACACCAGCCCCCACAAAGAATAACTCCATTGTTGATCACATCGTTCATTAAGTATCAGGGTCTGAAGGAGATAGAGTAGACATGAGAATAAAAATCGCCTTTGTAAACTACTCGAACACCGAGGAGAATCAATGGGTTTGATAAAAATATATTGATATCTTTCAGTAAAACTTGTCAAAATCACGTGCAGCTACAGAACTAGTAGTCGAGCCTGATCGCCAGGAAATAAGAACGCCAATGGAGACATTGACCAGTACTGCAAAGACAACACAAATTCTTAAACTGTAATGTGTGCCATGAGGGAGGAAATACCCTTGCAACAGATTACTGGCCAACGTTATCAACCAGAACGGCAAATATAACAAATGAAAGTTGACATCACTTAGTTAAATACTAGTAACAGTTTTTGAGTTAAATCATCTATTTTCAGAAGAACATTACAGCATCAATACGTAAGAAACATCCAAATAATCACCGAACTAAAATCAGATCACATTGTACTGAGGGTTTTCCTTTGAGTGGTGTACCATTTATGCTGTCATGCGATGGCAAACTGCTTCACATGTTTCAGGCATGCGTGGCATTTGCTGCAAACCGGAGCTTATGCCACAGGTTTCTCCACGTAACAGCCTTGTTCAGGAAACATAGCTAACAATCTTATGAAATCACCATAACGTACAAGCATATATCAGGGAGGAACATGACATCAAGACGGCCGGCCCGATCATCAAGTTACGCAGGCCTACAGATTCATGTCGGAGGAAACAGTTGTGGCAAGACTAAACAAATGAAATAGCAGAGACCAGTAAAAGTGGTAGTACACTTTCACAAGAAAAGCATCTAGTTATTTTTATTAAATTGTTTGTCCTTGGTTTTCGTAACAAAAGGGACAAGGCCCGGCCCTCTCTTCATTTACCGGTCTATGGTCTCCTTTCGAAATGAATTATTCCCTTGGAATGTAATTCTTAAAGCGCAGCTTCTTGAAGAAACAACCTAAACATTCCATACACACTCATGAATGGCAGCAGATTCGGATCTTGAAACACATTGAAAAGAAACAATATGGATCAGGTAATCTAATTATGATATTTAAAAAAAAAGTATATATATAACAAGCGTCAGACATCAACAAGATAACTTAGGAAGAGAAATCACCTGGTCCCTTCTCCTGTCTCTAAGTAAGTTTAGTAAATAAGTGATGATATGCCAAAGCAATCACATTTCGAGCTTCAGACGATCACAAAAAACACTAAAGAAATTTAAGCCCAAAGGTTCTGCTTCTGCAGTAGATGGGGAGGCTGGAGAACAGCAGCTGTGGCGTGCACCCGGTTCGAAAAAATAATAATAAAACTATTTAAGATGCCAAAGAAAATATACCTTCAGGAACCCGTCCCCAGTTGACGTCCGCAGTTCTTTTAGGCTTAGAATCACCAAGAGAAAAAAGGATAATAAAAGAAAGATGTTCCAAAAAGCACAGTTTCCTGACTGTAGTTTCAATGAATATTCCTGCAAAAGCAACAGCTATTTAAGCCCTGAACTCCTTGGAATAGGGTTAATATGTCATCACCAGCTTCAAGGGTTACAGAGTTCCACTTCATTCATTGTCCTAAAATTTTAGGGGGTATAGCACGCCTTCCTACTCTAAGCACTTGATATCAACAAAGCAGCGAATAGACAAATACACAACAGTGATCAACGGACTCCTAAAAAGTTTGAAGAAACACACACAGACAAAACAATGGTCTGAGAAAACCTATATGTTATCAGGAAAAAAAAAATTAAGATTATTATAGACAAAGCAACTATTGACTCGTGACTGCATAAAAAATTTGCAGATACTAACCTTACCGAGCAAGGAAGCATGTAATAAGGATCAGGAGCCAAGACTACTTTACTCATCCTATGGTGCTCTACCAATCGACTTTAACCGTCTAGAAAAGTAATGAATCGGCGTACTGACAAGACGGTAAAGGCAATTCACGTACTCCAAGGTGGCAGGCGCGGCCATGGCTGTGAACAGGTGCTGGTCACCGCCGACCCAAACTTTAGCCTTACAAATACTACCATCAGGCTTGTTATATGAACAGCAACAGAAAATTGATTTTCTTGGCTGGGAATAGGGAAATTATTGAAAGAATCGTACGATGGACATCTGATAATGTAAGAATGGAATCCAAACCATCAGATTTGCGGGTGAGTTAGCCAGACATTCATCAAGCACTTAAATGAGGACTCGTTCTAAGGGTTTACTGAATGTGACGATGGGCTTGCCCATGCTTCTACCCAACCATCCATCGTTTATTAGAAGTAAGACCAGGAGGAGAGAGATAGAGAGAGAGCGCGAGAGAGATGACTGATAACCATCGTTTCGCAATGGAAACTGCGGTGAAATGGAAAAGTAGAGCTCCCTTCAATCCAAAAAGGGGCCTGACATGAATGATGCAGCTCCTGAATCATGCAAGCCACAAGCCTATCCGAGTCCTGAAGCCCCCCGGGTAGGACAGTGGAATCCATAATTCAGCAGCTCTATCCATTCAGCAAGAACCTCATTTGGACTCAAAGGAGCTCTACCCATCGTCTTCATCATGTCATCACCATCTCAAAAATTAAACAACCGCCAACAGAAGAAAATAAAACCAGAAAAGCGAGAATAAATCTACAAAACTGAACCAAGGAAGGAAACCAGGGAAACGAAGTAACTGCTGAAAAAGGCAATAGAATAGTTAAATGAACTTCAAGAAATTTCATCACCATCACCAGAGCGTTGAAAAATCGAATACTTGAAACTAAACAACTATGCAACGTCACAGCATATTGAATAAAGATGTTGAAAAAGCATAGAAGTAGAGGTTGAACTCAATCATTTCTGCAACAAAACTCACACCCACGAAAGGTTGAAGATCTAGAGGAGCAAACGCCATTTTAACTTCACGAAGGACAAACCCCAACCACATCAACAAAGCTAAAGCCAGATAGAAATATCTTTGGGGGTTGGGGAGGGGCTGAAGCCCGTAACAACCAATGGAGGTCCACGCAAATCTCAGCAACCATCCTCGACCACAAAGACAGGAGGAAGAAGACGATGAGGACAAGCCAGCATGGAGCTAGAGGACAAGCGGACCACGAGGCTTGACAACATCACTCAGCCAAACAAAAGAAAGAAGCTCTAAAGAAGACAGAAATTTAATTTGGAGGTCGGAAAAACTCCCCTCCCCACCACCCGAGTCCCATCCACGCCAGAAGAAGAAAACGAAAATTGTTTGGCCTCAGGAACGGACGACCCAAAAGTCCAGCAAGAACATCGAGCAAGACCCGTGAAAGCGTGAAACGGAACTAGCAGGAAGGGGCGGAGAGAGAAAGAGGTATCGGTGGGGATGGAGATAAACGACGCGACAGGTGGGCGCAAAGTAGGCCGAGTTTCGTCCTGCCACCGTCGACAGGCCTCGAGAAACGCCTAGATTCCCGGAAGGGTTGATTGGTGTTCGCATGTGATGAGAGGGAGAGAGAGAGAGAGAGAGGAACAAGGCAAGGATCAGACGAAGCATACGCCGAGGCGAGGGAGCTGTCAGGCGAGAGAAAAGAACAAAGAGAAGAAGAGAAACGAGGGTCGACCGGGTTTAAAAAGAAGGATCACAGAGGGAGGGAGAGAGACACACACCAGATGCTACGGTGGTAGAGAAATGGAAAGAGGAAGAGACCATGGGGAAGATGGTTTCAGACACGTGTCCGAAGCTGTGGGGAGGTGAGCGGTCAGGAAGCCGAAGGGAGAGGGATGAGTTAAAGAAGGAAGGGCAATCATGGCGTTCATGTTTTCGGTATCTTAGGGTTTCCCTGAGCCGATCTGCTTTAATCAAATTTAATTATATTGAGGAAACGAAGAGAGGGAGAGACGTTGACGTGACGGAGTACAGTGACGTTAGTCGGCCGGAAAAACAAGGAGGCCCGAGTTAGAGAGAGAGAGAGAGAGAGAGAGGGGGGGTTGGCACTCAACCTGACCCGCCCTCCTCCTCATCCAACGCCTTTCTCTCTCTAACGCCACCATGGGCTATTATTATAAGACAGCAAAATCCAACAATAGATTTTGTTGCCGGTTGGTTCCTCTCTCTCCCCACATGGCCTTCTTTTGCTTTTCCCCGCCGGCCGGTGGAGGAAGGCAGATAAACGAACCCAGCAAACACTACACGGAGAACCCGCCGGACTTTATTAGGGTTCGCTTAGATTAGATCCTGCCACAGGGGTGCACACTGGGATTCGAACCATGAACCTCTTCCCTCTTGCTTGTGCCTAAAATCTTTCCATGACTTTCCATGGCTGGATTAGGCTGGCGGTTTGGTTTTTTCTTCTTTTTTTTTACTTTATTAAAGAGAAGCAACCGAGGAGCAGTACTTACGTTTCAGCCCACAGAACATGAACAAGGCATGGATTACGTTTGAACGGAAAATTTTTTCAGGGCAAAAAGTCGGCCCGGGGAGTCCAAAGGAAAAAAAAAAGCACCTCAAAACTTATCTCAGAAAACAACAACAAAAACCCTTCTCTTTCCCTCCCCCTGCGATGAGATCTGCAACATTGGCAGTCTTTGGCAACATTGCTACCTGCAGCTTCATTCTAAATTGACAACAAGATCAATTATCGTTTCGATGTAGGGATGTAAACAAATGCAATCTGGATCTGCTAAAGAAGGTGGCGAATGAAATCTACATTGCACAACGTGAAGACTGAAGAGCTCTTCCTTGAGGAGATCATTTCTGATACGTTTTTGTTTTCAATATTTTGCGTCAATCCTCGTTATTCAATCTGCTTGGATCAGCACGGATAAACTGAGTTGCAAGTATTTGTTGTCTGATATATTTTATTTTAAGCACGAAGGCTTTCTGCTAAATTTTGTGAGGAATTCATTTGTTCTAAAAGACGGGAGCGTATATAACCAGTTTCGCTATAGTCTCATACTTCAATGGCTTTTCAGCGGATATCTTTTGTACTTGCAAGTTTTTTGCTTTTACTTTGCTTCTCAACTCGAAAGTTGTCACAGTTCCAACTCCAACTCTGATTTGATGTCACGCATTTCCTTATCATCGATCCATTTGGTGCTCATATAGATTCATAATTACATTACAACTGTAGAATCGAGCTTCTTAATTTAGAGAGAGAAAGAAAGAGGGGGTAGATTTAGGAAGCAGTTGGATGACACCCTCAATAACGCTGTTTTGTAAAACATGAGGCTTCGTTACAACCTGGTTTTTTAATCCATTTTTAAAATTATATTTGCAAGTTTGGATGGAACATCCAAAACTGCACGTTTTTTGTGAAAAAAACTTGGGTTTTTGAAGACCATTTAATTTGCAAATTTGGTTTTTCAGGAGCCTAGTTTTGACCAACAGCCAAACATTCCTTAAATGGAGTTTTGGAAGAGTTGGATGTATCTTCCCTCCAAATATCCATTTTAAGGTTTTCAAAAAGCACCCTTAAACATTTGAATTAATAGGATGATACAACAATGCTGAATACAGAATAACACCCACAAGAATTGAACTGGGGACATGATATTCTCGTGTGGCAGGTCCGACCAGTTACACTACACATTGGTCGTAGAGAGGGAGTGTTCACTCTAAAATGTCTAAGAGGGTGTTCTCTGGTGATACCCTCATCAGCTAATCCAATTTTACGAAAACTTCATTTAAAGAGCTTTAAAAACTCGATTTATTAGCTCGGGTAATACACCTAAAACATAATATTTTTCATTAATAACCTTAAGAGGTTAGGTTTTTTACTTCCTTCTATAACATAATGCTTTCCCAAAGCTAGGTTTCCACAAAAACAGTCTTCATGGCACCCAGTGACTCTAAATGAGTAACTTTGCTTACAACACTTGGTTTTGAGTGTCTTGGGGTGTCGTTCTAATGCCCCAAAGCTTCGGCGAAAATGAATTAAGAAAAGTCGATATGAATCTGGTGATGATATAATTGGAACAGCCACGATGCAAGCTGTCTCGGATCTCAAGAAAAGAGTACGAAGGGCGAGAGATGTGCTAGAGCAACTGTGGCTCCTCGGTTTTGGAAAACATTTCATATTTTATAAACCTGCACCACCTTTCGCCCATTCTTTATTTTCGGTGTCTTCTCTCCTTTGTCCTTTTATTTTACTTTCTTCTTATTCCCCCTCTTTTTTATTTGTGTGAAAGGATTCAAAAGATACTTATTTTTAGTATTTCCAAAGAAAAAGCCTAATTACCAGGTCAATGCAACACCCCAACGGATCCCTAAGCCATATTTCTATGTGCATGGTGCGGCGTTAAAAGGGCGCTGATCCATCTTATTATTGCAATAGAGTCAGAAGGTTTTAGTCCATCTTCTTATTGCAATGGATAAAGTGCACATAAAACTACTGGGCACTTGCTTAGGTGTGGTGTTGGCACGACATATGACTATGTTGGAGTCCAATATCATCATAATAAAACTTTTACAAGGGTTTGCATCGGCTGAGGTGTAAGTTGCCCACACCAGCCTCATGGTAACCCCACTACTGATCTTCGAACCCCTCCATGTGCCTCGAGCACAAAGAACATTTTTGGATGCTTAAAAGCACTGCTCCTGCATATTATTTTTTTGACAAAGTTTTGTGTGTTCATCAAGTATTAAGCCACTTTGAGTTTAATTATGAAAATCTTTTTCAAGACCAAGCCACAGGAGGAGCCGATTGATGCGCTAAATGGTAACAATATGATACTCTAATTGATGGGTGTATCATGACCCATGCAAAAACATAGCTCGACCTTGGGAGTAGGGGGGTAGTAGGGGAGAGCTTCGGCCCTTCTTCGGGTGGCTTCTGCTTTCCCGAACAAAACAGTATTTGAACCTCAATGTTTTGGGCTCACTTCAGACATGAAATGCTTAGATGAAAAAAAAGAAAGCGGTTATAAGAGAAAAATATATATAAAAACTCATTTTTATGTAAAGAGAAAAATGTGTGAAAGATTTGCAGAAGAATTTAATTGGTCAGTAGCAGTTAGGTTTGAATTACCTTATTCATTGGATGAGCCTAAGGTGACAGGGGCACTAGCCCTATTGAGGAGAGGCAGTCCATGTGTCTAGCTTCACCATCTATCAATGTTTTCCTCCATTTTCCTCATAACAGATAGGTAGTTATTTTCTACTTAAGCAACTAGTATCATGGTGGCACCAAATCAGACTTTTTCTACCAAATATTGTGTCCAATACAATGACAGTCAAGCTAGAGCTATCATCTCTTGTCGCTGCAAATAAAGTTTTATCCTAAAAAAATCATTCCTTACCCTCCCAAGTGCAATACAAAAATCTTGGGGGTGTTTGATTGTCCCTTGTTTTAAATTTTTAGGATTTGAGATTCATGGAGTTGAAATCATACCCTCCTCCGATCCTAAATCATTATTTTCTCAATGCAAAAAGATAAAATAAAGGTTTCAGGTTTGAATTTTAGGTTAGATCCCTTAGATCCATAACTATAGATCTTATCATAGATTTTTTGCAATATCAGCAAAAGCATACCACGTCAACCCTACATCAGATTCATGGATTTTAAATATGAAGTAGTCGAACAACCCTTTAGAAGGTGTTCAACATGAAGTACATTGCACTATTGGAATGCATGTTCTTAAGATGCATATTCCAAGACCACCGTGTTTTAGTTTTCAAAAACATGGCGTGATTGTGAATGTTGTTCCTAAATCTAATTGAAAATTTAGGGTTCTTGGGATCATGGATATTGCGGCCCAACTGCTAAAAGCTTTATTTGAAGTCAGTTTGAAATTAAGCAAGTTATTGCTAAAAATGAATGGACGTGCCAGATTTGATCCATTTGTATCCTCACCTAAGAGGCTAAACAAGATTTTGTTTAGGTAAATTAAATCGAATATGATCAAACGTTTTGTATAAGTTTAAGTTCCTACCGAAAGAAGACCAAGAAAAGGCTCAAGCAACAGAAATTTCATTCTCTTAGGTAGCGTTTGATAGGCTGAAATTTTACTGTAGCACAGAAAATTTAATTCAAATTTTCAAAATTTTTCCAGTTTCATCAAACATGGATTTTTTTTTTTACCGTTAGGGCTCAAAACGGAATAATATTTCCGAAAGAAGGGAGGAGGGAGGAGGAAGAAAGGAGGGAGGAGGAGGAAGGGAAGGAGGGGGGAAGAAGAAGGGGGCGAGGGAGGAAGAAGGGACGCGGAGGAAGAAGGGCAAGAGGGAAGAGGAAATTTGTTTTCAAAAATTTAATTCCAAGTTAACAAACGATGAAATTTGTTTTCAGAAAAATAATTTCAAGTTAACATACACAACCTGGTTTTAGAAATATGAAAATTTATTTCCCATTCACCAATTCTGGAAATAAATTTCTAGAAACTTCTTCCCCGAAACATATTTTCAGCCATCAAATGCTACCTTAAAGTTTAATTTAATAGTTGAATTTAAGTGGATATGAGTCCAGTTATATAGGACAGCCCCATGAAATTCCAGGTCAGGTCACTGAATTGAAAATTTGTTAACTATATGCTTAGGACCCCATGAAAAAAAATTCTGACCCTACGGATATAGTTTAACTAAAGCCAAGAGAAACACCTATAAGTTGTTAACAAAGCTTTCTCTTGAAAAAAATCCATAGAAAACGTTGGACTAAGCTCTTTCTAGAGCAATGATAAATAGGTGTTCTTTTGTCTTTTTTAATTAAAAATAGCATTGGTTCTCTATTATAAATAAAGAGATAATGTAGTGCTTGATATGGCCGTCGCATAACCCTACCAGGCTTTGATATGAACACTAACAAACACTTGAAAATTTTACCACACGTATCTAATTTTTAGTTGATCAAGAAAGGATATGCCCAATTTTCATGTTTGGCATGCCTATAATATAACGATATGATTGGTGGATCCCATCCTGCCTTCTAGTAGCTTCAATTTAAACCAAAAAATGGTTGAGAACCAATACAACCAATCGTTCAACAATCTCATTTATAAGTTTTATAAGATTCGACACAATCTTAAATATAAGACTAAACTTTTAGAATGTTGTCATCTGCCCCCCTTTAAGGTACAACTATCTGCGCACATAGGACCTAGTTCAAGTGTTGAACTGGTTTTAATACCACTATAACAATTCATCTATCAGTTCCCAACCTTCACCATCGCAAGTTCAATTTCAACTTGAAAAAAGTTAATAACCAAGACAACTAATCGCTTAGCAATCCTATTTATAAGTCCCCCAAAATTCTTGACAATGGTAGATGAGAGACAAAACTTTTACAATCTTACACACATAACCATGTTTCTTATTCAATTCAATTCAATTCAAAATTAACATGTTATTTGAACTAAAAGATATATATATATATATATATATATATATATATATATATATATATATATATATATATATATATATATACACAATGATTGGGGATGCCTTGAGTTGTGGTGCATAATAAAATGCTTATATGCATAATTTATGCAACCTTCCAATCACTTGCTAAATAAATTAAACTAAAAATCAGTAACTCACATTCGTGGCATGCTACTTTGATATGGTAGAACATGTTCATGTTCTACTTCATAGAGATCGCTCTTCCGCAAATTGAAATTTGACTTGGCAAATGCATCTTCTTTTCACAATCCGGTAAACATATTGTTTACAAAATCAAGAAGAGTTCAATAAAATGATAAAAATTCTTCAAGTAAATATTTCATGATGAACCTAGAAGAATGGAACTCCTTCATCCTAGCCGTACGTGGTTGTTTTTCACCAACAACAATAAAAGAGATCAACCTTAACATGGAGTTTAGGGCAAAATAACGTAAAAACGGTAAAATTACAATAACACCCCTTATAAAGTTAGGAAAACTTTGAACTTATTAAATTGGGATCACACTCTCTACTCCAACGGGTGCATGAGGACGGATTGAAACTGTCACACCGGCAGTCAAGGTTCGATTCCCATGAGCAACATTAATGATGCACAACTCATTTTGCAATATAATGCTCATTATATGGTGCAGACATCTCCCCACCTTAAACATCTTATCCGGGCAAGCTTCGACTCTTTAGGAAAGAAATCTGGTCAAACCTAGCCGCGAGTCATGTCGCTTTTGACTCTCCTCTCATGCGGCTTGACTCGGCTCGGTTTGCCCCTAACTTATCCAATTCAGGTTATTTTAAAACTCAATCGAGTCGACGAATCAATTCACCGAGCCGACGAGTTAACTCACTGAACCCATAACTCAATCATCGATCCGAATTCGAATCACCAGTTCGCCAAATTATGAACATGACACCCACTAAGTTTGCCGGCCCCAGGTCGACTTGTACCTCTAGTTGACCTGTTTTTCAACAAGTGTTGCGATGTGAAACACTTCAACGTCAAGCGGAGTAGTATGTGCTGCCAACTAACAAAAAAAAAGTTCGAATAGGGGACCTCTTGCTACGTGGCGTGAAAGGACGCTAACGGCTTCTTTTGTGGATTTTCTCCGAGATGGGAAACTCAATTGTTTTCCTCTTGTACTTGGTGGGCAAGCAACTTTATAAATGCCAATCTTTTTACGCAGATTCATATATTTCCACCTCCTCTGTCTTTATCTCTCTCTGTTTCTGCAGTAACTTGGCTCTCAGAACTCCCTGGGCCCTGGCCGCCGAATTACGCTGGTGAGTCTTCTTTTTCCTTGTTGGGCTTACCGGCTTCTGTGCTTCCGTCATTTGTTTTGGTAGAGACGAGGTTTGAGGTGTCTCCCTCGTTAGGGTTCGGGGCTCCGACTTCTCTTTCTCCTCAGTGGTCGTCTTTTTTCATAAACTCCTGCTGGTGATCGGGAATTTCTCTTTTGAGGGATTGGGTTCCATTTCCTGTCTTACTTAGCCGCAGTTATTCATATTTGGTCTCCGTTAGAAGGCGCGAAGATGGTCGGGAGCGCGTCGGCGTTAGGCGTGGAAGAGGCTTCCATTCAATTGAACCATTTGCAGGTGGATCAACATCCTGAAACGGCCGACGATGGCGCGGTATGTGAGCTTCCCGGTCATGTAGTAGCGTCTTCCTTTCTTTTCTTGAATTTGGTTTGGAGTCGCGTTTCGCGATCTTATTGTTTTTTGTTGTTCGTGGCGATTGGAAAAGTGGAGCAACCTTTGCGTTTCTAGTATGTTATTTTTTTGGAAGATCGTTTTTGCTTTACTGTGCTCGTGGAATGCGATTGAATGTTCTTATCGGCTTGGAGAGTTAAGCCAATCATGTCCGGATAGGCCCATTTCATATGTTTTTGGTATGCCACCTAGCATGTGCGAATACTGGAAGTCGAAGATTTCTGAGAATCTTTCTTGTGATTATTGCGAATTCCTGTGGTGTGACTTCTCTAAGGCAAAGATAAATTGGGAAAGAGTTTCAAGCTTCAAAATTTTCTACCATGTCAAAAATACTGTCCAACCAATTGTGGGTCTCATTGCTTCTGGAACTGCATTTCTATTGCTTATACGTTATTATGATGCACCATGTTGACGATTTTTATCGTGGTGTCCTTCCATCACTTTGTCAATGCGACTTATTTCGCTGTTGAAATAGGTGTGTGTGTTGCTCTTCTTCTATTATCGCTTGTTATACCCTCTTAAATTCGACGCTTCATGTTCCCATTTTTTTTCTTTTGTTCTTTTTTTTTGGCTTGTGTTCATTACGGCAAATATATTTAAAAAAAAACTCTGAGGAAACTTATCACGTTCGTTTATTTGCTAGTTGCGTAAAAACTTCTGGTTTGAGTATAGTTGCAGGAGTTCTATTCGCAGACCTAATAAACTTAAAGATCACTGGTTTAACTAAGTTTGAGCAGCACTGCAGCAGGATATACTGTTTTATTCTGCACACTGTTACTGTCGCTAGTTGGCAGTTGTATTTATGTTATTCTTGAATGCTACCGGGATATAGTTTATTGATACCTTGTGCTGGTTCCATTATTTTGCTTATTCCATATACAGACTCTTTTATGGGATGTCTTTCTATTAGAATTGTTAATTTTTTCGATGTCCTAGGTTTGTATGTCATGTGGATGGTTTCTTGAATCGCTTTTCCTGTTTTTTACTTTTTTTCTTTCCAAATAACTACCTAAGATAAAGAAAAAAGATAACTAAAATAACCAGACTGTTGATCTCACCTGTAGAGTGCAGTTACTAAGAAGAAGAAGAAGAAAAAGTCTGTAGCTCCAGTGGAGGGTACAGTGAATGTGGAGCCCAAAGAAAGTGATCAAGAAGTTGTCACCACTTCGACATCCTTGCAAGAAGATGAAGAAGAGGTGCAAGGTGATGGTGCAGGTATGACGGATATTTACTTCCAGCTTTGTTAAATATGTCAAAGTCTGTGTCAGTAACGTGAATATAACATTTCTATAGTGCCTCGGTCTTTGACAAACTAAATTTAGGATAATAAATGAAATTCATGCACCTTTACCAGAATGCACATTTTAACTGCTGGTTATATGAGTGCATAGACATATTTGTGCGGAATGTTATGTCACATACCCTGAAAACGCAACAACTAAGAGGCAGGTTTTATGAATGTCATCTTTCTTATAACTGGTGTTGTAGCCTCTAGGTAAAATAGCATATCGTACAATACATTATATAATGTAGTTGCAAGAGAAACTGTATAAGGTGTAAGTTATGATGCATCCCCATATCATATGTTATGGTAAGACAATATGGGGTGTAACTTATGTTACACAATGAGATCATAAAAAGTATCAAAGATGATTCCTTTTTTTCACTCAAAGTTATATAATTTTTTTAAGATTAAACTGGTGTTTAAAAGCTCCATTGAGCCGACTGAGTTGACTTAATAACTTAGTTCTACTAAAAAAAAATCAGGAACTGTTAAGACTCAGTAAGTTATGGGATGACCAGGCCGAATCATGTGAATTTCAGCCGAGTCAATTGAGTTGTTTGCCAAACCAGTCGAGTCACGGGTGGGCTTAAGAGTTATTCATGAATACCATCTCATGTGCATACTACTCAATATTAAATAATATATATATGCACACATGCACAAACTCTCTGTAGTCAGATGTTATGTATATATGCATCTACATTATTATACATATAATGTGTGATATATCAATGTTATGTTTAAATGGACTTTATGTGAAAATTTGAAGTAAAAACCAGGCTGAGTCACTGAGATGACCAGTGAGTCACTAGTCATTAGACAATTGTCTTTGAAGTCGAGTCCCAAGTCACTGGGTTTGTAAACCTAGGCCTGATATCAAGTTCATCATGAAAGTCATTCTTACACATCTACAGTAGAAAAAAAATTAGGGCTGATTTCATGCCAACAGGAAGTGCTTTCATGGTTTTTCTGTTTTTCCAAAACAAAAGGTACAAGTTTTATGGCCATTAAATTGTGTCAAGGTTCCAAGGAGTAAGTGATATGTAGTAAACGTTTATTTATTTGATACCTGTTTAAGTTTTGAAAGTAATTAAAGTGGTCAATTTTGATTATTCTTAGTGAAAGAATGTTTGTTACAGGTAGCTTGTACTTGTTATCTCCTTATGTTTATGAATTCATGTTTTTCCACAAGGAGACTTTTTTTTCCTATTTTCCTTTTTCTTTTTTCTTTACCATTTTGATCTTTAATTGTTTGTTATGACTATAAAATTAAATTTGTCACTTTTATGTTATGTTATGTTACATGTTGGTACGTCTTTGTTATTCATTTCACTATATTACTGTGACATTCTACCACGATAAGATAATATCCCATTTGGCTAATCTGTTTAAACATTTGGATAACCACCTATTTGTGTGTGCTCCTTTATGCTGCAATTACGGACCTGACCATCCCAGAGGCAGTCAAAGTTGCACCCAGAAAAACTGGGTTGATGATTCTGCAAGGTTACAAATAAAACGTTATTTGTCTTAAGAACAAAGACTTTTGTAAATGCTTCTTTATTGTTTTTTCATAAAAAATGCTGAAAACTATTGTGCTCAGGTGAATGTTCCCTTTAAGACTGCAAATGGGGACCTTAATACAGAATCTGACCTGTCTGGTACATGATGTATTGGGATTCTGTAATTTTTATGTCGTAAAAATGGAAAGATTGATTTTATGAATTTGACTATACCTTGTCGGATGAAAATCATGTTTATTATTTTCAGTTATCCTTTAAATATGTATTTTTTATTTTTAATATTTTTTTATTTGTTTCAAAATATATGAAAATTATTTTTTCACAGAAAAATATTTGTTTGTACTTCATCGTCTAAAGAGTTTGTTGTTTCTGAATGAGAAATGCTAAAAATGGTCATGTTATAAAATTTTAAGTGTCTTAAATGTCTATTTGTTTTTTTTTTTTAATCCTGAATTCTCCAAGTACTATATCACATCATAAAAAGAAAAGTCTCCCTTCACAAGAAGTTGCTTAGAATGATATTGATGATGTCGAATCAGGTATTCATTAATAGTCATTTAGTATTTTTCGTGCAAAAATATGAAGAAATACATACAAATTTTGTCAAGAATAAAACAAACATTACAAAATAGATCATAACGTTGACAAATATAAGGAACTTTTGTGTTTTGTTTTTTTAATTTACTATGGTTTCAATTCTATTGATTTGAAAAGGTTGTGACTTAATGCTATTGTATTATGCAAAATGACAGCAATATCACGATGTTTCAAATGTTGTCACATTGGCAACTGTGCCAAGTTGTGGGATTCTTCATATCATACTTCAAAAGGATAGCATTTCATGCGGATAATTTTTACTTCTCTTTTATGTAGGAAGCTATTCTTGTTTGCTGTGTATCTTGTATGAATGGCTTATATTTTTCTTTTCTCAAATATTTAGCGGGTTGTTGAATGGCTTATAATTCTCTATCTTTCAAATATTTGGCTGGTTGTGCTCATACTGTGATTTTGCTCATACTGTGAAAATGCTTACCACAGAAACAACAAAAAAGAAGAAGAAAAAAAACAAAAGCAAGTGAGTGCCTGTTCTTAGTAACAGTTTGTGTATCTTTTTTGAGCATGTGTTTTTGTGGGTCAATCTTTTTGCAAGTATTTGTGGTGATTCGATTGGCATGTTTAGGAAAAAGAAAGAACCGCTTGAGCAGACTGATCCACCATCAATTCCTGTGGCTGACCTATTTCCGTCTGGCGACTTTCCTGAGGGTGAAATTCAGCAATATAAAGATGAGTAAGTAACTAATTATAAATATTTTATCGTTTACGTAATTAAGAGGCAGACCCAGTAAAGAACTTGATATCTGCTACATTATGCTGTGTTTACAAATAATTGTGTTTGAATCTTGTTTATTATGAGCACTGCAAGTCTGTTCTTATCCTTGTTTACTTGCGAATTTTCTCTTTGTGATACTATTTGCAGCAGTAATTTTGTTTTGAAGAAAGCATGTAGCAAGTGATGGTAAACGATTATATCTGTTGAAATTAGGAAGTTTATATTTAAGTGTGGTAGTTTTCTGATTATTTAAAAGTTAGAGTCTTCTTTAGTCATTTATATCTTTTTGTGTCTCTCTTGTGTAATGACAACAGCCGACCCCTATTCTCTCTTTAAATAAGAGATTAGGGTTAGCAATGAATACAAGTTAGTTTGTTCTCTCTCTCTCTCTCCCTCTCGTTCTCTTCTCTTGTGTTCCCTCTCTTTTCTCCATCTTCTGAAACATGGTATCAGAGCAGGTTATCTCCATCCTTCTCCGGTGACGGCTGATGTGATTTTCCGGCGACCTCTTCTCCTATTCTATCTCTTCCCATTTCTTTCCTTTTTCTTTCTCTACCCTTCCTTTCTCTCTTCTCTCTACTGATCGAGAAATAGTGGACAGCGTGGAAGGGGAACCTAATCACACGTGAGAGGTATGTGTGATTAGGTTCCTAACATGGATGTAGTGCAGCATAAGCAACTACGTGGAAGTTGCGGGTGGAAGTTGCTGTGGAACAGTTTTTTCTTTTTCTGTCTGATCTGGAACGTGGAAGACTGAAAAGGGTTGTATCAGAAGCTTCTTAGTTGCTGCTGTTGAAGAAGAAATTCAGGCCAGATCACATTGGT